>JAMPIV010001362.1:85000-533883 GCA_024509875.1 Oreohelix idahoensis
CATGGCACCGGAAGTTAGGCAGGATGCCAGACTGAGCGTGTCTTCATAAACAAACGGCACCAGCTTTGAGAGAAACCTTGTCGCCCCTTCCTGTTTAGCTTTATATGACGGGAATACGTTATCATGTTACCTCAGGAAGCCTGTGTACAGTCTTCGAAGTTGTGAATGCATATCACATTTTCTTGTCTGTTTTCTTGAAGTGACATATTCCCCCAACGTTGATTCCTGTTATTCTTTTATTCCTCTGCCTCACAACATATCTCCCCCCCCCCCCCAACCCCCCAACATCGTAAAGAAAAATCATCTGCTGTCGTAAGAAAGTTAATCAGTTGCTATATTTGGTTATGATCATCATTTATTTTCGTAACTACAGAGAATGGAGCACAGACCCACTGAGAGCTCAGATAGGACCTGGGCCATTTGATATTGTTTGGGGATAGGGATTAAAATATTTTATGGTAAAGACGGGCATGGGGGGGGGGGGAATCTGTCGCCTTAGTTGGGGCGAGGCTTCCCTATGAGAAGAAGCCCAGGAAGAAGAAGAAGACGTAGAAGAAGAAGAAGAAGAAGAGGAGGAGGAGAAGAAAGAAAGAAAGAAAGAAAAACAGACAGACAGACAGAAAGAAAGAAAGACAGACAGAAAAAAGGAAGAAATGTTTATAGCTGTGTAGTTTTGTACTAGTTCTATGTGACTTGGTTTACAACTGTGTGTGCTACAATCAAGGCTTCCGAGAGTCTCAGAGGAGGCCCTGGTTATTTGCAATTCTGAGCGCCCCCCTTCGTTGTTTTGGAAGAGGAGTAAAAATATGTAAATGTAAAGAAAGGCATGAAGGAACATGCATCCTTTGTAGCTGAGGTGAGGCCTGGGCCTAATGGCCTTTTAACTTCTCGATGAGATTGGCAACAAATTCAACAAGTGGGAGCTTCGCTGTTCTATCCTTGCCAATTATATATGTCTTTACAGAATAACAAATAATAACTCTTGCTGTTATAGAGTTTATGTATTTTGTACTCGACAAACTATTGATTACTCTTGCCGGGCGTTGTTATTCTATGGCTTAAATACAGTCTTCAAGGATCGGGGTCATCTTTTTCGAGTTCTCTTCTGAAATTGTTTTGAGGCCACTTTCCCCAAATGCGTTATTTCTCCATGCAGAAGTATGCTTCGGTCCACCAGGGATGCTCTTTTATCACGTATACTTGATAGCATCATCATCTCCCTTTTCTCAATATATGGAGCATGGAGTGTGACGGTATTGTCTCCCCTGCTCCGCAGTAGTGGTCAAACAATGACCAAACTTAGAGCATACTTAGAGGGTATTAACCTATATCTTTTTTTTTTTTTTCTTAACCAGCGGCACTTGGGCTTTCAGCCCTTCGGCCAAATGACATGTCATTGCGAGGCTGGGGAACCTGAGGACTTTCCTTCCAACCCGGTCAGGAGCTTCGCTCCTTCCCATCCACAGAGGGTTTATCACAGGAGCCGTTCAGGCTATTCAGTCAAATTTCCGGCCGTAAACATTTCTTCAAACGCTGACGCCCGGGTTTGAACCATGAACACCTGGTCGCCAGTACAACGCCGAAGCCATTACACCAGCGCGGCTCCCAACCTATATCTATATATATATATACATACACATACGAAGTTTACTAAAGTGCTTGTTTAATAAATATATACACCATAATATCATCATCCACTCCCTGCTCTCTATGGAGCCTGAGGCCAACTCTGCTGTTGGTTTATTGTGAGGCTACCCGCATGAAGCAGTTACCAGCTCTTGTAGCGGTGGTTCATGTGTCAAGTTATTAGCAGTGATGAGGTTGCCAGCCTCAAATGTCACTGTACATCCGCAAGCAATTTATACATGTGTGGTGAAGTGGGATGTTATAAATACTTATAGGGAACTTAGTGTACTGACTGAGATCAGCTGTGAAGGTATCTATATCTATTAAGAGTAGTGTATTATAGATAACCTTACTTGCTACCACATATCTCTTTATCTCAGTCAGAATTATTCTGGAATAGTGTGATGCTACGTTATGTGTCTAGGGTATGAGTATGGTGAAGTGTAAGTCACAACAACAGACAGATAAACAATTTAATTTAATCCACTACTCTTGACAACACGGTGACACTCACATACATATAACACTCTATGAGAATATCTTAAAGAAGTCACTAGTAACGTTTCAAATAACAATATGTATTCATTACTGGCATGAATGAATATGTGTCCTGATTCAACTACAAGGGAACCAGGAATCACAATCAATTTAAATTACAAGTTATGTACAGAATGTATTTAATATGAATATTGTAGTGACATATATTATTACCAATGTTCTATGTGTGTCAATTGTGTAGTGGTAAAATGAGGTAATACTGGTTTTGTTTTGTTCAAGCTCTGTTGGTATTTGTCATCATGACTTCAATAGTTTGTCTTTAGGGACCATTATTGTAGATGTTCACAGTTCCTGATTTTAAGACAAGTAAATTCCCCTCTTAATGTTAATTTTAAAAAATCAGTTCAAGATGAGGGGACATAATGTTGAGCTCAGCTGGCCAACTCTGCTTATCTTTAGTGATGGCGGCAGGAAAGGACTCCTCTGCTCGAATTCTCCTCTGGGCTCAGGAGACACCTCACTGATAGCTAAAAAGACCAAGGAGTATGCTGTCCGACTCTGGATTCAGCAAATCTCTGACCAGGTGCTGCTCACTACCATCAAGACCACTGTCCCTGAAATCAAGAAGGATGTACCTTCTACTTCATAACTAATTTATATTCTCTTTTACACTGATCACAATACAGCACAAACATTGCGTTCAGAGCGTTAGGCCAACAGTCAGCTTCATTTGAAATACTTTATTCCAGTATTACCCTTCTTAATGGTTACTACGCCTCTGCACTTCCAGCATTATTTCTTTCTAGTCCATCATCCAGGTGTCAGTGTACTACTTGGCCATTCCATGCCGTTTTACTTCTCTCCGACACCCTCTGTTCAGGCTGGAGCATTATAGGCTTTACCTCACGTTTGCCACTGAACTACACATATATATACAGGCATAAATCAACAATTCACATTCAATTTTTCATTAAAAGATAGTGAATGGTTCAAGCTTACCACAATTTCATGGAAATAAACACAGATACGTTGATTAGCAATGAATTCTGGCACAAACTGGCACAAATTCCGTTCTGCCTATGTTCCAGGCTTTTATTTTAGCAAAAATGTGAGCTGGCTTCAACGTACTGTCGCTTTATCAAGCTTATTTGAATTAGTGGTCTCGAACTAACGCTCCCAAGTGTGTATATCAGCGAGACTGACCAATGAGCCACGTTTCGACAAGTGTTTGAAAAAATGTTATCTTTTCCCGTCTCCCCCAACAACCAAGATAGTATTTATAGCCCGACCAATCGTGGTTAGGCTTTCATTTGTTGCGCTCCAATCAATTTGGAGTTTACATGGTAGGCTATTTATGTAACGTAAGGTTTTTTCAAACACGTTATAAAAAAAATTTTATGAGCAGAAATGATTTTATGCTGTCAGGCACCCCCAATATTTTATTTTGGGTATAATTTATTAATTCCTGGACTATTTGCGTAACGTTTTACATATTATTTGTCAGCAAACCCTAAGGAACCCAAAAATACTAATTTAAAGGAGCTACGTGGCTGCGTTCAAAATATGCAATTTCTTCTATCTCCTGTTTAGAAGATGTGCTGTCTGGGTACTGTTATGTGTTCAAACGTAAACCCATATAATGTTGTCTTTTCTAATAAGAGTCTGTTATGATTTATAAACCTAACTCTGGGAAAGGGTAGTGTATTTTATCACTGTCCGTCTGAAAAAAAATTAGTGCATGTAGACTTACACGCGTGATGGTAGTAATTGTGTATCGCGCGAAGCGGGTTTAGTGTTCGGCTTTCTGCCTCTCCCTTCTCTTTTTATCCCTTTAGTCCATCTGTTCGTTCGTTTTGGTAACGCAGTATAATTAATGTTAGGGTTAATTTAGGTCATTACGCAGTACGTCTCAATGCTTTTCCAAGAAATACAGCACACGTTTCATTGAAGAAGGCGGGTAATAATACAGTAAGCTTTACTATCAACGTGAAAGCGTTACAATTTGCAGACGAAGCAGAAAACAAGGGGGATTTCGAGTACATTCTTTGGGACAGCACTGTCATTTTACCATTGCTCTTCTCTTTATTAATTTTATTTGTTAGGCTTCATATTTACCTAATAATTTATATATGTGGATTAGAATATTTCATGACACTTCCCCTCTTAAAACAGACATTATATGTCAGTCCTTGATTCTATATACACATAGAGAAATTTATTATTATTTCTGGGGTTTACGGTGATTCTCATCACACGGATGGCGGCTTAAAAAATCCGCTCCCAGATTTGTTTTTCCAGATATATATTCAATGCTAAAATTATATGGAGCCAGAAGCAAAGACCATCGGAGTAACCTAGAGTTCTCATGCTTAGCCTGTGCTAAAAACGATAAAGGTTTGTGGTCAGTTTGCAACTTAAATGCCTTCCCATATAGATAAATATTGAATTTCTTTATTGCCCATATTACTGCAAGACATTCTTTTTCGCTAGTTGAGTAGTTGATTTCAGCTTTATTCAACTTTCTGCTAGCATATGCCACTGGGCTTAATTCCCCATCCAATGCATCTGATTTCTGTAGTAAAGTTGCACCTAGCCCAATATTACTTGCATCCGTCCTTACTATGAATTCTTGACTTAAGTCAGGTAATTTCAAAATGGGTTTACTTGTGAGCTTTTCCTTCAATTCTTGGTAAGTCATTTCACATTGTGGTGTCCATGTAATGCGATCTGGAAGTCCTTTACGTGTCAATTCCGTTAAAGGTGCACATATGGAATTAAAGTTTTTGATATACTTCTGGTAGAAACCACATAATGAGACAAAGGATCTCACGTCCTTCTTGGTTTGTGGTCTCGGGGCTTTCTGTAGTTTCTCTAAATTCTTTGGGTCAGGGGTCATGTTTCCCTGATAAACTGTGTGTCCCAAAAATTCCCATTCTTTACATCCAACGCAACATTTGGTTGGTCGGGCTGTTAAATTTGCCTCCCTAAGTCGATCAAACAGCATGTTCAGAGAGTCAATGTGTTCCTCAAATGTTTCTGTTGCTATAAGGATATCATCCATAAAATTTGTTATACAGGGATTATTCAGAGGATCCAATAATTTTCTCATCATTCTAGAGAAGACACTAGGCGCATTCTTCAATCCAAATGGCAATCTATTAAACTCATAGTGTCCTTCTGAGGTACTAAAAGCTAGGTATGGTCTAACCTCAGGCTTTACTGGAATCTGATAGTATCCTTTACTCAGATCCACTTTTGAGAAATATTTAGCTTTATTTAGTCTGGCAAACAGCTGATTTGTATCCGGCAATGGATCCACCTGTCCTTCTGTAATAGCATTCAGTCTCCTGTAATCTATACAGAGTCTATGTTCTCCAGAGGGCTTCCTTAAGAGTACCACCCCGGAACTATACGAAGACTCACTGTGCGAAATAATTCCTTCCTTCAACAGATAGTCTATCTCTTCCTTCAAAGCTTTTTCCTTAGCAAACGGAATCGAATATGGTTTCATACAGACAGGTGTGGAGTCTATGAGTTTCATATCATATTCCAATAGGTTTGTATGCCCTGGTCGGTCTGTTAACACCTCTGCATGATTCTTTAGAACCTGTTGCACTCTCTCTTTCTGAGTTTTCGTTAAATGTGTACTGATTTTCACCTGTGCTGCTGTCTCACAGGGGTGTAATGGATATTCAAATGATGAAAGTGGTTCCTTTTTCATCTCCATGGCGATGGACAAGGTCAACAAGTGTGTCTCTTCCTGATGTTCTCTTTCCAAATATTTCTTCAAGAGATTCACATGATAGATTTTTTCTTTCCCCTTCTTATCTATCTTATAATTTGTTCTAGACACCTTCTCTAGAACTGTATATGGACCCTGCCATCCAATTTGTAACTTATTCTGACTCCCGGGCAAAAGAAGCAGTACCTTCTCTCCCACAGCCAAATTTCTGTCTTTCGCCTTCCTGTTATAATAGGCAGCATGTTTCTTCCTGGCTTGTTTCAAATTTTCATTGGCAAGTTTCCAGCCAGTTTTTTAACCGAGTGGTCAGCTCATTCACATATTGGTATGAAGATGTAATGTTTTCCTCTGCCTTTTCATCAGTCCACGTTCTTAACAAAGCTACATATGGACCTTTAATTGTGTGGACCTATTTGTCCATGCACCGGTATGGTCTCTTCCACTCGAAGCTTTATAGTGATGATTTTTCCTCCCAGAATTATCATTCACAAAACGACCGCTACCAATTTTTCTTTTGGGGCTGTCTCCCCTCTTAAAATTCTTGATGAGAGATTTCCTCTCTACATCCTCTTCCTCCAGTTTGTTTAAGTCCGATTGAGGGATTTTCGGCTTATCCTGGGGTAAGACATCTTTTTGCATTCTCCGCATAGTGGCCATTGTAAAACAGTTAAGTGAAGCTTGTCCGTGAAAAGGGGCTTCCCATTCCATTTGGTCCACTTTATCAAATTTATTTTTCCTTTTATTGTCAGGCCTGATTTTGCCCCATGGCGTGTCCAGGTCCTGATCCATGTTCCCACTTGTGGGTGTTCCCTCGTGTGCTATGCTACACCTTTCTACAAAATTCTCAATGTCCCATCTTGCTTTGGGCCAATAATAATTGTGAGCCACCTTTTGAATGATGGTACCTATCTTCTCATGGTCCCCATCTGGTTTCACATGTAGGCTCCTTATTAATTCTGTCCTGTATCTTTTTGGAAGAACCAGCTGTCCGTGACCATTGGATCTAGCTCCAGTCTTCCTATACATCAACTTGTTTTTCATGTAGAAATCTCCCTTGCCTGGAGTTGTATGACAAGTTGACAATTTTCTGAAACAAGGCTTGAGTGTTTTATCCCCAGCCTGTGCCTTCCTCATCTCTTCTGGAGTGGTATCTAACATAATATCCTCCTCCTGTCTTGAGGTCGACCTGACCTGAAGGGTTGCCATATACACAGGTTTCCTTCTGCAACGGTCAGTGTCATGATTGTCCATCTGACAATTCTTACACCACCTTTTTCCTTGGTTGAAAGATTTTCTTTCATTATATTTCCTTTCATCGAATTGTGGGAATTTATTTTTATTGTCATACCGTGGCCTATCAAATTGGTGCTTACCTTTATTTTGATCCTTAGGATCAAATTTATTAAAGTTCTGTGATGCCCTAAAGTTGTCCACCTGTTTCTTTTTATTACCTGTTACCTCTGCTTGAGCTGCTTGATACCTTTCAGCAACATTTAGCAACTCACCCAGCCTCTCTGCACCTTGTTCCATGAGAAACTTTCTCAGGTCTGGAGCCATGGACTCTCTTAATTGCTCTATAAGGACCATTTCCTTAAGATCTTGGGTTTTCCCCAGAGAAGTCCATTTCTCCAAGTATGTCTCTATTCGTGCAGAGAACTGGTGATAGGTTTCACCTGACAGCAGTTTAGCATTCCTAAATTTTTTCCTGTAAAACTCTGCATTCTTTTCATACCTTAACAAAAGAGCCTGCTTTAGCATGTCATAATTTTCCTGATCACCTCTGCTCATTTTTGCAAAAACTTCATAAGCTGCCCCACGAAGTCCCTGAGATAACTTTAAGCTCCACCTTTCTCTCTCCAACCCATACGTGGTAGCTAATAGTTCGTACCTATTTATATAGCTCTCAATATCATCGTCTTTCTCAACAAAATGATCTAAATGAAAATTCATAGCTGAGATTGAGGCTCCTTGAGTAACCGTAGCATCAGAGGCAAAGGGACTGGCACCATTTTCAGGAGCATGGCCTTGAAACTCAAACTCCCTTAGTCGTAATTCATGTTCCCTTTGTAATCTTTTCTCCTCCTTTTCTGCTTCCCTCTCTGCAGTCAATCTTCTTTCTTCTGCAGCTTGTCTTCTTTCCTCGGCTTCCCTTTCTGCAGCTAATTTCTTCTCTTCTGCTGCTAATCTTTTGTCTTCTCTTTCTGCTTCCAATTTCTTAGCCTCAGCCTCAATCTGCAACCTCTTAGTCTCAGCCTCAGCTTCAATCTGCAACCTCTTAGTCTCAGCCTCAGCTTCAAATTGTAACTTCTTAATTTCCCTTTCAGCCTCTAACCTTCTTTCGGCTTCAAACCTTCTTTCTTCGCGTTCAATAAATTTGTCACATTCCGTTGTGACATAGGCAACCATAACTTGCCCATCTAATCCTAACTCTTTTGCAGTCTGAACCGCAGCAGATCGAAATTTGGCCAGGTCCGCCATTGTCTATCAGGTAACTTAATACAATGTCTAACCAACAATTCAATCTCTAATGGACAACACAGGCACCGTGAGCTCAACCTTATTTAATTCCACCCAAGGATACCTTTTAATTCTTATATTCCCTGAAGTGAATTATCCCCAATATTTTTAATAGTTAAAGATTCAAAATCCCAAGAGCGAGACCCCAATATATGTGGTGAAGTGGGATGTTATAAATACTTATAGGGAACTTAGTGTACTGACTGAGATCAGCTGTGAAGGTATCTATATCTATTAAGAGTAGTGTATTATAGATAACCTTACTTGCTACCACATATCTCTTTATCTCAGTCAGAATTATTCTGGAATAGTGTGATGCTACGTTATGTGTCTAGGGTATGAGTATGGTGAAGTGTAAGTCACAACAACAGACAGATAAACAATTTAATTTAATCCACTACTCTTGACAACACGGTGACACTCACATACATATAACACTCTATGAGAATATCTTAAAGAAGTCACTAGTAACGTTTCAAATAACAATATGTATTCATTACTGGCATGAATGAATATGTGTCCTGATTCAACTACAAGGGAACCAGGAATCACAATCAATTTAAATTACAAGTTATGTACAGAATGTATTTAATATGAATATTGTAGTGACATATATTATTACCAATGTTCTATGTGTGTCAATTGTGTAGTGGTAAAATGAGGTAATACTGGTTTTGTTTTGTTCAAGCTCTGTTGGTATTTGTCATCATGACTTCAATAGTTTGTCTTTAGGGACCATTATTGTAGATGTTCACAGTTCCTGATTTTAAGACAAGTAAATTCCCCTCTTAATGTTAATTTTAAAAAATCAGTTCAAGATGAGGGGACATAATGTTGAGCTCAGCTGGCCAACTCTGCTTATCTTTAGTGATGGCGGCAGGAAAGGACTCCTCTGCTCGAATTCTCCTCTGGGCTCAGGAGACACCTCACTGATAGCTAAAAAGACCAAGGAGTATGCTGTCCGACTCTGGATTCAGCAAATCTCTGACCAGGTGCTGCTCACTACCATCAAGACCACTGTCCCTGAAATCAAGAAGGATGTACCTTCTACTTCATAACTAATTTATATTCTCTTTTACACTGATCACAATACAGCACAAACATTGCGTTCAGAGCGTTAGGCCAACAGTCAGCTTCATTTGAAATACTTTATTCCAGTATTACCCTTCTTAATGGTTACTACGCCTCTGCACTTCCAGCATTATTTCTTTCTAGTCCATCATCCAGGTGTCAGTGTACTACTTGGCCATTCCATGCCGTTTTACTTCTCTCCGACACCCTCTGTTCAGGCTGGAGCATTATAGGCTTTACCTCACGTTTGCCACTGAACTACACATATATATACAGGCATAAATCAACAATTCACATTCAATTTTTCATTAAAAGATACTGAATGGTTCAAGCTTACCACAATTTCATGGAAATAAACACAGATACGTTGATTAGCAATGAATTCTGGCACAAACTGGCACAAATTCCGTTCTGCCTATGTTCCAGGCTTTTATTTTAGCAAAAATGTGAGCTGGCTTCAACGTACTGTCGCTTTATCAAGCTTATTTGAATTAGTGGTCTCGAACTAACGCTCCCAAGTGTGTATATCAGCGAGACTGACCAATGAGCCACGTTTCGACAAGTGTTTGAAAAAATGTTATCTTTTCCCGTCTCCCCCAACAACCAAGATAGTATTTATAGCCCGACCAATCGTGGTTAGGCTTTCATTTGTTGCGCTCCAATCAATTTGGAGTTTACATGGTAGGCTATTTATGTAACGTAAGGTTTTTTCAAACACGTTATAAAAAAAATTTTATGAGCAGAAATGATTTTATGCTGTCAGGCACCCCCAATATTTTATTTTGGGTATAATTTATTAATTCCTGGACTATTTGCGTAACGTTTTACATATTATTTGTCAGCAAACCCTAAGGAACCCAAAAATACTAATTTAAAGGAGCTACGTGGCTGCGTTCAAAATATGCAATTTCTTCTATCTCCTGTTTAGAAGATGTGCTGTCTGGGTACTGTTATGTGTTCAAACGTAAACCCATATAATGTTGTCTTTTCTAATAAGAGTCTGTTATGATTTATAAACCTAACTCTGGGAAAGGGTAGTGTATTTTATCACTGTCCGTCTGAAAAAAAAATTAGTGCATGTAGACTTACACGCGTGATGGTAGTAATTGTGTATCGCGCGAAGCGGGTTTAGTGTTCGGCTTTCTGCCTCTCCCTTCTCTTTTTATCCCTTTAGTCCATCTGTTCGTTCGTTTTGGTAACGCAGTATAATTAATGTTAGGGTTAATTTAGGTCATTACGCAGTACGTCTCAATGCTTTTCCAAGAAATACAGCACACGTTTCATTGAAGAAGGCGGGTAATAATACAGTAAGCTTTACTATCAACGTGAAAGCGTTACAATTTGCAGACGAAGCAGAAAACAAGGGGGATTTCGAGTACATTCTTTGGGACAGCACTGTCATTTTACCATTGCTCTTCTCTTTATTAATTTTATTTGTTAGGCTTCATATTTACCTAATAATTTATATATGTGGATTAGAATATTTCATGACAACATGTCAAAATGCAAATATAAAATGATAAAATGTGCATATTACAAGTTAACCCGAATTTCATGGGCAAGTACAGCCATTTTGCACAGGAAACTTCTGAATATTGTCGGGCAACTGATTTAAGATGCCGTCTCTTTCAGGTGTGTTAGGTATCTTACTGGGTGCACTTGAAGTAGGATCCTAGAACTTAAGGTGCAAAGTGATGTCTCTGGAGTTACTCTCTTCTAATCTTAGAATTCACGTCCAGTCCTTTGGCCTGTCCTATATTTTGGGTCCTAATATTCCGTGTTCCTGGCTGTCTATGATTTCTTCTTGGTGACATTGGAAGTCAATGAAGTAGTTTACAACGCTGTAGAAAATAAGCGAGATTTTCGTCTACACACCGAGGTTGCTACTTAGAGGAAAAGTCCAATCAGGAGCAGTCTATCTTAACATCTAAAAAGCCAAATCAATTGCGAATAAGTGTCTGATTTTGGTAGGGGTCCTCCACTACCTTCATGTAGAACATTACTGCAGGACAACATAAAATATTACCCTGTACATGTGATTTTCAAACTCCATAACCATATAAGGCTTGCTTCTTCCGTTTCGCCTGTGCCATCTTTATAAACTCAGTACTTCACAGATCTAACATTATAATCTCATCCAAGATGTTACTTTCTGGTAGTTGATTATCACAACATAGACCATTTGCCGGAAGTATTACATCACTGTCCGTGTCTTAATTTTTACCAAGATTGTTATCTTCCTACATCCCAATGATATCGGTCATGTATTTGGGCACGGCAAGTTTGCAAACTAGCACCTTATTATGCAACAACATAGTTTCGTGTATCTTCCCAGACCAAAATTATGAGTTACCAATAGGAATGTCGCTCAGTGTAAGCTCTTACTCAGTCTGCAGCTGGTGATAAGCGAAAAGTCAATGTGACATGTTCGCCCCTTCGCTAAGCGTTGCCGATAACAAAGGAGAAAATAACCTGGAGAGGGGTGTGTGAGAGGTGTGCCAAGATGTGATCAGAAAAACTTGTTTGGTGAAAGTGAAAACAGCGAATACTGGAAAAATTAGCACGTAAACGGAATGGTAGAGCAACAATGCCGTATAAGAGTGCAGATCCGAAAAAGAGAACGAATGTATTTCGTCACATGGAACCACCACTGTTGCTAATCCCCTTAAAGGGAGCCTGCATCTAAGCCTACAAATGTTCCTTCAATTTTTGTTTCTGTAGCAATTAGTTTTACATGATGAGGTTGTCAGCCTCAGGCACAGGTTTATTGAAGTCGTCTTTTACGACATGCATGTGCAAACAGTGATCCAGTTTAATCTTCTCATAGACCCCTGGGGACTCCACTAGGCATCTGTATGGTAAAATTCTTAATATTCAATTTTATTTTCGTGATTGCTTTATTTTACATGTTTTTAATGATCCCTTCTTTGACATATCTACAGCGTAAGAAAGTCGACACTTTCAAACGCTCTTAAGTTGGGTCCTTCTGGGTTGTTCGTTGTATTGGAAGCTATGGTTGTATGTGTGTACTCAGCAGGTTGTACCCAAGGCATACATCGCAACCCATGGCTAAATAAGAAAAGAGGCTGCATTAAAAGTTAATTAGAAGAATGGATATCAGCGCAGACATGCTTTTTCTCTGTGTATTAGCCTTGCTCACGTTCGCGATGTCGACCACTGACAGCACATGCTAGTTGGATAATTTTTTCTCCATATTTTAAACACGAAGGAAGTAGGGTTTTTTTGCGAGTCAAAAGAAATAAATATATGCAATGTTGTCGTGGAATATTCTAATCCACATATATAAATTATCAAGTAAATATAAAGCCTAATAAATACATATAATAAATAAAGGAAGAAGAATGGTAAAGAACAGTGCTGTCACAATGACTGTACTCGAAATCCCCTTGTTTTCTACTGCGTATGCAAATTGTAACGTTTCACGTTGATATTAAAGGCCTTCTGCAACATACACGCGTTTCCCAAACACACAATAAAATGTGCTGCCTTTCTAAGAAAAACCTTGAAATATGCAAGTTGACCTAAATTTTAAATTCCATTCATGTCTTTTTCTACACTATGTTACCAAGATCAAAAGACAGATGGACAAAAGGATAGCGAGAAGGGAGAGGCAGAAAGCCAAACACTAAACACGCTTCGCGCGATACACAAATGCTGCCATCACGCGTGTAAGACTACAAGCACTAACTTTTTCGGACGGACAGTGATAAATTCACTACCCTTCCCAGAGTTAGGTTTTAAAATCATAAAAAACGCTTATTAGGAAAGATAACAATAGATGGGTTTACGGTTGAAAACATAACAGTACCCAGACAGCACATCTTCGAAACAGGAGGTAGAAAATACATATTTTGAACGCAGCCACGTAGCTCTTTTAAATTTGGATATTTGGGTTCCTTAGGGCTTGCTGACCAAGAATATGTAAAACGTTACGCAAATAGTCCAGGAATTAATAAATTATACCCAAAATAAAATAGTGGGGATGCCTGACAGCATGGAATCATTTCTGCTCATAAAATTTTTTATAACGTGTTTGAAAAAAATCTTACGTTACAGAATTAGCCTACCATGTAAACTCCAAATTGATTGGAGCGCAACAAATGAAAGACTAACCACGATTGGTCGGGCTATAAATACTATCTTTCGTTGTTAGGGGAGACGTGAAAAGGTAACATTTTTTCAAACACTTGTCGAAACGTGGCCTCATTGGCTAGACTCGCTGATATACTCACTTAGGAGCGTTAGTTCGAGACCACTAGTGCAAATAATCTTGATAAAGCAACAGTGCGTTGAAGCCAGCTCATATTTGTGTTAAATAAAAGCCTGGAACATAAGCAGATGGGAATTTGTGCCAGTAATTGTGCCAGAATTCATTGCTAATCAACGTATCTGTGTTTATTTCCATGAAATTGTGGTAAGCTTGAACCATTCAGTATCTTTTAATGAAAATTGAATGTAAATTGTTAATTTATGCCTGTATATATATGTGTAGTTCAGTGGCAAACAGGAGATAAAGCCTATAATGCTCCAGCCTGAACAGAGGGTGTCGGAGGGAAGTAAAACGGCATGGAATGGCCAAATAGTACACTGACACCTGGATGATTGATTAGACAGAAATAATGCTGGAAGTGCAGAGGCGTAGTGACCATTAAGGAGGGTAATGCTGGTATAAAGTATTTCAGATGAAGCTGACAGTTGGCCAAACGCTCTGAACTCAATGTTTGTGTTGTATTGTGCTCAGTGTAGAACTAGAGTATCAATTAGTTATGAAGTAGAAGGTACATCCTTCTTGTTTTCAGGGACCGTGGTCTTGATGGTACTGAGCAGCACCTGGTCAGAGCTTTGCTGAATCCAGAGTCGGACAGCATACTCCTTGGTCTTTTTAGCTATCAGTGAGGTGTCTCCAGAGCCCAGGGGAGAATTCGAGCAGAGGAGTCCTTTCCTGCCGCCATCACGCAAGATAAGCTGATTTGGCCAGCTGAGCTCAACATTATGTCCCCTCATCTTGAAATGACTTGTAAAAATAACATTCAGAGGGGAATTTAATTGTCTTAATATCAGGAACTGAGAACATCTCCAATACTAGTCCCAAAAGACAAACTATTGAAGTCATGATGACAAATACCAACAGAGCTTGAACAAAACAAAACCAGTATTACCTCATATTACCACTACACAACTGACACACATAGGATATTTTAATAATATATGTCACTACAATATTCATATTGATAAAGTCTGTACATATACTTGTAATTAAAATTGATTGTGATTCCTGGTTCCTTTGTATTTGAATCAGGACACATATACCTTTATGATAACCATGAATACATATTGTTATTTGAAAAGTTATCAGTGACTCCTTAAGATATTCTCATAGAGTGTTATATGTATGTGAGTGTCACAGTGTTGTCAAGAGTAGTGGATTAAATTAAATTGTTTATCTGTCTGTTGTTGTGACTTACACTTCATCATACACATACCCTAGACACCTAACGTAGTCATCACACTATTCCAGAATAATTCTGACTGAGATATATAGATATGTGGTAGCAAGTAAGGTTATCTATAATACACTACTCTTAATAGATATAGATACCTTCACAGCTGATCTCAGTCAGTACACTAAGTCCCCTATAAATATTTATAACATCCCACTTCACCACATATATTGGGGTCTCGCTCTTGGGATTTTGAATCTTTCCCTATTAAAAATATTGGGGGTAATTCACTTCAGGGAATATAAGAATTAAAAGGTATCCTTGGGTGGAATTAAATAAGGTTGAGCTCACGGTGCCTGTGTTGTCCATTAGATATATTTAGAGATTAAATTGTTGGTTAGACATTGTAGAAACTTACCTGATAGACAATGGCGGACCTGGCCAAGTTTCGATCTGCTGCTGTACAGACTGCAAAAGAGTTAGGATTAGATGGGCAAGTTATGGTTGCCTATGTCACTACGGAATGTGACAAATTTATTGAACGCGAAGAAAGAAGATTAGAAAAAGAGGCCGAAAGAAAGTTAGAGGCTGAGACTAAGAGGTTGCAATTTGAAGCTGAGGCTGAGACTAAGAGGTTGCAGATTGAGGCTGACAAAGAGGCTAAGAAATTGGAAGCAGAAAGAGAAGACAAAAGATTAGCTGCAGAAAGAGAAGAGAAGAAAGTAGCTGCAGAAGGAAGAAGATTGACTGCGGAGAGGGAAGCAGAAAAGGAGGAGAAGAGATTACAAAGGGAACATGAGTTACGACTAAGGGAGTTTGAGTTTCAAGGCCATGCTCCTGAAAATGGTGCCAGTCCCTTTGCCTCTGATGCTACGGTTACTCAGGGAGCCTCAACCTCAGCTATGAACTTTCATTTAGATCATTTTGTTGAGAAAGACGATGATATTGAGAGCTATATAAATAGATATGAACTATTAGCTACCACGTATGGGTTAGAGAGAGAAAGGTGGAGCTTAAAGTTATCTCAGGGACTTCGTGGGGCAGCTTATGAAGTTTTTGCAAAAATGAGCAGAGGTGATCAGGAAAATTATGACATGCTAAAGCAGGCTCTTTTGTTAAGATATGAAAAGAATGCAGAATTTTATAGGAAAAAAATTTAGGAATGCTAAACTACTGTCAGGTGAAACATATCACCAGTTCTCTGCACGAATAGAGACATACTTGGAGAAATGGACTTCTCTGGGGAAAACCCAAGATCTTAAGGAAATGGTCCTTATAGAGCAACTAAGAGAGTCCATGGCTCCAGACCTGAGAAAGTTTCTCATGGAACAAGGTGCAGAGAGGCTGGGTGAGTTGCTAAATGTTGCTGAAAGGTATCAAGCAGCTCAAGCAGAGGTAACAGGTAATAAAAAGAAACAAGTGGATAACTTTAGGGCACCACAGAACTTTAATAAATTTGATCCTAAGGATCAAAATAAAGGTAAGCACCAATTTGATAGGCCACGGTATGACAATAAAAATAAATTCCCACAATTCGATGAAAGGAAATATGATGAAAGAAAATCTTTCAACCAAGGAAAAAGGTGGTGTAAAAATTGTAAGATGAACAATCATGACACTGACCATTGTAGAAGGAAACCTCCTCATTTTGCTGCTATGACATCGGGGAAAAAGGAAAAGAAGGGCAAACCTGAAGAATTACAGGAACCATACCACCCCCCAGTGTGTGAAGATGTCATCTGTAATGGTGTCACTATAAGATGTTTATATGATACCGGTTTAGATTACGATTCTGTTGTGAGTTCTCACCTGGTGCAGGCCGATCAATACACCACGGAAACAGTGGAGATTCAAACTGCAACCAAGGATGTAGCTACCATGACACTTCCCGTCGCCCGAATAAAAGTGAAAACGCGATATGTGGAAGGAATCATAAAAGCAGCAGTAATAAATGAGCCAATCTACCCTCTAATATTGGGGTGTAGATATGTCTTCTTGGGGAATCCCAAGAGACCTGTGATATTGGCAACAGTGCAGACCAGATCACAGTCAAAGAAGGAGGAGGATAATCCCATAAATACTCACCCAGATGAGATGAGGAAGGCACAGGCTGAGGACAAAACACTCAAGCCATGTTTCAAGAAGTTGCCCAAATCTCATACACCTCCAGGCAAGGGAGAGTTTTATATGAAGAACAAACTGATATATAGGAAGGCTGGATCTGAATCCAATGGTCACGGACAGCTGGTCCTTCCCACTTCATATAGGACTAAAGTGTTGGAACTAGGGCATGCGATTCCCTTCAGTGGTCATATGGGAATCAGCGCAACAGGACAGCGAATAGCTTGTCACTATTTCTGGCCAGGAATAACTGAAGATATCAAACGATATGTAAAATCCTGTCCAGAGTGCCAACGAGTAGCACCTAAACATTGGACTGCACCAGCAACTCTGGGGGAAATGCCCATAGTGGGAACACCCTTTGAGAGAGTTGCCGTGGATCTTGTGGGACCTCTCACCCGAACCAAGAGAAGGAACAGCTACATTCTGACTCTGGTGGACACTTGTTCTATGTGGGGAGAGGCAGTAGCCCTGTCATCGATTGATTCAAAACATGTGGCAGAGGCATTGCTCACAATTTTCACAAGGTTAGGCTTTCCCAATCAAATCTTGACTGATAATGGCTCTCAGTTCAAGGGGAAACTAACTGAAGAAGTTTTCAGGATCTTCCAGGCCAAACACTTCCATTGTAGTGTGTATCATCCCCAAGGGAACGGCCAAGTGGAAAGATTTAACGGCACATTGATGTCGATCCTGAGAAAGTTGGCACACGAAAAACCAGATACATGGGACCAGTACCTGCACGCCGCCCTCTTTGCTTATCGGGAGGTACCCCATAGTTCAACCGGTATGGCCCCGGCAACATTATTGTTTGGAAGGCCAATAAAAGGTCCACTCGAAGCTATGTTAAGAACGTGGACTGATGAAAAGGCAGAGGAAAACATTACATCTTCATACCAATATGTGAATGAGCTGACCACTCGGTTAAAAACTGGCTGGAAACTTGCCAATGAAAATTTGAAACAAGCCAGGAAGAAACATGCTGCCTATTATAACAGGAAGGCGAAGGACAGAAATTTGGCTGTGGGAGAGAAAGTACTGCTTCTTTTGCCTGGGAGTCAGAATAAGTTACAAATTGGATGGCAGGGTCCATATACAGTTCTAGAGAAGGTGTCTAGAACAAATTATAAGATAGATAAGAAGGGGAAAGAAAAAATCTATCATGTGAATCTCCTGAAGAAATATTTGGAAAGAGAACATCAGGAAGAGACACACTTGTTGACCTTGTCCATCGCCATGGAGATGAAAAAGGAACCACTTTCATCATTTGAATATCCATTACACCCCTGTGAGACAGCAGCACAGGTGAAAATCAGTACACATTTAACGAAAACTCAGAAAGAGAGAGTGCAACAGGTTCTAAATAATCATGCAGAGGTGTTAACAGACCGACCAGGGCATACAAACCTATTGGAATATGATATGAAACTAATAGACTCCACACCTGTCTGTATGAAACCATATTCGATTCCGTTTGCTAAGGAGAAAGCTTTGAAGGAAGAGATAGACTATCTATTGAAGGAAGGAATTATTTCGCACAGTGAGTCTTCGTATAGTTCCGGTGTGGTACTCTTAAGGAAGCCCTCTGGAGAACATAGACTCTGTATAGATTACAGGAGACTGAATGCTATTACAGAAGGACAGGTGGATCCATTGCCGGATACAAATCAGCTGTTTGCCAGGCTAAATAAAGCTAAATATTTCTCAAAAGTGGATCTGAGTAAAGGATACTATCAGATTCCAGTAAAGCCTGAGGTTAGACCATACCTAGCTTTTAGTACCTCAGAAGGACACTATGAGTTTAATAGATTGCCATTTGGATTGAAGAATGCGCCTAGTGTCTTCTCTAGAATGATGAGAAAATTATTGGATCCTCTGAATAATCCCTGTATAACAAATTTTATGGATGATATCCTTATAGCAACAGAAACATTTGAGGAACATATTGACTCTCTGAACATGCTGTTTAATCGACTTAGGGAGGCAAGTTTAACAGCCCGACCAACCAAATGTTGCGTTGGATGTAAAGAATTGGAATTTTTTGGGACACACAGTTTATCAGGGAAACATGACCCCTGACCCAAAGAATTTAGAGAAACTACAGAAAGCCCCGAGACCACAAACCAAGAAGGACGTGAGATCCTTTGTCTCATTATGTGGTTTCTACCAGAAGTATATCAAAAACTTTAATTCCATATGTGCACCGTTAACTGAATTGACACGTAAAGGACATCCAGATCGCATTACATGGACACCACAATGTGCAATGACTTACCAAGAATTGAAGGAAAAGCTCACAAGTAAACCCATTTTGAAATTACCTGACTTAAGTCAAGAATTCATTGTAAGGACGGATGCCAGTAATATTGGGCTAGGAGCAACTCTACTACAGAAATCAGATGCATTGGATGGGGAATTAAGCCCAGTGGCATATGCTAGCAGAAAATTGAATAAAGCTGAAATCAATTACTCAACTAGCGAAAAAGAATGTCTTGCAGTAATATGGGCGATAAAGAAATTCAATATTTATCTATATGGGAAGGCATTTAAGTTGCAAACAGACCACAAACCTTTATCGTTTCTAGCACAGGCTAGGCATGAGAACTCCAGGTTACTCCGATGGTCTTTACTTTTGGCTCCATATAATTTTAGCATTGAGTATATATCTGGAAAAACCAATTTGGGAGCGGATTTTTTAAGCCGCCATCCGTGTGATGAGAATCACCGTAAACCCCAGAAATAATAATAAATTTCTCTATGTGAATATAGAATAAAGGACTGACATATAATGTCTGTTTTAAGAGGGGAGGTGTCGTGGAATATTCTAATCCACATATATAAATTATCAAGTAAATATAAAGCCTAATAAATACATATAATAAATAAAGGAAGAAGAATGGTAAAGAACAGTGCTGTCACAATGACTGTACTCGAAATCCCCTTGTTTTCTACTGCGTATGCAAATTGTAACGTTTCACGTTGATATTAAAGGCCTTCTGCAACATACACGCGTTTCCCAAACACACAATAAAATGTGCTGCCTTTCTAAGAAAAACCTTGAAATATGCAAGTTGACCTAAATTTTAAATTCCATTCATGTCTTTTTCTACACTATGTTACCAAGATCAAAAGACAGATGGACAAAAGGATAGCGAGAAGGGAGAGGCAGAAAGCCAAACACTAAACACGCTTCGCGCGATACACAAATGCTGCCATCACGCGTGTAAGACTACAAGCACTAACTTTTTCGGACGGACAGTGATAAATTCACTACCCTTCCCAGAGTTAGGTTTTAAAATCATAAAAAGCGCTTATTAGGAAAGATAACAATAGATGGGTTTACGGTTGAAAACATAACAGTACCCAGACAGCACATCTTCGAAACAGGAGGTAGAAAATACATATTTTGAACGCAGCCACGTAGCTCTTTTAAATTTGGATATTTGGGTTCCTTAGGGCTTGCTGACCAAGAATATGTAAAACGTTACGCAAATAGTCCAGGAATTAATAAATTATAACCAAAATAAAATAGTGGGGATGCCTGACAGCATGGAATCATTTCTGCTCATAAAATTTTTTTATAACGTGTTTGAAAAAAATCTTACGTTACAGAATTAGCCTACCATGTAAACTCCAAATTGATTGGAGCGCAACAAATGAAAGACTAACCACGATTGGTCGGGCTATAAATACTATCTTTCGTTGTTAGGGGAGACGTGAAAAGGTAACATTTTTTCAAACACTTGTCGAAACGTGGCCTCATTGGCTAGACTCGCTGATATACTCACTTAGGAGCGTTAGTTCGAGACCACTAGTGCAAATAATCTTGATAAAGCAACAGTGCGTTGAAGCCAGCTCATATTTGTGTTAAATAAAAGCCTGGAACATAAGCAGATGGGAATTTGTGCCAGTAATTGTGCCAGAATTCATTGCTAATCAACGTATCTGTGTTTATTTCCATGAAATTGTGGTAAGCTTGAACCATTCAGTATCTTTTAATGAAAATTGAATGTAAATTGTTAATTTATGCCTGTATATATATGTGTAGTTCAGTGGCAAACAGGAGATAAAGCCTATAATGCTCCAGCCTGAACAGAGGGTGTCGGAGGGAAGTAAAACGGCATGGAATGGCCAAATAGTACACTGACACCTGGATGATTGATTAGACAGAAATAATGCTGGAAGTGCAGAGGCGTAGTGACCATTAAGGAGGGTAATGCTGGTATAAAGTATTTCAGATGAAGCTGACAGTTGGCCAAACGCTCTGAACTCAATGTTTGTGTTGTATTGTGCTCAGTGTAGTACTAGAGTATCAATTAGTTATGAAGTAGAAGGTACATCCTTCTTGTTTTCAGGGACCGTGGTCTTGATGGTACTGAGCAGCACCTGGTCAGAGCTTTGCTGAATCCAGAGTCGGACAGCATACTCCTTGGTCTTTTTAGCTATCAGTGAGGTGTCTCCAGAGCCCAGGGGAGAATTCGAGCAGAGGAGTCCTTTCCTGCCGCCATCACGCAAGATAAGCTGATTTGGCCAGCTGAGCTCAACATTATGTCCCCTCATCTTGAAATGACCTTGTAAAAATAACATTCAGAGGGGAATTTAATTGTCTTAATATCAGGAACTGAGAACATCTCCAATACTAGTCCCAAAAGACAAACTATTGAAGTCATGATGACAAATACCAACAGAGCTTGAACAAAACAAAACCAGTATTACCTCATATTACCACTACACAACTGACACACATAGGATATTTTTAATAATATATGTCACTACAATATTCATATTGATAAAGTCTGTACATATACTTGTAATTAAAATTGATTGTGATTCCTGGTTCCTTTGTATTTGAATCAGGACACATATACCTTTATGATAACCATGAATACATATTGTTATTTGAAAAGTTATCAGTGACTCCTTAAGATATTCTCATAGAGTGTTATATGTATGTGAGTGTCACAGTGTTGTCAAGAGTAGTGGATTAAATTAAATTGTTTATCTGTCTGTTGTTGTGACTTACACTTCATCATACACATACCCTAGACACCTAACGTAGTCATCACACTATTCCAGAATAATTCTGACTGAGATATATAAATATGTGGTAGCAAGTAAGGTTATCTATAATACACTACTCTTAATAGATATAGATACCTTCACAGCTGATCTCAGTCAGTACACTAAGTCCCCTATAAATATTTATAACATCCCACTTCACCACAAATGTATGCAAAATATATACAGAAGGCACAAGAGGTGTAGTAGCTGCTTACGTATGCGATCTATTGAAACAACTGACTTGAAGAGACAGTCAAGAATACGACCACTCAAAAGACGTGGCGAAACTGCGGAAAAGGCATAGTGCTGGCTGTGGAACAAGCGCAATGGACTTTGGGATTTAGAACAATAAGTTTATATTTACAAGTATTACTTTAACAAACACCTCAAGTTTGGCAGAGTGGATAGAATCAGGAGGAAATAGTCATTTTAAGATTGGTTTGGTTTTTATTTTAAGGACTATCTTCATTGCGCACGAACAACTCCATCAGTGCTCCAATCTCCTCCTTTAGATCACACCAGGAGGATCTCAGCACAGTGCATGAACTCCGTAGCCCCGGTGAGAGTCCCAATGTGTGTATATATGAATCATACATTCTATATATATATTTTTTTTGGTGGGTAGTGTAAAGTTTGTATATTGTCCACTCTAATGAAGTGTCAGTCTGTATGCTCTGTAAGGAAGAGTGGTGTGTTGTTGAGATCAGGCATGCCCCCAGTCTACCCAGCTGTAAATGGGTAACTCACCCTAGTCCTGAGTTAGGGAAGGCAAAGGCTCCAGGGGAAGCAGGCCCTAAACTTGGTCACTCCAACCGACGCAGGATGGTGTATGTATGAAGTAGAAGTGTAGAGTGTGATTACCGCGAATGGTGTACTGTTCGTGTGCTGACCAATATAACCACTCATACACATGTGTCTACAAGGCACCAATGCAGACTGCTGGAATCTTGGTTTACTCAATTTATTCAGACGTACACACTGGGACATACGAGTACATCATGGTATGTTGACATATCAATTTGTAGGTATACATAGCAGATCTGAAGTCCTGACACATTCAGAAATAATGGGCAGTACATCAAAAGTTCAATGTCATGATATATTATGGCCGCATTCCCCTATCTGACTAAACGCGTCAGTGAAGGCAGATCGGTAAATAACTAAGGTTACTTGACGTCCATAGTTTGTAGCATATATTATGAAACCACGAAAGAGGGGTTTCTAGCAAGATTGAGATCTCCCTGTCACTGTCCGATAATAGGATAAATAATCTGTTCTCTTGGCAGTGATCAAAACATATGATGACCGAAATCTAACATGGCCGCCTCCCTGAGTTGTCGTTCACTCATTCATAGGAAGGAGAATATAAGCCAGAGTTAATTTATAATGGGTATATAAATGATTTCATAAATGTTCCCATACAGCTCTACGATGATCAGGTTAATTCACGTAGCCATAACCGCTGTAGGAAAGTCTGTCATCTTTGTCGATACAAAACACGACCCTAGCGATACGAAGCACAATGTTCCATCTAGGTCGAATCGACATGAGATCATCAAAATAGGGTCTGGCAATACATGGAGTCCGAATTATACATTGTACCGTACCTTAGGAGAGTCTCTAACATAAACTATAGTAGAGATACCATCTCCTTTAGAAGAAAACCACTCCATGAATCGTATTTCCTTAAGAATCTACCAGCCCTTTGAAAAATGCGTACCCGCCATTATCACGGTACATCGGAACTCATCACGACTTGTCAAGACAACTCATACTTCCGCTAGACCGGAATAATAAGAATCTAGTCCCGCCTACCCATCCAAAATATACAATATAGGACTGATTCTACTTGTACTAATAATATGTAATACATATGAATTCAGGCCATAAACATAATAAGCAAATTAATATATTTTCTGGCCCTAAAAAATAAGTACAAACGTAAGAGCAATCCATGCGCCGGATCAATATCAAGAACGATTACTCCTATAATCAAAAGTGTGAATCAAACATGGATTCTCTCGCTTTTCCCATAGACAGCATTTTCATACACAAATGAATGAATGTCTATATTTTTTCCATATCAAATAGCCATATCGATTTTTGTAATATGTGCGTCAAAATATTCACGCAACAGGTAGGTTTCTAATTTTTAAATTGTGCCAGGGCAGCGGCCTCTTGGCCTACTCTTTACGATGTCCAACTGCCGTGGGATTTTTTAACGTGCGCAACTTGCACACAGGACTTCCTATTTTTTCACCCATATCCGAGAAGACTAGGCATCCGATCTCACTACCCAGAAGACCAAGGAGAGTATGACATCATAGGACTACTGGTTCTTTTTAAAAAAGATTTCCATAAATTGTATTCCCTCAACTGGGAAACGAACCCGGTACCTCTAGAATTCAAGGTGGACGCCGTACCTCTTAGCCACTCCGACCCCCATTTTAGGAAATTGTAACCAAGGTGGGATAGGTTCAATTCCGCTTTCTTCCCCCCCCCCTCTCCCCCACCCAGAGTGTCTAGAATGTGAGAGGGCGGAAACACTTTTCAGACCGGTAGGACTATTTCTGACGATAAGATTACATACTGGTGCAATATTTTTGTATAACGCTTACTATAATTGCGTTTGGTTGATCTGGGAATGCCGTTAAGATGGTTTTGTTTCACAATTACCTTCAATTCAGGGATTTGGCTGGTTAACTTAATTCTACTTCTACATACCCTGGGAACCCCCATAATAAGAGGCAATTACCGTTCTTTGGCAAGAGGTATCGTCCGGTCTGGCGTCGAGCCATGATCTTCAGGATTATTTTGTTACTCAATCCATCTTTCTCTTGGGTCTATCTCTGTCCTGAGGCCAGTTCTTTTGTTGTAGAATTATGTCTGCTGTATGTTGTTTCAAAATTATTCATTATTGCCCACGTTTCTTCAATATTAACCATACTAATTCTCTTATCCATCACGTTAGTCCTTTCTTTTCCCACCAACGTTGCAATCTTGTTTTTTTTATGTCGCATTTTTCAGAATGGGAACTAAATTTATACATGTCAAAATGCAAATTTCGCTGTTAAAGCAGCGCACATTTTGTTCCCAATATATTTCATTGTGCGGTATGTATTTTTTTTTAAAGGAATGTTTCTGCAGCTGTTGCTTTTGTTTTGGTGACAAATCTTCTGGAATTTTCCCCCTTTATATGAAGCAGTTCGGGTAAGTATGACTAAGAGTCTCCATCATAAATTTATATATTGCGCGTAAAACCTCACTGCTGATCATAAATGAAGCTTCTATGCTTTCGTGCCACTGTTTACGTACTTCTGATGCAAAATGGGAATGAATGAAATCACCTTACGAGAATTTAGTGCCGTCTTCAAGTATGCAGCAGAAAGAGCAAAAAAAAATATTATTTCCCGCCATGTTTAAGCAGGCGGCTTACTCGTAATCAACTAGTTGGGCTTTCCGTATTGTGAATGTACTAGGCTACAGAAGTTCTTTGATATTTCTATGGTTACCCATGCCTTCGTCGTATAATGAGGACTAAGAATCTTTGTCTTTGCTATGGACAGGTAAAATTTAATTATTCTATTTTCTGAGCTGCCAAAATATGATCAATGTTATTTGTACAGTCCGTAATCTTGTGCGAGTGACTCGCCAAAACATACAGGACATACTTACGTTGTGACCTTTATGCTGTATGTCATGATGACGGCATTAATTCCCTTATGGTCGTTCCCTTCTTTTCCATTTCATTTCATCTTCACTGAATCTTTGTAGTCAAACTTATCATGACTAACGGTCAATCGCCAATGCACTGTGGCCGTTGACATACAAGCTGGCTGATGATGATGGCTGTCTATTATTTCCTACTTCTTATTGCCTCTAATTTTGATCGTATAGGTTTCGTATCTCTACAATACATAGTAGGCCGTGTGTGGTATGGTGATAAGACAACTTCTTTCTCTATCTCGGACGATAACATTTTCTCATACCACAGTTGATGATTGATTTCACGCTGACAGCAGTAAACATTCAATGTTGAACTTTATTTACATAAGTGATCAAAAAGTTGAAAACATGATATGCCTAACCTTCCACTGAGGCTATCAGACTTGTACGGTAAAATTCAGTAGATACTAATACAGTGTTATTCTCTCTTTCTTTCTCTCTTGCTGCTTCAGTATTTATACTGTCTCTCGTGGTTATTATGGTCATAGCTTGAGAACCACTGTTGTCAATATTTTACTTTCCATCTAATTCTTCATATGTAATCATTGTTTCTCTTATGTTCTGACAAATTTCTTCTGTTTCTGTCTTGGCGTATCTTAGTGAAACTGGCCTGACCGCCAGGGATGTAACTTTACCAAGTCTATCTTCTGAACGCTAGCCTGTCAACTTGTCTACTGTACATCACTATTAGCTATGATTCTTTAAATGTTCAACGTACCTGGGTTTTTCGAAAATACACACATTTGCTCTCTCGCATGGAACGCTGGCATCTTGTCCACAGAATAAATAACGAACTGTCGTATATAATTGTGGCGTACAAAGCGATTGAGTGTCTAGGTGATAGTCACTTTTCTGTCCCCACAGAAAACAACCAAAACCAATTGGCATATCGACCCGATGAAAACTTCCAATTCACTGCAACTTCTAGATACTAGCTTTATCCCACTCAAAAGCAAAACTTGCTTGCTAACGCTATAGCGTCTAGGATCTGACTGACTTAAACTAAAACTTCGATTTACAACAACAATTATTTCCGAACATTCCAGAACCTTTGTCTCACAAACAACTCACCAAAACACAAGAATTTACAGTCACGTAGCCGAATTCACCTTGCTAATGACAGGCAAAAACAAAACTAAAAAACACAACATTAGAATTATCCCCCAAGGGATGTAACACTACTCTTGATCCCCTCTTCTCGTTCTATCGATTATTTCCCTTTGACTATAAACTAGAAGTTCCATAATAAAATACTTCTAACCGAATTTTTCTCTTACTCACTCTAACGGTTACAGCACCATGAAAAAATGTATGGGTGCTCAATTTAGCTTTCACTATACATCGGGCGCCGTTTCCATATTTTTTTCGAAAATGCGCCGCGAAAAGATTCCAAACCATGTGCTTTCTTTTATTGGGTGGTCAGTTTAGTTTTCACTGTGTAACGTGCGTCTTTTCCACATTTTATCGAAAAGCTGTCGTGATTTTTTAACTGTTCGTGACACGCTTCACTTAGACAATTAGTCATATCTAAGTACCCAGACAAAAGTTCTTCCTGTCCTATTTTAGTGCGTTATGTTTTCATTGTTGCCAATCCACCTATGATTTAGCTCGCGCGGATTTTCGCTGGGACCAGTGGCGTCACTAGGGTTGGTGTCACCCAGTGCGGTAACTCATGGTGTCACCCCCGTGGACCTCCTCCCGTACCAGACCATACAAAATCCTTAGTAAAGTTTTTGTCTAATGTTACTCGTAAATCGTAATTCCCGTATATCACTGAATGTAATGGCAATAGTAGTAACATAAACAACTAGCAAAATTAAAATTACACTTTTAAATTACAATATCATACGCACAGCCTAAATGTATTTACATTTACATAGTTTCATGTGGTTAAAATGAAAATTTGGTAAGAAAACAATAGAATTCGAAGTAAAAACGTTTAAGAACTACATCAAAATTATGTTCATTGTTAAAACTATAATAGTAACTTCGTTAGTAATTACAGGATTTTTTTTTTTTTAATTTCTGCTGAAACACTGCACAAAAATTTTATAGACAGCCATTTTGGTGTCACCCCCTCTGATGGTGTCACCCGGTGCGGTCCGCACCCCCCGCACCCCCCCTAGTGAAGCCACTGTCTGGGACATCACTTGTTTGTTTGTCCTTGACGAAGGCTTTGGGGTCGCAACGTAGGCAATTCTCTTTGTTCTTCGTCCCAATAAGACGCATTATTGGTGCTTTTAATTTGTAATGCAAGGGTATAGATTTCTATAGTTCTAATATTGTAGACTAGTAGCTTAGTAGATGAAATCCGGTAGCTAAAATCCCATGTGTTGGGACAAGTGTTTTGTGGAACGTATAATATCTGTGTTATTTACAATGCTCTACATCTTCTTGTTGAGTGTAGGGCTCTCGTGTGGTTGGCAGAGGGTGGCATCAAGAGATTGTAAATACAATCTTATCTCAGCTGGCGTTTACACTGGCGAAAGTTAGATCTTTCTGTCTTTTGTGGTGTGTTTTGTGTCAGAACCTTTGAAGACTGTCGTGTAAATTTACGCCTTTCAAACTTACAGCTTGGTAGACGTGTCGTAAAAGTTAAAAAAATACCTTTCTTTTTTCGAAGTCAAAATAGGTGGGTGTTAAATATCTACATATAATATATGTTTATGAGCTTTAAACGAAGATGTTGACTTCCGATTGTGTTAGTGGATGCCGTGTGGTTCAGCCGTCAACAGATGGTAAGTGTGTTTGGCTTTTACGTTAAGGGATACGCTCAGTTATTTTGGATTGCCATTGTACGTATTGTATAAAATCATTGATTGTGTAAAGAGTGTATGGAATATTAATTAATAAAATAAATAATGAATTATTAGAATAGGTATTATAGTTTCTAAAATTTCTAAGACAAATCGCCTTCATGTGATTATGTGTTGCAGTAATATAATGTAACATGCCGCTATATTAATGTTGAATATTATTATTTTATTTTATTTCTTCCTAATATTTGAACATACTAACATTAATTGATAATGATAAGTAGATAAATTCAAATAAATACAGGAAGAATTATAGAAGGTTTGCTGATAACAAAAAGGTAAATTAGATCTGTGTTTTAGATAACAAACGGTAAGCATAATCTGTGTTTTAGTTACCAAAAGGTAAGCTAAATCTCTGTTTTAGATTACACAAAGAAAGCTAGAAATGTTTTTTGATAGCAAAGAGTATGCAAAATCTGTGTTTTAGATCAAAAAGAAAGCTAAATTTGTTTTTATATAGTAACAATAAAGATAAATGTGTGTCTTGTCACGACACTGTCTATGTGTAGTAAAAGTAAGACAAACAGTAAACAAGAGACCCATAGAAGAATGTTCTTCTTTGATTCTTAGCCCCTGACTGACAAAGCAGTCAGTGGCCATCACGCTTAGTGCCGTCTTGTAGGGCAGCAACAAACTGACCCCACTTTGCTCGGTCGGTGGGCCTATCCTTCGTGCCGTGTCCCAACTCTGATTCAAGCTTTGCATCTCAGCCTCCAATGTTCTTCGCCAGGTTCTCCTCTGGGGTTGTAAGAAAGTCCAAAACCTCATCCCCTTATATCATCCCCTTATATCATCCCCTTATATCATCCCCTTATATCATCCCCTTATATCATCCCCTTATTGCCGCATGGGTTAAAAAAAATGTAATGGTAGTCCCATAGCAGATACTGCCGTAGGGGCGTGAAGTGTTAGAGACTTTACCATGCTAGGTCCAACATCGAGAGACAGGGTGACCAGTTCCCTTCCTCGCTGCATTTTCCTTCCCTAACTTAAAGTCAGGTACCCATTTACAGCTGTGTAGACTGGAGCATGTTGGTACCGTGATTCCAACCCGGCACCTTTGCCACGAGAGACCAGTGCTCTAACCACTCTGTCAGTCGCTGCAAGGGTAAAAGAGTGAAAACTCGAATCCCTACGGTTTGAAATAAGAAGCCAGGATATGTGTATCTTCGAATATCATTTCTGTCCATGTCAAGTATTGTCTGTCCAGTGTATTTTTGGTCTACCCCTTTTTTCTTGTTCCTGTGGATTCCCTTTGTGTACAGGATTGAAGAGCACTTTAGATCTTGACCATTGAAGTTTGCGTGTTTTTTATGATTGTTAATAGATCTTTATATGGCGCAACAGCTTGTGTTATGATGTTTCGCACGCTGTCATTTATGAGATGATACATGTGGTGATGTTGTTACAGTGAACTTTCTGAAGCTTCTTATTGCTTGTATTTTTCACTCATGTTTAGCGTATAACGTCCAAGCTTGATATACATACCAAAATTTCGGAGATGACCAATGTGTGCTTTAACTTGATTTTTGTTTTCAGACCTATATTTTTATCTTTCCACATTGGTTTCACTTTTGCTAGAATTCAAGTTAGTTATGCCGTCCTTGCATTTAGCTCTGTTGTTGCTTCTTCGTCGCTATTTATAGCTCCACATATTTTACCTGCTTCACTGCCTCCATGTTTTGCCTTTTAATCGTAATGGGTTTTTTTTGCATTCTTTATGTTTTGTTTATTTACAAGCCTGTACAGTGGCTCTGTTACATGTGTGCATTATACTTTAACTACCCACAATTTTTAAAAGGCAGTAGAACTACATGCACATTTTCCTTTTATTCCAGCATTTGGTATGATTTTAAAAAAATAATAATAATTAGCTGAAAGATTCTTGATAATGCTGGCAGATGCATAGTGATATCCAGGCTATAAGAAACGTTCTGTAATTTATGGGCCACCTCTTAGACCTGGGAACCAGACGGGAAATGTGTGCGCTGTAATCTCTCTTGAACAGTACATCAAAGTAAAATAGCAAAGGCCGTGCCAAAAAACATAAACTAGGCGCCATGTAGAAAACTACTTGTCATGTTGAGCTTGTTAATTCCTGGTATTGTGAGTAGACAGCTTAGTAAAGTTCCGTCAAAACGCTAGAGGTCAAGCATGTCTGTAGGTGTGACACGTGTTCGAGTCACTCGGCAGCTGCTGAAAGTGGACTTTGCAATCGAATCACTATCAGCAGTGATGGTTCAAAACTCTTTGCTTTTGATTATAGAAATTAATAAGCCTGCGTCTGTCGTCAAACTTGATAAGCGGAAGTACTTAAATAAATATGAACTTAATGAACTTAATAAATATAGCTTGAATGTTTGTTTGTTTTTTTTTTTTTTTTTAATAAAGCTACATGCAAGCTACATTTTATATCGTTATTCTGGTTCAATACATTGGCTTCTGGTTACAAGATTTGGCGTCTATTCTTTTCTGGCAGAAATGGATAATATCCCCTGTGTTTGTTGTCCACCTAAACTGCCCGTGTTGTTTATGCATGGAACCGCTATGTGGAGGAACAGCAAAATACGGGCCCGAGCTTGGTAAATCTACCCTTCAAAACCATACTTTTGAAGTTCTATGTTATAATTTGCCCCAACTGACCAAGTTTAATATAACACAATATTACAATACACCATTTATTATTCCCCGGTGACCATGACTATTTGTTTCCACCGTGCTCATGATTGTAAGGTTAGTCGTGTCTAACATAAAGCTAAACATTTGGTGGGAAATAAAAAATGTATGGGATGTGTCAGACCACATATTGAAGCCAGACGTGATGTCTATGACAAAAGTCACTTGTGTTTCAGTGTAGGATGATTAATTCCATGAGCTGTTGCAAGATCCGATCTCAGGTTGACAACGGTGTCAAGCGACAAGGGTGTGTATGTCGTACATCCCGAAGTTGTTAGGTTTATGGTGTCTTTGCCGACTTTCGAGTTAATGGCTAGAAACAATGTTTTACTGTTCATGGTATCAAATTTCATATTTTTCTATATGGCTTAAAAAAATCACCTTCTTTGCTGTCAGGGGGTGTAATTTACATGTGAAAAGAAAAACATGTGAAATATTAAAAGGCATTTGAAGGTATGTGCTATCTTGTAAAATTTCAGTATGATTTCTTTTGAAGGTTATATAAAGGTATTCATCTTAACGTTATATAAAGGTATTATCTGAACGTTATATAAAAGTATTCATCTGAACGTTATATAAAGGTATTCATCTGAACGTTATATAAAGGTATTCATCTGAACGTTATATAAAGGTATTCATCTGAACGTTATATAAAGGTATTCCTCTGAACGTTATATAAAGGTATTCATCTGAACGTTATATAAAGGTATTCATCTTATTTTTCGCTGATTACGGAGCCACCACTGCAGTCGGTCGTCTTGCTGCAGGCACATGTATATGCTTGTACAGTTTCTAAATGTCTCTGAGGAGGCAAACAATAGGGATACCACTCCCTCAAGCATTTCATAATAGACTATCATGTGTGGCTGTGTGTGGGTTAGCAGCCTCTTAGTGTAAAACAAATTACTACAGAAACCATTGCTGAAGGAGCACTCTACTGCTTTAATTTTTTTTTTAAACTTCGCTATTAAGCTGGCGCAGGCGATCACTTCATTATTTGAAGGCTCATATAGTGCCAAAAAAAAGAAATACTGCTTTCATGCAGGCTTCATGAAAAAGTTAGCTGCCATGCTGGCTCCATGCTTCATGCTGATATTTGATGATTACCAAACATTAAGTGATAGACGTGTTCTTTTCTTATCTCGAATTGTTGTGGTAGCTTTTTATGGAAGCGGGGGTGGGAGATGCTTCCCTCTATGCCATATTGAGTATGAGTCTGTATTTAGTTTTAAATTCATATTGATTTTCCAGTCAGTCGAGAATAAGAGACCACTTTACAAGTTTTACTAATACGCTTAACCACTCTTTCACGATACTCACAGTAATGTCCTGCAGATAAATAGACCAATAATTGATTTGTTTGCTTTTTAGGTCAAGTAAACAACAGCTGTGTTTGGACATAAATATATGCGATATGTTTTCATAGCTCCTATAACTGATGTACTATGCATGTGATAGTTTGATTGGTTTTATAAAGCAGGTTATATTATAGGGGCGTGAAGTGTTAGAGACTTTACTATACTAGGTCATGTTTTATGAGGTGAGATAACCGGTTCACTTACTCGTTGCCTTTGCCTTCTTTAACTCAAATGTTGACGCAGGCACCCTTTTACGGCTTGATAGAATGGAGCGTGAAGCTATACAATTTCAAACCCAGAACCCAGTAACTTTGCCGCCAGAGGCAAGAGCTCTAACCACTATACCAATCGGACACTCTTGTCATGAGAAAAATGGAAAATTACGTAGCAATACAAAACAGCAAATGAAGAAGTGGACGGAACATTTCGAGCATCTTCTTAAAAGACGTGTTCATAAGATCCCTAGACGTCCTGCCAACAGAAAATGAGACACACGTTGTGAAAAGCCAAAGAAGCGAGAAATCAAAAAAGCCTAAAAGCTTCTGATGTGGAAAAGCTGCAGCCCAGGTGGCATTAAAGCAGAGATTATCAAAGCAGATGTTGACATCTCTACCGCGATATCATACAAATTGTTTGATAAATTATGGGAGAGATAACAAATGCCAATAGAATAGAAGGAATGATACCAGGTCAAAGCGGCCAATAAAGGTAGATTTGCAGGTGTGCACATATTACAGAGGAATAGTGTTACTTTCAGTGCCAGGGAAAATATTAAACAGGATCATATCTGAGAGATTAAAAGAGTTCACGGACAATTGAGAAATGAGCAAGCACATTCTGGACATAACAGATCCTATGCAGATCGAATATCCTCACTGCGCATGTTACTTGAACAAGGCTTGGAATTGAACTCCGCCACCTTACATCGGAATTTTTGACGATGAGAAGGCATTGGACAGGTTAGATAGTTTACTTGATTTTCCCCAGTTTAATGTCAGCTCTTTTTCTGCTGGCTTCTTCCTGTGGCATGTTGTCGAGCTGGCCTATCTAAATGTTCAACCTATCTCATTAGCTCTTTTGTGTTGCGAAGCACATTTGATTTCATGTATTTTATAAGGTCATTTGATTGCTTAGTTTTCCCTGTTAACTTCTTTGTACTGTTGTACAGGTCCTTCAAATTTCCTGCAGCTGCTGCTTCATATACCTCTCTTTCCAACTTATCAGTATTCCTTCTTGGCCTTCTAATGTTTCTTCTTACTTCTTTGTTTGCTTCTATGAATATTTCATGAGCCTTAGTGCTGGGGCTTCTGGTGTTGCTTCTGTTTAAATCTGCTTTCGTGTTTTTTTCCCTTATTTTATCGATGGTTTTTGTCGTTATCTGTGCCTTATGCTAGCGTTCATTTTTTCCCAAACCTTTTCCACAAGTCTCGTATTTAATACCAGTAATCTTTATTGCATTTTGTAACTGTACATTGTTCTTCTTTTGTTTCTTGATTTCTTAGATGTTCCACATTATACAACTGTCTTGGCTAAGAAATGATGGTGTTCTGATGTCATTTCTTCTCCACCAATACTTTTACTTCGTGTATTGATGTTCTAAACTTCTTGTTTATGCGTATATGATCAATCGGATTTTCTGTTTTATGGGCTATTGAAATCCATATTGCTTTAGGTATTCTTTTTTGTGTAACCATGCTTTCTTCTATAGCAAGTTTATTTGATGCATATAAGTTAATTAATATATATCCACTCTCCTTCATTGTTTAAAGTTTATGTTTTCTCATGATCCCACCAAGGTCGGTACTATCTTTCATTTGTTGGTGCACAACATTGGATGATGTTTATCTTTCTTTTGCTTTTGTCAGTTTCGAATGTTGCTGATATTAATCTGACTCACATTGCTTCCCATTTTGTCAGTACTTTCTGTCTTTCCTTTAATAGCATTAGAGTCACATCTTCACTATTATATGCACGTTAGCCCTCATGTCCTGAGGACAGCATCATTTCTTCTGTACGGTACTGTGTTTCTTTCTTTATATTCCTTTCCGCCTTGTTCCGTCAAATCCTAGGATGTCTCGTCAGGAATAAGAAACTACAAAACCTTTAACCTATTGCGAATAAGATGAATCTTTCAAAGCTCCACATTGTCAGGTTTAAAATTTCAACAGTTAGTTCAGGCTGACCACAGATGTAAAAATGTCTGCGTCATAAGGCCTAGGACATTGACTTCAAAGATTAGTATCTTCAATTACATGCTATAATAAAGAATTATAGCTGGACGAGTTTCACTAGTTCTTCTATCACTCCCTGAGTTCCTAACATGCTTTACTTCATCCATCGAAAAGGAACTTCGAGCCAGTTCTTGCTATGATAAACTAGGACGTATCGACCACTCGGAGCTTACTATGACGCCACCTATGCTCTTCCAGCATGCATTCTTGATCCCACGAGTTCGACCCCATCTCTAATGAGTTATTGGCTCAATAACATCACTTCAAGTTGTATTTATGTTTTCATTTGCCTACATTTGTGTGTAGTTGTGTGTGTGTGTGTGTGGGGGGGGGGTGTAAATGCGTGTATGTTGTGCGCGGGTGCCATGTTTCCGATATGTTATAGAGCGAAGTTGTCTGTCACTCATGATTACTAGACAAGGAGAGAAATATTATATCCTTAAGCAGAAACTTCCGAAGACTCAATGACAGTTTAGGAAAAAAAGCGTAACAGATGTCAAGATCAGTTTAGGGCAAAACAACGTGACAATTTTTTTTAGAATAGCGAGGGCCAAAAACGTGACAAACTTCTTGAACAGCGAGTGACAAAAACGTGACAGAATTCAAGAGCAGTTTAGGACAAAAACGTGACAAACTTCTAGAACAGCGAGTGACAAAAACGTGACAAACTTCTTGAACAGCGAGTGACAGATGTCAAGAGCAGTTTAGGACAAAAACGTGACAAATTTCTAGAACAGCGAAGGCCAAAAACGTCTTAACGGTGAAGGACTAAAATCATGACATACATCTATAGCAGTTTGAAATTTAAAATGAAACCATGATGCAAGATCAGGTAGGAACAAAGGTATGAGGAAAACTTTTAGGGCTATTTCATTCATTTTCCTTTGCCCTCCTTACGGAATATGGAGCCACAACTGTAGCTGATGCCTTTGCAGGAAGCCTGCACCAAACATGCTGTTGACGTGCAGGTTTTTTGTAGATATTTGTTTTCCTTTTTTTTTTTAACTATTTGTTTTAGCTCTGTGCAGAATTTATGGCGATTTAGGACAATGTCATGACAGAGCTTACAGCATGCTTTTATTCGCCATACCGCAACGGAAGACTTTTTCTTCGGGTTCAATAATTTGTTTATCTATTTCTGTTTTCTTGACGTATTCAGGTCATATTCATTAATTCTTTGTGTCGTATCTGTTTCGTGGGTCTAGCTGGCACATTTTTCATGTTTTTCTGTCTTTTCTTTTGTGTTGTTAGTTGTTTTTGTTTTTTTTTAAATAGCGATGTGTTTTTCACATCTAAATTGATTTTCTCTGGAATTCCTGTCCAATAAGCCTCGATTCCGTGTGAGAGGAAGAAGTTCAGAGAAATGTCCTGGTCTGTGCAACGTTCATTATATTTTATACTTGTGTCCCATCTATCATCATCACTTTCCATACCAGCAGGCGTAGGTAATAATGTCTCTCAACAACCTCCTTTCCTTGGTGCTGATTATCAAATTTGTTGTTGACTTCTTTCAGTTCCACGATGTCAAACTGCCCCATCCATCAAGGTGGCAAAATTACCTTTCGGACTCGAACTCTTTCTGCACCGGTGTAGACAGGGGGACGTTCACAAACACACCCACAGGTGGCGAAATGTACTGGCTTAGGCGTGGTGTCTTAAGTGCATTTTAAGAAAATTTGGAAAACCCATGAGTACTTAAACGTTATAGCCTTCTGTGCTTAATCGATTTTTTTTTTAAACAATCTACATTTGGTTTCGATTACTTGCATTGGTACATTATTGATTGATATCCACATCACTTAACACGTCTACAATCTATGTCTTCTTATTTGTGTTCGTGTGGTATGTATGTGGGTGGGTGAGAGGAAAGTTGGAGAATGAGTATCTGATAACAAGAACTATATTGTGTTATCATTAAGTTTTAGTGGATGTTTGACCTGCATTTATTTTACATGGGCCCTGATGCGTGATGCCATATGATGATGGATGGTATCCGCATGTCTGGTTTTGTGTGGTGTGCAGATGTGTTCAGTCAAAACAATGTTCATACAAAAATAACAGGGCAATCCACATAGGACGTCAGTAAACTCACGACGTATAAAGTCAATGATTCTTGTAACAGCCGTTGACGTTTTTCTTCATTATTTATTGTGGACGCCACAGTGACAAAATGGTTACGCGAATATGTAGACACATCAAACAGTCATTATCACAGCAACATTCAATACAGCAATAGACGGTAGACAGCATTACAATGATGAGTCAGATGCATGTTATATTTCAAAGTGCTGTAAATGTAGTCAGGTGAAAAACTCCATCCCTTTCTATAACAGCCAGGAGATAACCAGATGTATGAGATCAGTTCACTCTCCTTAGTTTGACTTCAGCAAGACAGACACGTCTGCCGAAGTATAAATAATGTCCTCAAAAATATCCTCTAGATAATAAAGGTTTTCCAAACCTAGTTCATTTAACAAAGTAGCAAGTAATGGTCCTTGGTACCTGCATCAACCGATGCAGTACAATGCAGCGACATGTGAGCTGGGAAAAAACATCTCGTGACGACGACTTTCGAAGACAGGCTATGAATCGAAATCGCTCACGACCCAAAATCGATAGAGTTAATGAAAAAAGTCAATTTACCTTGCTTCCAAGAAATACAGAAATATCACGCCTCCCGGCATGTGCAAATACACTAGAGGTATTATCCCGAATAAACGAAATATCCATAAGAGGACTACACATCCCTGACAGAACAAAAAATAGCGGAGATCCCCTCTTCAACGAGGCATCTCTTTCGCCATTCCAAATCGCTCACTCCACTAGTGGTGGGCGGAAACCGATCGACCAAGAAGCAAGACAAGTCATGCGCAGTCCAGCGCAAAATGACCACAGCTCAAACTTAACTGCATTCGATACCAACGCGAGAAGACAAATGCTTACCGAGAAAAGTGACTATAAATTTCAAGCAGTTGTTGCCCTTGCGTTATAAAATAGATATTGTAATAAAATGATGTTGCGAGAATTTATCACGCAACATATCACCACCTCCTCCCGATAAAAAAAAATGTGGAACATATTTTTTTTTTAAATATCAAAGAGCATGCGATAAGCGGCTCAAAACGCACGAATTATGCGCTGATAATTAACTAAATTGCCTAACATGAGGCTAAATATAGAGTGTCTGGTGAGGATATACCTCAACAGAAAAATAAATATGTCTCAAAAAATATTCACATCGGGGAGGTGTCACCAACACACATCACGTTAGCATGTAAACACAATATACGTATGCAAGTTACTATAATCATCATTAAACAGCATACTCTAATATTGTCTTTAAAAATGGATGTACAAATCTGATAGGAAAATTTAAATAGTACATTCTTTGACATGTAATGACATAAGTACATAGTAAAGTTAAACTACATGACGATCCAGGACATATGCTCTGGTATTCCGAGGGTAAGTACACAATCTAGAACTCGTCATGCTTGATACTAGTAAGGTAAGTCCTCAGCTCAACAATGATATTCTGAGAAAGTACAAGCAATATAATGCTAATTAATAACTAATATGCTTCATAAGGTACAATACATTATTAATAATTGTGGCTGTTTAGTAAACTAACGGCCCTTATATTAACTACTCAGTCCTCCTCTATCATCTTAAAATACGAACAGAAGAAGATGACAACAAAGCACGATAGTGTGTACATATAAAGTGAGTACAGATGTGCTAATCTATTGTAGAAATATAGGTGTGTTATGACTCTGTAATATATGGAAATATAGGACAGAAGTATTAGTTGGAGTCATGTGGGCATCTAGACAAAATGTCAGCCATCACATTATCCGCACCACGGATAGCTCGTACCGTGAAGTGAAAAGGTTGAAGAGCTATAGCATATCGAGTGGATCTCGAACTCTTCAAATTCTTAGTCTGAATAGCTGTAAGAGCTTTCTGATCAGTCTCTAGAATGAAATGTGCGCCCAGGAGGAATCTTTGTAGTTTTAGAATTGACCAAACCATCGCTAACAACTCACGGTCTAAAACCGAGTAGTTCCTCTCTGCCGCATTTAGTTTTCTAGAAATGTACATAACAGGATGCAGAGTATTTGCATATTCTTGCATCAGTGCTGCTCCAATCCCAGTGGATGAAGCATCACTCCGAAGAACAAAAGTCCTATCAAGAGTAGGTAATCTTAAGATGGGAGGAGAAGAAAATATATTCTTGATTTGGTCTAGTGAAGATTGGCATTCTTCAGACCAACGGACCAGATTAGGCGAACCTTTCTTCAACAATGTTGATAGAGGTGCCATGATCGAAGATAAATTTGGAATAAATCTCCATAAAATTGAATTAAACCTAAGAGACTCCTAACTTGTTTCTTCGTTTTAGGAACAGAGATGTTCAGTATTTTGGAAGTATTGTGGTCTTCTGTCTTCAAGAGACCATGACCAACACGATGACCCAGGAAAGAGATTTCACCAAAACCAACAAAAGCTTTAGAAGGTTTTGCTGTCAAATTATTCTCACGTAGAGTGGACAGTAAGTCATATAACCCTAAATAGTGATCTTCCCAGGTATCACTGAAGAGACAGATGTCATCTAAGTATGCGATGACATCCGAACGATGTGACAGAATTCGACGCATCATGCGAACGAAAGTGGCAGGGGCGTTCATGAGACCAAAAGGCATAACATTCCATTGAAATAGACCCCTAGGTGTAGAAAAAGCAGTAAGAGGTTTGGCATGCTCTGCTAAAGGCACTTGCCAATAACCTTTAGACAAGTCAAGTTTAGTGAAGAATCTAGAATTAGAAAGTCTAATCAGTAGATCTTCTAACAAAGGCATCGGTTCAGCGTCGAACTTTGTGACCTGATTCAATTTGCGATAATCAACGCAAATTCGTATGTTCTTATCCTTCTTCCGGACAATAACCATGGAAGAAGAATATGGTGAAGTCGATGGTTCAATTATATTTAATTGAATCATTTCATCCAATTCCTTTTCCACTTGCGACTGAAAGTGTATAGGAATAGGATAAGGCCTAACCCTAATTGGATTATTGTCGGTAAGAATTATGTCATGTTCTATGACATCTGTGTGTCCAGGAATGTCAGTGAGAACATCCTGAAATGTTTGTAACATCGACAAGTCTCGTCGATGTTCGTCACCAGAAAGATTAGGAGAAACAGAAACGTTTTTCCAAGATTCCGTGGAATGTAATGGAACCACTGGAAGGGGAAGGTTGACATCAGAGAAGGTAGCTTCCTCATCCTGTATGACAGACAGGGATGAATAATGACCGTGAGGTGCAGGAGCATCATCCGTTGCCTGGAAAATAGGCAGCAAATAGTCCGGACGTTCGTGAAATTCCGAAAGCATGTTTATGTGGAAGTTTTATGCTTTCCATCAATATCGACCACATAGTCAACATCGGAAATCCGAGAGACTATTGCATACGGACCTTTCCATGCAATAAGAAGTCTATTTTCCCTACTGGGGAGTAGGACGAATGCTTTGTCACCTGGACAAAGTTGTCGTAGACATCTATTCTTGTTAGCAAACTGCCTTGCCTTCTCTTTAGCAATTTCTGATGAAGCAGTTGCTAGCTTACATGCCTCAATGATCTTTTGTCTAAGAGCAATGACATACTCATATGAGGATTGAGTTTCATCGCTAATATCATCGGCAGTGATGAGATCGTGTAATAAAGACATAGGGCCGCGTGGACGCGCGCCAAAGACAAGTTCGAAGGGAGAAAATCCTGTGTGTTCATTAGGGACTTCTCTATAGGCAAAGAGAGCCGCGGGTAAAAACCCTGTCCCAATCTTGAGGATGATCTTCAGTTATCTTACCAAGCAAAGTCTTGAGCGTTCTATTCAGACGCTCAACTAACCCATTAGACATAGGATGGTAGATACTACTGAGAGATCGTTCAATATGTAAGGTAGACATTACCTGTGACATAGTGTCAGATATGAGTTGAGTGCCATGGTCTGATAATATTTCTCTGGGGAACCCCAAGCGAGAAAATATCAACCAAAGAGCATCTGCGATATCTGTAGTAGATATGCTCTTAAGAGGAATAGCCTCTGGCCAACGTGTGCACATATCGACACATGTAAGGATAAACTGATGTCCTCTGGCCGACTTGACCTTAAAAGGGCCAATAATATCTATGGCCATTTTCTGAAACGGCCGAATAGGAATGTCAGCAGCCTGGATAGGCGCAGCATGTCGTGGTCCTCTAGATTTGACATCATGACATACCTTGCATGATCGGCAGTAAATACGAATGTCCTTATTGACAAAAGGCCAAAAGAAAGCCGCAAGGACTCTCGACTTCGTACGGGCAAAACCCATATGTCCAGCACATTGCGAGTCATGAGCATGTTGTAATATTTGGCACTCTCATGCTCTTGGGAACAAGAATTTGCGAATGTGCCGACGTAGTCGAATCTTGTACCATACGTACAAGTACGCCGTTTCTCATTGCAATCCAAGATTTTCTATTTGTATCCTGATTCGGATCACCTTTCTTCGCAAGAATGAAGAATTTTTTTAAAGAAGGATCTTCTTCTTGCAATTTTATGAAAGAGTCACGAGTAATCACTAAGTGACTATCTTGGCTATCAACTCCATTATCACTATTCAGTGAAGTTTCGGGTGTTTGTAGAGCTTGTGCTCTTGTAACTACTGCATTTGTAGCTTGCATGTTATTATCTTCCCAAGCAGCAATCTGCTGTGGGGTACACTCCCTAACTCCGTGAATACGACCAATAATAAGGTCCGCAATAGGATTAGGTAAGAGACAAGCATGCACATCTCCAGTAAAGAAAGGAGTGGCAATGCGAATTACAGCAGTAGGATATTTTTCTAGAGTGCCGCCAAATGTGACACATTTAATAACCCTTCCTGTAGCACAAGATGGATCTACAAGCGATTGTCTAACACCAATAGTGGTGCATCCGGAATCGAAAAGTAGTGAGACCGGAGTATCATTAACAAGACCCTTATGTAGGATTAAAGAACCCCTCCCGTCATGCGCAACAGCAGCAGGAAGAGCGGGAGTGGGTGACCACAACTCAAAGTAGTTATGGTACCCGGTTCGAATAAAGTACTGCATTGGGGGCATTTGTTTGCTCTCTCAAAGTCAAAAGCAGAACTAGTGGCAGCGTCAAAGTTTTTACTATCAACAACATGATTACAGGCTCCCTCAGTTTCCTGTTGTACAGCATTAGCCTGCTGATATCTCTTTTTTTTTTGTGTTGAGATCTACCCCGACTATTATTACCTCTGAAGTTATCAAAGTTATTATTATCTCTGCAGTTATTATTGTCTCTATTGTAATTGTTATCCTGGTTCGAATTCCAGTTTCCACGATTACTATCATGTTCACATTGATGCGAACATCTATTTGTTTGGTTCTGAGGTCTTCGGCAGGAATAACCTCTATTACCATATCCTCTTTTGAAATGCTTATAATTATTAGGGTGATAGTAACGACCACTATCAGGTTGTCTCCAATTCTTCGAAGAAGAATCACCATGAAATTGATTTCCATGATTTTGACAGAAATTACCGCTACTCTTTCTATCAAAATTTTGTTGGAATCTACGAGCAAAGTTTTGGCCATACGGAGCTGCCGAAGCAACTGGTAAACCTTCTTTCACCTTAGAGTTACCCATGGTTATGTGTGGGTGCGCAGTTACGTATTGGCAACAGAAATCTTCCATTTCTTTTATTGTTTTAGGTTTACGTTCATGAAGGAAAGCAAGGAAAGACTCATTGACAGACGACATGACTTTGTCTCTAAGTATTAAGTCCATAAGTCCTTCATAAGTTTTTTCCGTCTTAGATAGTTCAACCCATCGTGAGAAAGTAATGCGTATTCTTGCAATAAACTCGGAGAATTCAACTCCATTTTCAGGTAACATGTTTTTAAATTGTAGACGATAGCCGTCTTCGTTTAGCTGATATTTCTTTAACAAAGCGGCCCTGACAACCTCATAATTGTTCTTGTCAGGTTCATCCACCATATTTAATATACTTAGAGCTTTACCTGTCAGTATCCCTGATAACTGATAAACATATTTTGCTTTGTCTATGTTATGAGCTGTACATGCTTGTTCAAATCTGTCCAGATAGAACATTATGTCATCGCTGGAAGGACTAAATGTTGGTAACTTAATCTTAAAAGTATCATTATTAGCCTTACCAGAAGATGAACCCTTGTTTGAATCATTACCATTACTCATGCTTGTCAATTTCAATTTTTCCAACTCTAAAGCTAAGACCTTTTCTTCATGTTCCATTTTTGCTTTCTCTTTCCTCTCATCAGACTCTCTCTGTAATCTTCTTTCCTCAGCCTGAGCCTCTTTTTGAAGTCTTTCATTTTCAGCTTCTTTTTCAAGTCTTTTATTTTCAGCTTCTTTTTCAAGTCTTTTATTTTCAGCCTCTTTTTCAAGTCTTTTATTTTCAGCTTCTTTTTCAAGTCTTTTATTCTCAGCCTCTTTCTGAAGTCTTTCAGCTTCTAGCTGTAGCTGGAGTTTTCTTTCCTCAGCTTCTGATTCCCTTTTTTGTTTTTCCATTTCCATTTGGAATCTTTTTTTTTCATCCACCTGCATCTGCAGTTTCTTTTGTTCAGCTTCCATATGCAGTTTCTTTTGTTCAGCTTCCATTGCTTTATCATATCGAGCAGTTGCAAATTCTTCTAACTTATCACCAGTCTTGCCAAGCAATTTACCCTGCTCAATAAAGTGCTCAAATGTAGACATGTTGTCTAACATATGAGTCCAAAACCTGAAATAATTAACTAATTTATTTCAAACCTAAGTGTAACAAGTCTTAATTAAGCACTTGTATATTCACATCACATTATATTATCCCAGTCTCTGTGGGAAACAAGTCTCCAATCAAAGAACTTGTATATGAAATATCAGCACTCAATTCTTGATCATAAGTGCACTTCTCATTCAATAGTGCACGACACTATTCATCATTCATTTATCATCAGTGTAGTAGTAACAGTGCATTAGCATAGCCATTAACTAATTACTATAACTGTAAACAATGACTATGTAAACACATGCAGAATGTAAACATTGAAAATGTAAACAATGCAAACAATGTAAACAATAACAATGTAAACAATAACAAAGATCAGCAACAATACAAAAAACGTTCGCAGAAATCAACTAAAAATAAAGCAGAAATTAATGAAATATCACAAAAAATGTGACGATATCTGCGATAGAATTAAACAAAATACATGACACCACAGTGTATAAACAAAAATGTTGTATGAAACTAAATTATAGACAAGAGTAGGCTAACAAATACAAACAAATCAAAACAAAACTAAAGAATGCGAAATAATAACGAAAACAATATTAAAACATGTCATCACAGCTAACATAAATAGCAACAGAAGTCGCTTAGCAAATTCCAGTATTGGAAATTTGCAAACCTTACAGAAAACGCTCACAATAGACGACCTCTATGACGTGGCATAATCTAACGGAGACACCACCCAACCGAGAACCCGCTGAAATATAAACATATAAATATACAAATAACATATAGACATATAACATATAGAATGAGATGATACACAGAAGACTCAGCAGAAGTATAAGGGCACAGTTTACATACAAACAGGCCACTTAACTTATAGGCTTCCAATCGTAGAACAGCAGAAAAACGGATGTCAATCAACGTCCTAAAGAGCGAAGCTCCAACGATGATGGCACATCTGAACTGCTTCCACTGCTAACACGATGGTACAAGAGCTTCTGAAATACTGTGTGTTGAGTTGTTTCGGCACTTGACCTTCTAATCCAAAAGTAAGTTGATGGAAATCGGTACTTGGCCTTCTTCAGAAAACAACCCGTTTCAACCGGCACTTGACCTTCACAAAAACGACAGCACTGGAACCTTGACAGCAGCAACTTGCTTGACTTGCGTAAAAGATAACAGCAGTCCGAATTATCCGGCAACATGTAACAACGCCGGGTACTGTCAAATTCTTGTTTCCGTCAAAAAGTTGAAATTTTGACTTTTACCGGGCAACGCCGAGTACTTTGAAAATTTTGAAGATGTTGACTGTATTGAAGAATGTTAATTTCTTGAAGGATGCTGATGAATTCTTGTTGAAAATGAAGTGGGTAAGGGACCCCGTGTTTGCTGGTACCAGAATCAAACCAGCTTATGGCCACCAAATGATGCGTGATGCCATATGATGATGGATGGTATCCGCATGTCTGGTTTTGTGTGGTGTGCAGATGTGTTCAGTCAAAACAATGTTCATACAAAAATAACAGGGCAATCCACATAGGACGTCAGTAAACTCACGACGTATAAAGTCAATGATTCTTGTAACAGCCGTTGACGTTTTTCTTCATTATTTATTGTGGACGCCACAGTGACAAAATGGTTACGCGAATATGTAGACACATCAAACAGTCATTATCACAGCAACATTCAATACAGCAATAGACGGTAGACAGCATTACAATGATGAGTCAGATGCATGTTATATTTCAAAGTGCTGTAAATGTAGTCAGGTGAAAAAACTCCATCCCTTTCTATAACAGCCAGGAGATAACCAGATGTATGAGATCAGTTCACTCTCCTTAGTTTGACTTCAGCAAGACAGACACGTCTGCCGAAGTATAAATAATGTCCTCAAAAATATCCTCTAGATAATAAAGGTTTTCCAAACCTAGTTCATTTAACAAAGTAGCAAGTAATGGTCCTTGGTACCTGCATCAACCGATGCAGTACAATGCAGCGACATGTGAGCTGGGAAAAAACATCTCGTGACGACGACTTTCGAAGACAGGCTATGAATCGAAATCGCTCACGACCCAAAATCGATAGAGTTAATGAAAAAAGTCAATTTACCTTGCTTCAAGAAATACAGAAATATCACGCCTCCCGGCATGTGCAAATACACTAGAGGTATTATCCCGAATAAACGAAATATCCATAAGAGGACTACACATCCCTGACAGAACAAAAAATAGCGGAGATCCCCTCTTCAACGAGGCATCTCTTTCGCCATTCCAAATCGCTCACTCCACTAGTGGTGGGCGGAAACCGATCGACCAAGAAGCAAGACAAGTCATGCGCAGTCCAGCGCAAAATGACCACAGCTCAAACTTAACTGCATTCGATACCAACGCGAGAAGACAAATGCTTACCGAGAAAAGTGACTATAAATTTCAAGCAGTTGTTGCCCTTGCGTTATAAAATAGATATTGTAATAAAATGATGTTGCGAGAATTTATCACGCAACAGGCCCCTAGGGTTTATTTGTAAATTTTTCTCTACTTGATATTTGTGTCAGCATACCTTCTTCTTCGTTTCCCTTCTTAACCGTAGGGGGCACGGGGCCCCCAATACAATTGATCCTTTTACAGGGATCCTACATCAATGCATCTGTGTGCCCCTGTAGGGCTGGTTTCTATAGCAAGTTTGATGAAATGATGAGATATCTCTGTTTCTCTTTATATATAATAATATATGAAGAGATTTCCAGCCCCACGGACAGCCTCGTATTAGTCGTCTCTTACGAATGCCTGGGGTAACAGTAGTCCCAATTTTTCCGTGTCTCCGCAGAGACCCCGAACCTACATGGGGCTCAGCACCGATCCACATAATTTCATTTGATTTTTTTTTTCATAGTAATTCGATGTTTACATGTACACTAACGCGCCTTTTGTGTGTTTATTTGCTGCTTCGTTTGATGTTGTCGTCGGTCTAGAGACAGAAATGTGATTATATTTTCAGTTATGTCCACTCGTCACAATCTCTAACTCTCGAGTAATGTTTGTGATTGCTCTGCATTTTCCGCCATATTTCAGCTCCATAATTCACACATGCACATTCCATTCTCATTTATCAATTTAATTCGAACTTTCACGACACCACATTTACTTGCCTGCTCACTGGGGCACGTGAATATGTCACGTTTAGAAAAACGCCATGGCGTATTTGTTGTTTCCCCTGACTTTTTTCATTGGCCAGTCTCGTTTTAGTTTCTCCAATCGACAAATAAATACGTCACAGGAATACCACGCAATCGGCGTAGCTAGATGTCCTTTTCAGTACTAGTAAATAACAAACATAAATGGGTAAATTGAAGGCGCTAGTGAGAAATAAAGAAGTACAATACTAGATAACAGAAAGGCAACAGAAGAGTGATAGACCATCCCAACTGCGTCCCGGTGGTGAACCGTGATTAACTACACTGCCAACTCAGCCCCACAAAAATAGTGATGATTGCCACGTCCATTCCACGCAACTTTTGAATATGGGACCAGGAAACGACCCAGACTAATTATAAATGCTATCACTTCCATAAATTTCCTATTCACCAGTTGAAGCCAGATAACACAAGACAGCGACTGTGATACTGTGACTGGTAAATTATAGAAGAACAAGAACAGTACAGAACAGCTGGTAGTTTTTTATGGTAACACGAATGACTAGGCATGTCGTAAAAAGCGATGAAAAAGGCTTGGGCAGGGGGCTGGTTACCGCATTCTGTAACAATTGTTTACCACAAAACTTCAACAAGCTGTAAAATGTATGTCTAGCCCTGTATTGTGACTTCATCATGCTAGCGGATAAATATTATTAGCCCTTTTCAGAGCTTAGTATTTATGGACGATAAAAGCAGTCCTATTCGATACTGTACTCGAGGTGGCAGAGTACATGCGCTCTAGATTGAAAGTAATGGGCCGCGCCAGAAGATGGCAAAATCCTCAAAGAAGACCCCCCACACACACACAATAATTTTTAAAAATACAGTATTTTAGTGTTCGCGATAGCCAAACCAATGTTATGCGTAAATGGTTTTTCCACCTTTTTTCATTCATTCAAACACTTTGTTTTTACTTTTACGAAGTGTCAGCTGGAAGACTGAATATCTTACTTACTTAGTCGTTCCCCTTCTACCATGAGGTGTAGAGGTATGAATATCAATCAATCAATCAATACCCGTTAGCTCCCAGAGGAGCATAGGCCTTCAACAAACACATGCCAAATCCTCTTGTCACGTGCCATCATCTCAGATTCTTTCCACGTTCTCCTCATCATTTTCACCTCTGTTTCCAGCTCTCTTCTCCATTGCTTCTTGGTCTACCTCTGCCTCTCTTGCCCTGGGAGTTCCAGAACAAGGACTGCCTTGTAATGCCATCAACAGGTTTCCTCAATGTGTGTCCTATCCATCGCCATCGTCTTCTTCTCATCTCTTGTTCCACTGGCACTTGTCTGGTTCTTGTCATCAATTCCACATTTGTGACTTTGTCATACCATTTCAGTCCTTCTATTCTACGCAAGCACCCGTTTATAAAAGTCTGTAGCTATTTAGTTGTTGTTTTTGTTTCTCTCCATGTCTCAGAGCCATACAATAGGACTGACTTGACATTTGTCACCCGTGTGTTTCCGGGGCCCGAAAGGGGAGCAAAGATTGGTAACACTGTACCCTACCATGCTTGTCGTAAAAAGGAGGGTTGGGCATGGGGCTGGTTACTCCATTCCGTAAAAAACTTTTTAACCACAAAAACTTCAACAAACATGGACAAGTCAAATACAGAATATAAATCAACTCAGCCGCCCAAGACAGAAGAAGGTCCTATGGAAAGGAGGCGCATGAAGCAACCCCACAAGAAGACTGAATATGTTCAGATAATCCCCATATTACTAGCTGTGTGAGAAACAATGAAAAAATCCCGCCAGCTTTTCGAAAATATTCAGAAACGCCCGTATCGCACAGTGAAAGCTGTATTGAGCACCCATTAAAAGAGCACGCAGGCCTTTCATTTTGTCATGGTGCACTAACCATTGACCATTGACTGTAAGTCATGATAAGATTGACTACAAAGGCCCAATGAAATTGAAATGGAATAGAATGAAATGACCACATAAGAATTAGTGCCGCCATCAGGACATGCAGCAGAAAGAGCACAACAATTATCCCCCCTCCCCCGGTCATGTTTTGGCGGTTGACTTGCTCATAGCTCCACGGTTCACAATCAATCGTCAATCGTCGTTAGGCCCTATGGGCCGGAGTGACGGGGAGTTATTCCTGTTTAACTGCGGACGGCGGGTATATGCGATTTTCTGGTAATATCTCTCCCAGGGACCTTTAGCTGCCGCGTCAACTTATTGGACAACTATTTTTGGGTCCCTACCGCCTCCACTTCGGTGCGCTGTGTTGTATCCGAGTCGGTTTCCTAAGTTTTTATTCCCCTTTTTTTTCCCCCGGAAGATGAGTGGTACTTTTATTGTCCTATTCTGACTAGCAATTACACATCGAAATAGGTTTGCTTGTTTGGAAAGTGCTGCTTCCATATTTGACTAACGAGTATTTTGGTGTTTGCATTACTTTGCCTTGAGCTATAGCAATACATAACTGAGGTACATTTCGTTCTGATGGTGTTTTAATCGCATACAACTAAGAAGTGATAAATAACAGTGCAGTTTTTATCATTTCCTTTACAAGTAGAGCATAATGTTTATTTTCCAATAATAGTCTTCATCTTGCAATTTCAAAACAAGATATCGTTGGATATACAATATCCGTGTGGTAAAGTATATACAATATCCGTGTGGTAAAGTACATACAATATCCGTGTGGTAAAGTACATACATTGAAATGTAATATGAATTGTGGTTCGGGCTTCTGTGACCATCTGGGGAAAGAAAAAACAGTAATTTTATTTGATACGCGTTTCTATAATAATACAAATTTCAAGAAAGAGTTTTACACAAGTTTGTTTTGCAATAATAGCAGCAACAGGAAATAACACGTTTATTTATTTATTTAGTTGTTTATTTTTGGTATCATATTTAGTACAGGAATGTCAGATTAGGAGAGTGATTAGAGCGTCTGCCTCTCCCTACAAAGTTATCAGACTCTGGGTCTGAAAGCTGATATAATCACGTTCCAGTCTACCCAGCTGTAAATGGGCATCTAACTCAGCTCGAGTTAAGGAAGGTAAAGGCAGCGAGGAAGCGAACTGGTTACCCCACTTTAAAAAAGCTGGACCTAGTATAGTAAAGTCTGTAACATTTCACCCTCAGCGGCAGCATTTGTTAATGGGACTAATCTAACCTGTTATTTAGAACGTGCAAGTTACAAGGAATGTTGTAGATATGCTTTAATTAATTGTTTAGATGTTCATTATTTGTATCACATTTACTCTGAAGTGGCCTTTCAATACCCTTTAGCTCCCCTAGGAGCATAAGCCTTCAACAATCACATGCCAAATTCTCCTGTCACGTGCCATCCGCTCAAGGTCTTTCTGTGTTTTCTTCATCATTTTCACTTCTGTGTCTAGTTCTCTTCTCCACGTTTTTGGTCTGCCTTTCTTTCCCTGGGGATTACGAACATTCCAGGTGCCGATCCTGGAAATTTTCTTCGACGAAAAAAGGTTAGTCGGTAACCCAGACTCCTTTCGGCTTTCTCTAGGTTGCTTCATGCGCCTCCTTTCCAGAGGACCTTCTTCTGTCTTGGGCGGCTGTATTGATTTATTTTCAATATTTGACTTGTCCATGGTTTGTTGAAGTTTTTTGGTAAACAGTTTTTTAGCGGTCGGGTAACCAGCCACCTGCCCAACCCTCCTTAGTCGCTTCTTACGACATGTATGGTAGTGTACAGTGTCCCTATTCTTTGCTCCCCTTTCGAGCCCGGTAACACACGGGTGAAGTGGCCTGAGTTTGTATAAATTCGCAATGTAGTTACCGTACAAAAGTAATTGTAGCATACTCATTTAGGTAGGGGACTGACCGTGTCAATGAGTTTAGTGTCTTTTTATTTCGTTGCTTTTGATATAATTTTACGTTATATATTTAACTTCCCTGTGCTGTTTAAAATTAGCTCAGCTAGATTTGGGATGCACGCTGGCAGTAGTAAGTTCTCTCCCTGGACCTTTTTCGTCATCGTCATTACCTTTCAGATTCCCAAGGTGCATAGGTCTTCAACAAACCCATACCAAGTCATCCTGTCACGTGCCATCAACTCAAAGTCTTTCCTTGTCTTTCTAATCATTCTCGTGTCTGTCTCCACTTCTTCTCTCCGTGTGTTTATTTCGGTGCCCTAGGGATTCAAGAACATGAACTGCCTTGAAATGCTAACAGCAGGTTTCCTCAGCGTGTGGTCTATCAGTCGCAGTGTATTCTTCTCCTCTCTTGTTCCACTGGTACTTGTCTGGTTCTTGTCATCAGTTCCACTGGTACTTGTCTGGTTCTTGTCATCAGTTCCATTGGTACTTGTCTGGTTCTTCTCATCAGTTCCGCTGGTTCTTGTCATCAGTTCCACTGGTACTTGTCTGGTTCTTCTCATCAGTTCCACTGGTACTTGTCTGGTTCTTGTCATCAGTTCCACTGGTACTTGTCTGGTTCTTGTCATCAGTTCCACTGGTACTTGTCTGGTTCTTGTCATCAGTTCCACTGGTACTTGTCTGGTTCTTCTCATCACTTCCACTGGTACTTTTTGGTTCTTGTCATCAGTTCCACTGGTACTTGTCTGGTTCTTCTCATCAGTTCCACTGGTACTTGTCTGGTTCTTGTCATCAGTTCCACTGGTACTTGTCTGGTTCTTGTCATCAGTTCCACTGGTACTTGTCTGGTTCTTCTCATCACTTCCACTGGTACTTTTTGGTTCTTGTCATCAGTTCCACTGGTACTTGTCTGGTTCTTCTCATCAGTTCCACTGGTACTTGTCTGGTTCTTGTCATCAGTTCCACTGGTACTTGTCTGGTTCTTGTCATCAGTTCCACTGGTACTTGTCTGGTTCTTCTCATCACTTCCACTGGTACTTTTTGGTTCTTGTCATCAGTTCCACTGGTACTTGTCTGGTTCTTCTCATCAGTTCCACTGGTACTTGTCTGGTTCTTGTCATCAGTTCCACTGGTACTTGTCTGGTTCTTGTCATCAATTCCACACTGGTGATCTTAGCGTACCTCTTTACCGTGGTCCATTTTCAAACGGGAATATCCAGGTTTAGTCAACAACGAGAGACCACGAAAGACATTGCATACACCGGAGTCACGTGTAGATGCACAGAAAATATGCAAAGGCGAGACAGACCTAAGGAGGCTTGCACTTAATTATGTATCAACTTCGAAGAGAGCTAACCTGCATTGACTGATTGATTAGCTGCGGCTTACTTTCAGACCATTTGCGCTTTCGTACGGATTTAACTATAAGATGGTTAGAGCCTGTTGAACTCTAATATAAACGTAATTCTTGCACTTAAAAGTGCATTATATTTTTACTCTTTCAGCAAGTGCAGCTTTAAATACACGTAATTGACGTATGAGTATTAATTGTTTTAGCGCCTATTCTCCTTCCTTTTGTTACTTTAATCTTGTTTTAAATTTGAAAATGAAGTAATACTGTTTGCAACAATTAAGTCCCTCCGCATTATTATGTTAGAATTTCTTTAAATTTCTTAAATGGAAAGCTGCATGATTCGAAGATTATGCGTCGCGTAATTACATATACCATGTAATGTTGCTACAGTGAACAATTTTCAATGCTGCAATTTCTGCAGCTCCACTCGAACTTCACTGCAGAACGACGGTATAGTGTGCAGCCAAACAGCTTTCACGTTTTGTATTTGCAGCACTCATTTCAGCTCGTCCAGTAATATGTGCTTCTCGTGTTTCATATTTTTAGCAATGTCTTCTGAACAACTTCTCATCAAGTGAATATTGCGAAATATTTTTGTCAACATCATCATTGTCTTTGCGTCCACTACAGAGCTTGGAGCCATCGCTGTAACTGGTTCCCGTGCAGAAAGCCTGCACCGAGCAATCGCATGCTCTTAAAGTGGTGGTTTATGTGGCATATTGTATAACGTGCTGAGCTTGCCAGCCTCACACACAACCTCATTAGTCTCCTTTGACGAGTCCTGTTCTTTCTGTACCTAAATCTTGACGTACAGAATGAAATTCTATGACTTCAAATGAAGTGAAGATTATTTATATTAGATGTTTGGGCTATCTGTTTTATATAGCTCTCATATTCATATCTGGATTATAGTTGCAGTCATGAATTGGTCTATATAGCTTTTATTCTAGTTCCTGTACTATGATTGTCAATATGAACTGGCCACTTTAGCTCTGGTTAATGCCTGTACTTTTGTTATAGTACAAACTAGTCGCTTCAGCTTTCGTTAGCGCAAGCTACTTTGGTTCTCAGTTTGAACTAGCAACTTAGCTCTCGTTAGTACCTGAATTTTATTTCTCGGTATGATCTAGTCATTGTCGCTCTCTGATTAGTTCCTGTGTTTTGTTTCTCGGTATGATCTAGTCATTGTAGCTTTCTGATTAGTTCCTGTGTTTTGTTTCTCGGTATGATCTAGTCATTTTTGCTCTCTGATTAGTTCCTGTGTTTTGTTTCTCGGTATGATCTAGTCATTGTAGCTCTCTGATTAGTTCCTGTGTTTTGTTTCTCGGTATGATCTAGTCATTGTAGCTCTCTGATTAGTTCCTGTGTTTTGTTTCTCGGTATGATCTAGTCATTGTAGCTCTCTGATTAGTTCCTGTGTTTTATTTCTCGGTATGATCTAGTCATTTTTGCTCTCTGATTAGTTCCTGTGTTTTATTTCTCAGTATGATCTAGTCATTGTAGCTCTCTGATTAGTTCCTGTGTTTTGTTTCTCGGTATGATCTAGTCATTGTAGCTCTCTGATTAGTTCCTGTGTTTTGTTTCTCGGTATGATCTAGTCATTGTAGCTCTCTGATTAGTTCCTGTGTTTTATTTCTCGGTATGATCTAGTCATTTTTGCTCTCTGATTAGTTCCTGTGTTTTATTTCTCAGTATGATCTAGTCATTGTAGCTCTCTGATTAGTTCCTGTGTTTTGTTTCTCGGTATGATCTAGTCATTGTAGCTCTCTGATTAGTTCCTGTGTTTTGTTTCTCGGTATGATCTAGTCATTGTAGCTCTCTGATTAGTTCCTGTGTTTTGTTTCTCGGTATGATCTAGTCATTGTAGCTCTCTGATTAGTTCCTGTGTTTTATTTCTCAGTATGATCTAGTCATTGTAGCTCTCTGATTAGTTCCTGTGTTTTGTTTCTCGGTATGATCTAGTCATTGTAGCTGTCTGATTAGTTCCTGTGTTTTGTTTCTCGGTATGATTTAGTAACTCTAGCTCTGATTGGTGCTTGTACTTTTGCTTTTAGTGAAACCGATTAACTTAAACTATAGTTAGTTCTTGTGTTTTGTTTATCAGTATGAACTAGCTACTTTAGCTGTCATTAGTATGTGTACTCTAGTTTTTTGGATATGTGTAGTTTATTGATTTACTTATTGCTGCATTATATTTTTTAGCTTTTTAAGATAAACCGCGTATTTTACCACCACAGAAGGTACGACGATTGCTTGAAGATTAGCATTTAGTAAACTCTCCGTACTTAATCAGAGACCTATAGCGTCGTCTTCAACTTAGCAGCGGATTTTTTTTTCAGTCAGTTTGTTCACATACAGTTTGTTAACATACCAGCTCACTTTGTTAACATACCAGCTCACTTTGTTAACAAACGAACTATTTTGAGTGGGTAGAATGTTCGAACTCGTGCTTTTTGTGGACATAATCTAGTATGTACACCAACATCTATGCCACCACCTGTTTGGCTGGCAGGAAGAACTATTATGAAGAAGTTCCTAAAAGGCATTGGTTCGGTTCCACTAGGCCCTTTCTTTGAAGAGGACCATTCACCTGAGCGAAACGGAGCTACAGCCGACGGAGAAATGGTTGCTAGTGGCGTAAGTGTGTATCGTCATCATCATTATTATCCTCTCCTTTTTGCACTACTTATTCAGCACGGAGCCGCCACTGTTCCTTGAGGAAGCTATGGCAAAGCACAATCTATTGCTGCGGTGGTTTCTATGGCAATTTATTTTGCGTGACGAGGTTGCCAGCCCCTTACATAACTTCATATTAGTGGCCCTTTACGACATGCTTGATGGAGTAGTAATCTTAGTCTTTCTTTGCCTTATCGGAGACCCCTGGGTACTACACGGGGCGTATGTATCTATGGTACTCATTGTTATATCTAATGTGTGTGCAAGGTTCTTACTTAGTTGTCCCTCTTCTACCTTGGGATGTAGAGGTTAGCCAGAGAGAGCACCGTGTTATCCTGTTGGCGGTTTTCCTTTTGGCCTGGTTCCAGTAGAATCCTCTGTCCTTCAGAGATTGCCTGATGTTGTTCTCCCAGCGAATCTTGATCGTCCTGGAGATGCCAGTAACAAATGCAGATGGGCGTGAGCGATACAGATGAAATCAAACAAGAAAATATAAAACTGGCCTGAGATAACCCTTACTTTAAAGTCTCAGCTATAATTTTTTTTTAATCTTCTTCCTCGTTCACAAAGAGACATTAAGTAGATCGTGGAATCATATTTGTCTTTGTAGCTTTTTCCTCTAAGAAGTTTATAGTGATATCATCCTTCTTTCAATATTTTTCTCATTTTTCATCTGGTCTTTCGTCTTTTTTTTTAACCCATCTCTCTATGTGTCTTTCTTTCTTTCTTTCTCTCTCTCTCTCTCTCTCTCTCTCTCTCTCTCTCTCTCTCTCTCTCTCTCTCTCTCTCTCTCTCTGTCTGTCTCTGTCTCTCTCTGTTCCTATATCTCTCTCTCTCTGTCTATGTGTGTGTGTGTTTGAAGAAAGAAAAGATATTTTACAGCCATTTTCTGTCAGTAGAATACAGTATTCTTCAAGAACGACAACTTACAGAACACTTTGAGTTAAGAACTCGTGTAGCAACCGTGATGCTTGCCATCATTTTTCGTCATTGAGCGTAGGCTGGATAATGAAAGCCGCGACATCAGCAAACAGAAATGGAATTCCGTGGACTCTGATAAAACAACTGGACGATGTTAATGTTGCCGCTAACCTGGCTAATCTGCCTCCTAACTGTACCCAGATGAAAGACTAAATGAGAATACTTGATGAGAGGTCACAGAAGTTGGGGTTGAAAATACACAGAGAAAATACAAATATTATGAGAATAACCGCAACTAACGATAGACAGATTGCATTGGACGATACACCCATACACGGTGTGGAATCGTACATATATTTTGGGAGCAGTACACATACAAGTTGGAATGGAAGAAAATGCTATTACAATAAAGTGTAAAATAAAGGCCACATGAAATTTCACATCATTGGGAAATGTGTGAATATCAAAAGAAATCAAGTCAAACACAGAAACGAGTATCTTCTTTTCAAATGTAAAGACCGTACTAATATATGACCGTGAAACATGGTGAGAAACGAAAAAAGATAGCCTAGAAGTTACTGGCTTCCATAAATGGGTGGCTCAACAAAATAAGATTAAAATGGTAGGCTATAACAGGATCATCATGCGGAACTGATGGCAAGAACCAGACAATACCAGTGGCGGAAAAAAAAACCGGTGGCACATGTTGTGAGGTAGAGATGTTGACGGTGAGAAAAACTCTTCACACCCCTCCCCTTTTGTCACACATACACACACATATACACACACACACACTCACACAAGGGCATACATTGAGGAAAACCAGCTATAAACGTTACAAGGCAGTCATTATTCTTGAGTCTTCTCACTTTGTCTACCCGTATCTTCTCACCTTATCTACCCGTATCTTCTCACTTTGTCTACCCGTATCTTCTCACTTTGTCTACCTGTATCTTCTCACTTTGTCTACCCGTATCTTCTCACCTTATCTACCCGTATCTTCTCACTTTGTCTACCCGTATCTTCTCACTTTGTCTACCTGTATCTTCTCACTTTGTCTACCTGTATCTTCTCACTTTGTCTACCCGTATCTTCTCACTTTGTCTACCTGTATCTTCTCACTTTGTCTACCTGTATCTTCTCACTTTGTCTACCCGTATGTTCTCACTTTGTCTACCCGTATCTTCTCACTTTGTCTACCTGTATCTTTTCACTTTGTCTACCCGTATGTTCTCACTTTGTCTACCCGTATCTTCTCACTTTGTCTACCTGTATCTTCTCACTTTGTCTACCTGTATCTTCTCACTTTGTCTACCCGTATCTTCTCACTTTGTCTACCTGTATCTTCTCACTTTGTCTACCTGTATCTTCTCACTTTGTCTACCTGTATCTTCTCACTTTGTCTACCCGTATCTTCTCACTTTGTCTATCCTTATCTTCTCACTTTGTCTACCTGTATCTTCTCACTTTGTCTACATGTATCTTCCACTTTGTCTGTCTGCCTGTCAATAAGTCTGCGTTTCGTTTTCTACTGACATTTTTTTTAAAAATATCTTTGGCGTCCTTGTCCATGAGTTTAATAGATAGACAGCCGAAGTACGTCCATAGGGTATTGTATGTCCACTGGTCACTAGATGAAGGTCAGGACTCTCATTCCAGGAGAGACTATTACATTTTCCATGTGTCCGTTTAGTCGTTTTGTGCCTGGACCAAGCCTGTCTATTAAACGACAATTCATAGATGATCGATAATATCTGCTACTGATAATTATGTAGATACTTTTTTTTTAAATTGCCTTTTTTCATTATCGTCAGCCTTCTTGTAAATATTATCATTTTTCTCTTTCCCTCACTCTTAGTCATTATAAGTATTTTAACTTTCATCGTTGAAATTTTCAAAGTAAGTACCATTAATATCCAAATAATTGTTTTCATCGCGATTGCTATACTTATCAAACCTTTTCCCTTGTCACTAGCAGTTTAATCTCAAATGTAGATCCCATCATCTGCAACAACATGAACATTATAATCATCATCTGCAGTAACTTCATTGTCATCAGCTTAATCATCATTTTTGTCATTATCATCCTTTTTATTCTTCTGTCTTATTATCGCTCCCTATGGAGCATGCAGCAACTTCGTGTAGTCCCATGGGTCTCTGAGGAGACAAGAAAAAAACTGAACTAGTTCTTAACAATGCATGTCGTAGGAGGCGATTAATATGAGGTTTTGTGCGGGGCTAACAAGTTGCTAAAGAAACTACCACTGCAAGAGTATATGAATGATTTCGTGCAAGATCCTTGCACGTGGGCCAAGACATCTCTTATGTACCGCACTAGTGTCAAAGCCCGTCCGTCATAAGGCGGGAATTACATTCAAAAGCACCAATACCTAACGGCAATTTTACTTTTTCAAAAGTATTTTAAAAAACCACTGTGCATCACCACAGTACACGAACTACGTAGCAGCAGCGAGGATCCCAATGTGTGTATACGGGATCACACATTCTATAAATATATTTGTGCACACCGTCATTTGCGCACTTTCCTTTGGTAAGTGTTACTATTTTCTGGAGAGTACATATAAGGGAAACAATACAATTAATGTCTAACTTTCAACCAAAGTTGCATCCCTTAGCGTTAGTGACAGAAAAAGCTGGGATTTTATATATACTGATTACAGAGCTGCGAATATTTTGGTCGAGGACTCTCCCCAACCCGGAACTGCTTACCCGGAATAATCAAAAAGGTATGCACACTGTTATAACGGGTAAACTCTGGAATTCGGTTGGCATTATCCACAGAATAGACCCTGAAACCTTCAACGACAACTGCCTTTTGCTATGGACCCCAACTTCCATGCTATGGATTTTAGATGGAAGACGAAAGAGAGGCCAACCAAAAGCAGCGTGGCGGAGAATCGTGGCCGAGATGAGAAGCGTGAGCCAGAGCTGGGGTACCGTACGAAGGATGGCCACGGACCAAACAAAATGGATGTAGTTTGTTGCTGTCCTACAAGCCGCCACTAGGCGTGATGGTCACTGAATGCTTTGTCAGTCAGTGACTACGTATCCAAGAAGAAGGAAATCTTCAATACAGTGAATAAAGCCCCACATTAAAAACACGTGACAAGTTCTGACATAGCCTTCCTCCGACGGGGTCAACTGTAGCATTGGTCCCATGTTTCAAACGTATCCATAAAGGGGTGTACAGATAAAGAAACAAGTAAGACAGAGTCTAAAAACGCTTCGGGGTGAGACAGGATATCTCCAACTTAATAGTCCATGCTACAGTACCATTGTTTTAGAACATTCAGAGCAGAAAACATAGGGTAAGGACCCGAGCACATAAAGATGAAAACCGGAGAGCAGAGTAAGAATAACAAAATTCTAGAAAATGTCCCGAAAAGAAAGATATACAAATATCTGTTTGAAAATCAAGGCTGAAGGTGGAATACAAACCATACAAAATTGGCTGATTTTATTATGAAGTTAAACGAGAAGCCAAAATCTGAAACTTTATTTTCGAGGTAGACTATAGTTAATGCCAAAAAAATGAATAGAGGTTAAAAAGAACAAACTGGTGTGTATTTTATCATTATAAATGTACAAGAAGAGACTAGGACAGACACAAAGCAGTAACATTTAGAAAGGTCCAGCGCTCTGAATTTCAGGTTTACTTAGCACATCTGAGGCCTTGTCATCAATACCTTTAAGCTGCTCGTGAGCACAAATCTTCAACAAAAACATTCCAAATCTTCATGTCTTGTACCATCCGTTCAAGCTCTTTCGGTGTCTCCTTTATACCTTTCATGTTTATCTTTCGGTATCTCCTTTATACCTTTCATGTTTATCTTTCGGTGTCTCCTTTATACCGTTCATGTTTATCTTTCGGTGTCTCCTTTATACCTTTCATTTTTATCTTTCCGTGTCTCCTTTATACCTTTCATGTTTATCTTTCCCTGTCTCCTTTATACCTTTCATGTTTATCTTTCCGTGTCTCCTTTATACCTTTCATGTTTATCTTTCCGTGTCTCCTTTATACATTTCATGTTTGTTGTTGTTGTTGTTTTCGTCTACTATGTTGCTGTAATACCCTGTTCAACCTGAAAGTTGGTTATAATTGGGGTATATTGTGTGTTAGGTTCTTCGGTGCTAGTTGTCTGTTAGTCCTGAAAAGGACTGGTCCTGAAAAGGACCACTAGCTGGTTGACTGGTTTCCTCTTCGTTGCTTGTCGGTTATGGTGTGTTCATTTCCTGCCTTCCTATCTGTCTTGTGTCGTTTTGTTAGTTTTTGCTTTCCTCGTTTCTGTATCTCTTGTCTTCCTGCTTTCCTGTATCTGTAATAGTGTTTTTCTTCGTTGTGCGTTGTCCCATGACTGTCTTTATAGTGTGTTTGGTAGGGCCTCATTCATGGCTGCACATGCTCTTTCTTGATTGCGTAGCATTTGTTGTACGATTTCGATTCTCATTTTGTCTTTCGTTTCTTTGTTTTGTTCTCTAGTTTTTGTAAGAATATCCTCAACGATCCTTCTCTCTGTTTCAATTCTTTGGAGGATTTCTTCGTTCTCTTCTTTTAGCTTTGTGAGTTTGGCGATGTCGACTCCTATCTCGTGTTTGATGGATTTTGTTTCCTGTAGCATTGCCTGGGCGCTCTGTACCATTTCTCTGACGCTCTGCATATCTATTACGTCTTCACCTCTGTCCTTGTCGTCTTCGGGAGCCTGCTTGCTTCTGTTTTCGTTCTGCAGTTTCCTTTTCATTTCGTTGATTTCAGCGGTCAGCTTGTGTAGCTGTCGTCTGTCAGCTTGTGTAGCTGTCGTCTGTCAATCGTGCGCTGTTTTTCTGCAGCATCCGCAGTCACTCTGTGTTTGGCCTCTTTGAAGGGTATGTTTTTAGACACGGCCTCCTTCAAGATGCTCTTAGTTTCCTGGAACACAGGGCATCCTCTGTACCTTGCCCCGTGGTTTCCGTGGCAGTTTGCACAGGTACGGTTTGCGTTAGTTTCTTTGTAGTTGCGGTCCTCCTTTGCCCTGGGGCAGTCGCCATATTGGTGACTACCCGCACAATACCGGCAAACTGCATCTCTCCTGCACGTTTTCTTTGTGTGCGAAAACTGCTGGCAGTTAGAGCACTGCATGACCGGCGGGATAAAAGCCTCTGTCTTTTTTGAAATAGTTTCGAGCGTCAGTTTCTCACGTCTTGTCGGCCCTTCGACGGTTACCACAATCAGGTTTGTGTCTTTGTTGTTCCATGTTTTTAGCCTTTCGACCTGAGTGAATTTGATGTCTGCGTTTTCGGTCTGAAGTTTGTTGTGAACCTCGCTTGCGGGCCATCTGGTGTCCACCCCTCTTACGACAAACTTCTTTGTAGTCTTGTTGGTCTCCATCACTACTTTTATCTGGTGAGGCAGCATGAATTCTTTCGGTCCTGCCTCCAGTTCTGTCATCAGTGCAGTTGATTTTTCCGTGCTGTTGAGCGAAAGCACAACTCCCTTTTCGTGCCTCCGTACCTTAGCGATGCCTCTCTTGCCAGTTATTGCTTCTAGGATAGTGATTACTTTGTCGTCGGGTAGGGCCCTGAGCGAGGCCTCACCTCCAGACATCTGAGTGATCTTAATTATTCTCTCCTGTAGTGCCACGTTAGAGACGGCATTTTGTTGCTTGCGAAGTTGGCATGTTCCAACTTCTGTCTCAGATTGAGTGTGCGGTCTGCGGGACTGATTCACATTCTGGCTCGTCTGCATCTGGTCAAGTTTCACCGGTGTTGGCTGGTCACTGTATGATGTAGACTCGACAATGACATCTCGTTTTGTCGGTGGATTGATTTTGTTGGGTTTTAATGCATTGTTACCCTCTGTTTTGTGGCCGTTTTTTGCAGATGTTGCCTTGTCACTGCACAATGTAGCTACCGCCTCGACACCTTGTTTCAGCGGTGATGTTGCTAGGTCTGGTTTCGGAGCTTGGTTGTCCTCTGCCTTCGACGCTTTGGGTTGCTCATCGTTCGTGTCACTGGCTGCGTTGTTCGTCTTCTGAGAAGGACTGACCACGACGCTAGTAGTTGGAGTATTCGTGCTCTCTGGTTGACTCTGTTTGTTTTTTGCAGGTTCTTGTTTGATGCTGCTGACAAGTGTTTGAGGGCTTGTATATACTTTCCTCTTTTTCGCTTGTGGCTTGGTGCGACCCATTTTAGTGAATTCCGATGGCTGTGTTCGCCCTGAAAAGGACGCTCGTTTTAGTATAGTGCTGTCTTCCCGTGAAGGCTGACATTTCATGTTTATCTTTCCGTGTCTCCTTTATACCTTTCATGTTTATCTCTAAATCTCTTCCAAATGCTTTAGTCTCCCTCTATTTCTCTCACCCAGGTGATTCTGGAACAGGGATAGTCCTGTAATGCTATCAAGGCTAGATTATCCATCAGGCTAAATAGGCTAAAGCCTAGAGGCCCGGAGCTCTATGGGTCCCATGCATAAATTAAAACAATTTTGCTAAGGGGTTTGAAAAAAAATATGAAAGTTATCGTTTATTAGTTGAAGGTGGACCCAAGCACTATAAAGCCTAGACGCCCTTCTTGGCTTCATCCGGCCGTGAATGCTATCAGATAGGTTGCTTAATGTGTACCTCATCCAACACCTGTCTTCTCCTCATCTCTTGTTCCATTGGTGCTTGTCTGATTCTTTCCATCAGTTACACATTAACAATCTTGTCATACCATTTTAATTTAGTCTATTCTGCATTAGCACTCATTTATAAAAGTCTGTATCTTTCTGGTTATTCTCCTTATCTAACCAAAAGTTCATCAACGTAAGTAATTAATGCCCTGACTTGTTTAACGTTCATCCAACATGTCATGTATTCTCAGTATTCTTTATTTCCAGGGTGCCAGTCTCAACAGTCAAAGCAGATCAGCTTCAGAGGAGGATAAAGCAGATGGGGAGTCCAGCGTGTGGAAAAATGTCAAGTCCATCGCCAGTATGCTCATGGAAGACCCTGAGGTGGTTGAGCAGGGCGCGGCAGGGCCTTATGTGGAGGGTGTGGATTATAAACTAGGCAGCCTCCAGCTAGGACTCACGTACGACTTCCAAACTATGACCTTGACACTGCGGATTATCAAAGCCAAGGACTTACCAGCCAAAGACGTGACGGGTACGAGTGACCCGTACGTGAAAATCATGCTTCTGCCCGACAAGAAACATAAACTTTTAACCAAAGTCAAGAAAAAGAACCTTAACCCCCATTGGAATGAGTGTTTTCTGTTTGAAGGTAAGGAATTTTAGTTTTTGTTCTCATAGCAGGAACTTTTACTGCTTGAATTCTTTCTTTTTCGCATATAAAATGTCAACAACAAAAAATGATTCTTTAGTTTTCCTTGCCTTTTAATAATTTTTTTTTCTGTCCTTAACATTATACGTGTTTATAAAGTCGCTGTGCAGTGAATTTGAAAATATTTTAGCAATTACGTCACGTATGATGCAAATTTACGTCATGATATTCTGTGTTCCACAATCCCGTCCCGTGTGCAGCATTACATAACAAGTCGTTGTTATATTCACGGTTTCAGTGCTGAAAGGAAATGGTGTTAGCCATTGAAAACAGGGTGTTTTTGGTGACGTAGTCTCGCCCGGGCGTATATTTCACTGCACAGCGACTTTATAAACACCCTGTACTTTATGTCAATACGTTAATAAACATTGCGTTTTTTTTTTTTCCTTTAAATTAACTTTTTTCCGTCATTTTCTGCCTCGTTTTTTCAAAGCAGGCCATTCATTCTTCCGTTATCATATGTCCTTCCATTATATCGGCACGTCTTTTTGTATTGTGAAAAACTGATTTCTAGGCAGTGTTTGATAATAACAAGCACAGATCTGTCGAAGAGGGCAGACACCCAAAAACAACTGGAGATGACAAAGAGAAATTAAGATGGATAGGACATAATTTTAAGAAACAACTAATATAGCCAGACATACTCAAGACAGGAACCAACGGAGAAAGAGAAGAGGGGATATGAAAATATAACCTGGGGGAAAAAAAGGTAACAGATGAAACGAAAGCAACCGGAGACTCCCATGAACAGAGCTGTAGAAAATGCCATACCCTCTTCTATATATTAAAAAGTGCAAAACAAAAACTTCGGTGGTGAGCAACAGTTTTATCACTATGTTGCACGACAAATGAAATAGACTGATGGTGATGATGATGATGGTATGATGGTGATGGTGGTGATGATACTGATGATGATGGTGATGATAATGATGGTAGTGATAGTGATTTTGATAATGGTGGTGGTGGTGATGATGGTGATGATGATGATGATGATAATCATGATGATAATAGTGATGGTAATGATGATGATGATGGTGGTGATGATGATGACGGTGATGGTGATGATGATGATGCTGGAGCTGGGGATGATAATGATGAGGATGGTGGTTGTGATGATGATGATGGTGGTGATTATGATGATGACGATGATGATGGTGATAGTAGTGGTGGTAGTGGTGATGATGGTTGTAATGGTCGTGGTGAATATGATGATGATGATGATAGTGGTGATGATGATGATTGAGGACGGTGATGGTAGTTGTGGTGGTGGTTAAAATAATGATGATTGTGATGGTGGTGGTGATGATGATGGGGATGATGATTGATGATGACGACAATGGTAATGGTGGTGATGGTGGTGATGATGATGATGATGATTGATGATGATGAATGATGATGACAACGATGGTAATCGTCATGATGGTGGTGTTGATGGTGATGGTAATGATGACTGATTATGATGATGATGGTGATGATGATTGATGATGACGACGATGGTGATTGTGATGATGGTGGTGATGGTTATGATGATTGTTTATGATGATGGTGGTGATGATGATTGATGATGACGACGATGGTGATGGGGATGATGGTGATGATGATGATGGTAGTGATGGTTATGATGATTTATTATGATGATGGTGGTGATTATTGATGATGACGATGATGACGGTGATGATGGTGGTGATGATGGTGATGATGATTGATGATGACGACGATGGTGATGATGGTGGTGATGATTTATGATGATGGTGATGATGATGGTTATGGAGATGATGGTGGTGATAACGATAATAATGACGATGATGATGATGGTGATGATGATGATGATGATGATGGTGATGGTGATGATTTATGATGGTTGTGATGGTTATGATGGTGGTAATGATGATGGTGGTGATGATTTATGATGGTGGTGATGGTTATGATAGTGATAATGACGATGGTGGTGATTATTATCTTCTTCTTCTACTTCGTTCACCCTCAGATGTTAACTTGAATAAGTGGTCAGTGGTCAGCCCGAGGCTGTTGATATCTCCGTAAACTTTCTCCACGAATGGTACTGGTGATGGCCATACGCGTTTTCTCTGTTCCTCATTTGTTGGGCACCTTTGAAGCAGATGTTCGGCAGTCATTTTATCGGTGCCACAGTCACACTCATCAGTAGTTCTTATCTTTAATTTGTTGAATTGAAGGTATCTCAGTCTGTTATGACCTGTGCGAAGTCTGAAGATTACCACTTGTTCACTTCTGCTGAGCTGGTAATACGGATCATTTTTTTTTTTTTTTTTTTTTGTTGTTGACCTGGATGCTCTTCTTCCCACTTGTGCCTGTACTTGGGCTTGATAAAACTCTTGGCCTCCTCATAAGTTATGTTTGTGTCAAGTTGAGGAAGCTTTCCCCCTTCCTTTGCCAATATGTCAGCCTCTTCATTTCCAGGGATGTTGCAGTGAGAAGGGATCCACTGCATCACGACTCTTTTGTATTGCTGACATAGTCTGTGAAGTGTTACTCTTAGGTCATCCAGTTCAGCATTACTTTGACTTTTCAGCGTTGTAATCACTGACAGCGCATCTGAGAAGATAGCTACTGGTCTCTCTGAGCTTTCTTCTGTCATTAGAATTTCTGATGCAGTTTTTAATGCCTCTGCTCTGAAGTTACTTGAAAATGTCCCTGTTGCAACTGCTATCTTTTTTTGTGTGCCATAGCTTAAGCTCAGGAAGACTCCTCCACCCCAATCTTCTGTTGCATTAGTTGCTGATCCATCTGTGTATGCATGGATCCAGGTGTTGCTTGGGCAATGTTTCTCTATATATTTAGTGGTTAGGACTCTCCTTTCTGTTTCATTTTGGCTGTATTTTCTCTCAATACCAGGAACGTTTTCTACCATTTCAGGGAAGTACTGTTGTTTCCAAACTGGTAGCTTGTGTGCAGTACATATTGGCGTAGCTATTGATATTGCGTTTATGGGGTCTGTTCTCATCTTTGTTTTGACTGTCTCTACAAAGTTGCTTCGCTTCAGTCTTTCCCTTCCAAGTCCATTTATTCTCTGGTGCATTGGGTGGTCTATCAGCCTCCTAAATTTCTCGGCTTGTTGCTGGGCTCTGCTATCTCTTCTATCCTCCATAGGCTGGAGGTGAGTAATATTTTCCATCTCTTCAATGGGTGTTGACTTCATGCCCCCTGTTATGATTCTCAATGCTTGGTTTTGGGTTCTGTGGTGATGGTTATGATGGTGGTAATGATGATGGTGGTGATGGTTATCTTCTTTCTTCTTCTGCATTCGTCCTAAAAAGGACGTTTGTTACGTTGTGTCGCCGTTTACAGCAAAGCTGCGATATTTGCGCCTTTCGGCCCGACGCATCCGTTTTCGGCATGGCATTTTTGGGACCGGGTTAGCCTTCCCTCTTCGATCCCTACTCTCTCAGACAGACTGCAGTGATGCAGCCTGTTTCCAGGACCACCACTTGGAGGTGGAGTAGGGTCTTGGTCAGCTTTGATTCGCTGACCCTGACGCAAGCAGTCAAGCTATGGGTCGCTTTCTGCATTCCTCACTTTTGATGCATCTTCGGTCCCGTGATGGTTATTATAGTGGTAATGATGATGGCCGTGATAATTTATGATGGTGGTGATGGTTATGATGGGGGTAATGATGATGGTGGTGATGATGATGATGATGATGATTGATGATGACGACGATAGTGATTGTAATGATGGTGGTGATGATGATGATGATGATTGATGATAATGATGATTATAGTGATGATGATTTATGATGACGATGATGGTGGTGTGATGGGGATGATTGTGATGATGGTGATGGTGGTGGTTGTGGTGATGATGATGATAATGATGATAATGATGGTGATGGTGATAGTGATGATGATGATGATGTGGTGATGGTGATGATGATAATGATGATGAGGATGATGGTGGCGATGGTGATGATTATGATGAGGATGGTGATGATGATTGTGTATTTTCTATGGAAGACTTCTGGCCCTAACATAGTTATTTTTAGACTCTCAACGTGGGCAATATGCCCCCGGCCCCCCCCTCCCCATGGGGGGCCGTGCCATATTTCTAGGGGGCTACAGTAAGATGGTAAAGTTCCTTTTTCCAGCTAACAACGACTATGAGGAGGGAGCCACAGAGGTAAATGATGCTCAGAAAAGTGGGAGGGGAATGACCAAAACAACAAGTTGAGAACCGCTGGCATATATGTTTTGTGACTCGTGTAGTTCCTAGGGGTCTCTGATGAGGCAAAGAAAGAATTAGACTACTGCTCCCACAGGCATGTCGTACAAGGCTACTAATATAAGGTTGTGTATGAGGCTGGCCGCTTCATCACGTAAAACAGATTGCCACATACACCACTGCTGCAAGAGCATGTAAATGTGTTTGCCACATACACCACTGCTGCAAGAGCATGTAAATGTGTTTGCCATATACACCACTGCTGCAAGAGCATGTAAATGTGTTTGCCATATACACCACTGCTGCAAGAGCATGTAAATGTGTTTGCCACATACACCACTGCTGCAAGAGCATGTAAATGTGTTTGCAGGCTTCCTGCACGGGGACCAGCTACATTGGTGACTCCGTGCCCCATACAGAGCAAACAGGAAAAATGATCATGATATATTTGTGTGCTAAATTAAATTGAACCAACTTTATTTCCTAGATTTTTTTTTTAAATACGCTGGAGAATTTAAAGTATAGAATGTCCACGTGCCGTCAATTCTGATCTGCAAACGACTAGCACGAAATTGTTTATCCTGCCAGGAGTATCACACGATCTCGCGTGCAGCTCGTTCATTTACTAACCCGCACGTTAAAACAGCGCAAATCACGGGCAGTTAAACATATAACTAACTATATCGCAACTGGTTATAGTCTTAAACCATGACATGGAAAACGTATCAAATGGCTTTGTTCTTTTAAACGCATGTTATGAATCGTTCACTTTAAAAGTCCCGTTGTGTTAATTAGCTGTAGTCTTGTTTTGCTGCCTTTATTCTCCGTATTAGCGAATTGTTACGTGGCTTATTTCACGCACTGATAGTGTGGACTGGCTATAACAACAATTGCTAAAAACTAGCAATATATTTTCAACTCCGAGTTCTGCAGCTTTGAAGGTTCGTTATAGAGCAGACTCGTATTAGCGTACGATCAAGTAATCCGTAAACTTAATTATGTTGTGTTTTTTCTTCTGCGTGTCCTGACGATGGCACCAATTTTGTTGTGATCCCTTTTTGTCATTCCTTTCCTTTTTATTTCAACTTTATTGGATGTTTGTAGTGAAACTTCTCCTGACTCATGGTCAATACACCACGAACAAAAAACTGAAAGACGTGCTCTTTTAGTTTTAGTTTTTGTTTTTTTATAGGGGAACTATCTTCATTGCACACGGACAACTCCATCTGTGCTCCGATTTCCTTCATTAGATTCTACAAGGAGAATCTCAGCACAAGGCATGAATTTCGTAGCACCGGCAAGAATCTAATGTCTGTATATAGGAATCACACATTCAATAAATATGTTATGGTGGGTAGGTTTCTAATTTTTAAATTTTGTCAGGGCAGCGGCCTTATGGCCTACTCTTTACGATTTCCAACTGTCGTGGGATTTTTAACGTGCTCAACTTGCACACGGAACCTCCTATTTTTTCGCCCTTATCCGAGAAGGCTAGGCATGCGATCCCACTACCCTGGAGATCAGGGGGGAGTATGACATTATTATGACCACTGGTTCTGAAAAAAATGTCCATAAATTATGTTCCCTCTACTTGGAATCGAACCCAGTACCTCTAGAATTCGAGGCGGACGCCATACATCTTAGCCACTCCGACCCCACGTACTCTTTTAATGGGTGCTCATTTGAGCTTTAGAGGTGCAATGCACGGCTTTTCATATTTTCCCGAAAAGGTGGCGGGATTTGTTCATTGTTCATTACAACACGCTTCACTTAGACAGTTAGTAATAATATGAGGATGTTCCTATGAGTTGAGTCCGATTGGCTATCACAATGCACGTAATTATTTCACATCAAAATCACTATCGGAATACACTGAGCTCTATCTAAAGCTGTTATTATGAGCAAAGATGTATTAAGGATCACAAGAGAGAGAGAGAGAGAGAACAAAACGTTTAGTCAAGATCTGTTTATGTATATAAAAGAAAGTCTTTCCCTTATGTCTGTTTGTAATTAGGCCCTCTTCTTGACTGGAAATGTTTACCCGTTTCTGTAAATGCTGGTAAGCTGCCAAATGGCACACTAATAGATTTACAATAAATAATGAAGGAAACCAGAGTCCTGTGTGATAGTAAATAAATAAGAAAATAAAGGTAATTAACAGGTACTCGTTGGACATAACGGATGACACTAGACAACAGAAAAGAAAATATAAGTGATAGGCTTACGGGGAATCGAACCTAGGACCCACCAGACGGCGCCATCGCCTTGCTGTGACACCCCGGGGTGCAAAATAGGCTCAGCGTCCATTCACGATGTACTGTCACAGCAAGGCGATGGCACCGTCTAGTTGGTCCTAGGTTCGATTCCCGGTAAGCCTATCACTTATATTTTCTTTTCTGTTGTCTAGTGCCATCCTTTATGTCCAACGAGTACCTGTTAATTACCTTTATTTATTTATTTACTTATTTAATAGATTTACAGCAGATTTAAGTTAGCGAAATCCAAACACCTAAAAATTTCACTTGGATTTAGTTTTTTTTTTTTTTTTTTTTTTTTTAAGGACGCTTGATTTTCCTTTATAGCACTAATAAGGGAATATCTTTCGAAATATAAATAGGAAATTTCGACAAATCACGCGTGTTTTAGTTCAGATTAAGAAAAATATGGCAATTTATACTTTTTTTTTTTATCCCGTACATTAACAGGCTCGATAGCAAGGCTGTTAGTTTTACGTGGTACACTGAGTGATTGACGTTTGAATTCCATGAAGGAAAAATTGTGTTTCCATCCGCATCGGGTTTTTATTTTCTTACCCTCTGTCATGGAATTCCCTCCGCTGCTTTGCAGTAGTGTTCCGACAGTGGCCAAAACTCGAGAGTATCTAATATGGTTCTTCAAATGTGTCTACCTTCGCACAAGATTACTCTTGGCAGAGTTTTAGATAGCAGGATAATGATGCTTCTATCTCAAGGGAGTTTTCACCACAAGATATTTTCAGAAATGAAGAACAATGCTGCTTAGGGCCGAGCACTATTAACTTAGATCTGATCCGTCACCTTTTGTGAAGAAAGGGTTACGCAATGATTTATTTCATCTCGTTCAACTCACCTCCCTGATTTACTCAGTGGAATTCTTCTTATTCTGGTATAGCTCTGTTTAGAGTGTATTTAGTACATTGACTGAGACAACCATTAGGTACATTCAAAATGATGAAATCGGCGTTAAATTTGTATATTTATAAATTTAGTAATCACTTAGGTTTTTAAACGGTTTAAAAAAATGAATAATTATTAATCAGAAAATTATCATCACTGTGTGATGTAATGGGTGTTTGTAAAGGAGCTCACTTGGCAGCGTTTATGTATTACTTAGCTGTCAGTGACGATTCTGCTCCTTCTGATGTTTTGGTTCTTGGGAGACTGGATCGCTGATCCCGCTCGTCACTGGTCAAAGTTGTAGGGCGCAGCACGTTCCCAGAAGTGTCAGGGAGAGTCTACGAAGTTGGTCCCTCGTCTTTAAGCCCCGTCTGATGATGGTGTATAGCTTTGACTTCAGGCCACTTGTACCCTTCTTGTTCCAGATATAGTACTATCAACTGGTACTACCAACTAGTATGGTAAAAGAAGAGAAACGAATACCCTCTGAGTATTGAGTTTCCCAACACATACTTATGTGTCCCCATCTTACTATTCCACCATCCCATCTACCTCAAACTTTACCCTCGATGAGAATTAAGCTTAATCCCTCGAGAGAAAACGTTCTTTACGTTTAAATTGAATAACTTTATATTTACTTTACATTTAAAGGAAAAGGTTAATAGCATAGCTAGAATATGTTTACATTTACATCTCCACTGTTTGAAAAATGTTCACAATATAGATTGAATCTGTTTTCATTTACATCTACACCGGTTGAAAAACTTAGAAAACTTTCATTATTTTTAAGGTGAATATGTTTACATAAACATTTACACTGGTTTGTAAAGGTAAGTATTATAATTAGAATGTACATCATTTTTTTCATCTTTCACTCCCTGCTCCATGTGGACCTTGGGACTACCTATGCTTTTTAGTTCTCTTTAAGAAACTAGCAATAAAGCAGTCACCAGCCCTTGCAGTGGTGGTTCATGAAATAATCATTCTGTATGCTGAGGTTGCCAGCCTCAAATGACTTGGACACCCACTATCAATTTTCACATATTAATATTCACATGGCAATATATACATATTAGGTCACATGTTAGTACTGAAATATAAAGAATGTAAAATGTACAACTTACGCCAATCTTGGCTCACAGGCTGTTTGCTCAGAGAAGTAGGTTAAGGCACTAGCATATGCCTTTTACACGTGTTCTTGTGGGTCGTTACTTTAACAATAAGTTCCCACTTTGACTCCGTGTTCCAGATTCCTCAGATTCCGGTTTTCCTTGTTAAAATTGTAGAGTTTTTTTTCTGGGCTCTTAAGTCCTCAAAAATTTCTCAAACAATGGTCCGGTCCGATTTATGAATCTTGTTTCTAGTCTTAACTCTGGCAGTCTGGTTGTCGTCTTGGCAAGCGATTCTCACAGTGTTCTAATCTGGCTAAAGTGTCAGATTATATGGCCCTTTGCCTCCCCTGCAGTTGTTTGTTACGATTTAGGCAGGGTCCAATTTGGAATTCGGTGGTTCCTCTATTTCGAACCTCCGCCAATCGTTTCAGAACTGCATATTTAGGTGGGGTAATTCAAAATTATTCTGACATGGAAATAATGTGCAAAAGGTCACGTCTCCCATATATGGAAGTGACAAGTCCGTACACTCTTTCGACAATGTGTTTCAGATGTAACATCTTACTTTCCTCTAAAGCAATGTCTCTGAAACAGGTGGACAGGAAATGATGATGATGTCATTCATGTCTGTCCGAAATATGTCGCACAGACGAGTAATCTCTTTATCCGTCGCTTGCGCACACAAAATCCGTCTGCGTACGAGTAATTTTATCGCCTTGCACGGCTTGAGCAAACAAAACTATGCGAAACTAACCAGACCCATCTGGGTTTTACCTGCGCTAATCTTAACAAAACTGAGAAGCGCAGGGCAAATGTGATGAATTATCGCAAAAATGAGTGTCAAATGGTTTTAAACACCAAATATCTGTTTGATAAGAGATAATTAAATGTGTCGATCCCCCGAAAATTCCTGGTAACTGATTACTGCCGTAGTGAAGAAGAGATCGACCCGAAATTATGTGACACCCTGTTACAGGTGGGGTTATCTTCTTGCAGTATTAGTTGAACATAGAATGACGATCATAAAAAAGTACATGCATCGTACTAATAACACGAATGTATATGGGTATGATTATACAGTACATCAATGGTTGAAGAACTCAAGTCGTCAGGTGGAGGGTCCACAATATATCCTTACGTTTTAATTCATATCAGAGATAACAACTTCATAGTTATGGCATGGCGTATTGTACATACATTATCGTTGAAATCCTTCAACAGTCTCGTCTCAAACATTCATTTCTGGCTGCTGTACTAGAGGTGAATTCCACCCAAGTAATGTGGGCCAGACAAACGTGAATGGAAAAATATACTGGAATACTTCTTCAGTAATATCACGAACTTCTCGCTAAGTTCTGAATCATGTTAGATAAATTAGTGGCGGGCTTCGAAGAATATAATATGCCACTTAGAGCTCTTCCTCCGCAATATTAGGAGCTTGAATAAATACGTCTTACCATGAAGACCACAGATAACGAAAGGCCAAGAATATTAGCCGTTAGCATAAATTAGTCCAGAACGCGTTACGTCATTAACAACTGGTGACGTATTAAATATGCAGCGTTCAATATAAGTTAAAACCCGTGCAAAAACATGATTTACTACAGAGAGACATATTACCGCAAAATAACTGGTAATAGCCTATGTGTGGTCATGATACAAAATACATTAATATTCTTTCTTTAATACACCCTCAAATTTCAAATTCCAGATCGTTATTTTAGACATTTTTTAATGTATTTTTGTTTGACTTTTACTATCACGACAATACGTGAGTTGCAAGTCTTTCTTAAATTCCACCTTGAAAAGACGTTTTTGTTTTCTTTGTTGTTTGTTTGTTTTTCTATTTCTAAACGAAGTCTACTGTATAACTCCAGAGTTATCAGATCGCGACAGAGGTCATATATTTTTACATGATTATATAAAGATAAATTACTTGCTAGCCTTTGTTAATATCCATCACAACTCCCCCTGTATGTTAATAGAAAGTTGCATATATCGGTACCCTCGACTTGAAGTGATAGAGACGCAGAGAAGAGACAATGGGTGCCCCATAACGTTCAAGGGCCGTGCCCTAGGGAAGAAAGGAATGTTTGTGGAGATCATGTGTGGACCAGAAGTACTCTTAGCGATGGATTTTACCGTATATTTTATTGATGTCAAGTTTTTTTAATGAAAATATTATAATTGTATAGTCAAGTCCTTCATATACATATGTAACTATGTCAAAGGGGTAGTGGCCATGCAGCGTTTGCTCTTGCTAAAGACTGCGATTAAATCCAGCAGTACTAACTAGTCTTCGTCAAGTGTTTCGCCTCAAAGAAGATCTTTTGTTTCACGGTGTGATATAACTCATTGCACTGGACAGTGGTCAGGTTGTCAGAATCACCAGAACCAGGTGCCGTCAGGTAGAAATTTAAATCACAGGACTTCGAGTTCATGTCCAAATGATGATTCCATAATTATGAAAGCAATTTTAAAGCAACTCAGCATATACCTTGAACAGTTATATGCCCATTAAACTTCCAGTTGACCTCTTGGTTACTTGCTCATAAACGTGGCATGTAGTCTTCTTCTTTGATCCTTAGCCGCCGACCGTCAAAGCAGTCAGTGACCATCATGCCTGGTGGCGTCTTGTAGGGCAACAACAAATTGATTCCACTTTGCTCGGTCGGTGGCCATCCTTCGTACAGTGCCTCAACTCTGGTTCATTCTTTGCATCTCAGCCTCCACAGTCCTCCGCCAAGTTGTTTTTGGTCGGCCTCTCTTTCGTTTTCCTTCAGGGGTCCATAGCATAGCTGTTCTTGTTATGGCATCGGGGTCTCTTCTGAGGACATGGCCAACCCAGCTCCAGCGTCTGCCAGCTATGGTGGTGTGCATGTCCTCTTGCTTGCTCCGAGTAAGCAGATCTTGGTTGGTGATGGTATTCGGCCAAAAGATTCGGTGAATTTTTCTTAGGCATGTTGTGTGAAAAGATGACAATTTCGACATTTCCTTCTCTGTAACTCTCCAGCATTCCGCACCATAGAGAAGCACAGAAAGCACACGTCTCTGATATAATCTTAATTTTGTCCTTGTGCTGTACTGAGAGGAGTTCCAGATGTTGTTTAGACTAAAAAAGGCTGTTCTTGCTTTGTTCATTCTGTTGTTGACGTCTTTGCTTGCTCCGTCGTCTGGTGTTACTATGCATCCTAGGTATGTGAAGGTGTCTGTCTGTTCCAGTTGCTGATTCCTTACTGATATGGGCTCAGGGTTGCTCACATTGAGCGTCATGGCCTCTGACTTCTTTAGATTGATGTTTAAGCCCACCTGCTGGCTAAACTTATTAAGTCTATCCGTTTTTCCTGGATGTGTTGATGTGAATGTGCTAGTAGTGCAATGTCATCTACATATTCCAGATTTTCTAATGTAGAAAATGAAGTCCATCTTATTCCTGTTGGACTGTCCTCTGTTGTCTGGCGCATCACCCAGTCTATGACTGTTAAAAATAGAGTGGTTGATAAGGGGCATCCCTGTCGTACTCCTGTCTTCACCTCAAAGGTTAGGCTGCTCTGCCCAACGCTACACGTAAAGTTGGCATAGAGGCTTTTTTATGATTGACACTATGCAGCTTGGAATTCCATAAGCCCTCAGTATTTTCCATAAACTGTCCCTATATATACTGTCAAAAGCCTTTTCAAAATCAACGAAATTTATGTACAGCTGTCTTTGTCATTCTGAGCACTGCTCTATAATGTTCCTGAGGATAAATATATGATCTACACATCTTCTTTTCTTTCTAAATCCTGCTTGTTCTTTCCTCAGTTTGTGGTCTACTGCTTTTTAAATTCTCTGTATAATTATCCTGCCTAGTATTTTGCTGGGAACTGAGAGAAGAGTGATTCCTCTCCAATTATTGCAGTCTGCAAGATCTCCCTTCTTGGGCAATTTGACAATTATTCCTTTGTTCCACTCCGTTGGTGTTGCCCCTGTTTTCCAGACTTGTGCAAATAGTGTTTCTAATAGTTCTGCTGCTAGCTCTGGGTCTGTCTTAAATAGCTCTGCATTTAAGTTATCATGGCCAGGAGCATTTTCGTTCTTTAACCCTTTGATTGCTGTGATGATTTCTTCTTTTCGTGGAATGTCTGTATTAACATCTAGATCGTTTTCAGCCTCAGGAACATTCAATTGTGTCTCTTGGGGTTCCTTGTTCAGAGTTTCTTTGAAATGCTCTGCCCATCTTGTTTCCTGTCCCTCTGCTGTCGTGATGAGATTTCCTTGCTTATCTCTTACTAATGTAATATTGTTTGCATTTCGTTTTCCACTGATATACAAAATAACTAAAATCATCAGCGGCATGTAGTGAAGAGTAGATAATAGTATTATGCTCAGCTATTTCAGTGTGAGGTTTTGATGAGCTAGCAACCATCATGTAAAACAAACTGCCACAGACATCACTGCTGTAAGTAGCATACATATGTTTGGTGAAGACTTCATGGAGACATCGTTGCAATATTGACTCCATGTTCCTTAAGGAGCGAATGAGTTAGACCATGCTCTCTTGGAAGAACTTTAGTGCTGGCTCCATGCTTCGCCGTTAGGAGCGATAAGGAGTCAGGAGGATAAGGAGATAATAGTAAAGATGAAAATGTTGATAATCTACTCTAGAAATATTTTTGGGAATTAGTTTAGATTCGCAGATGTGTCACATGTAGATATAAGTAGGACGATAGATTCTCTCTGAGGTTAGACAGACTATTAAAGGGAAAGTGTGAATTGATAGAAAATAGAATCACGCGTGCAAAGTTGGGAGAAGATATGCCTCTGGAGGGTAGTGGTGCTACTCCTTCAGCCTACCTGGTGACTAATTTTTAATAAGACAATCTTGCCCCGCCCTTCAATGTTTGTAAAAGACTTTAATCTAATACTCAGTCACTACAGTTACTACACCAACATGACATTTAAAGGGAAGGCGTTCTGACCAGCACAATAATAAGTTTTCTGGGTTTTTATTATACATAAATAAAAACTGCACAACATCCAACGTAGAAAAATGCGAATACAAAAAAAAAAACACGGTAAACCCCGTGTACCTTCACTGAAAATAAACAATGTCGAAAGGATACACAACAAAGAAAATGAACCTCAAAAAAAACCGTATCCACAAGAGAAAAAAAACACTGTGGCCACCTCACTGTACTTCCTTTTTACGCTCACACGGACACACCTACGTTATCTCGAACCACTCCCGCACTTAAAACCAACAGTTCTAATACAATTTTGCTGTCACCTGAACAGGGGTCCCCAGTCCAATGAAATTAGACGACCGTGTTGCCTTATTAGGTGATAAATCCAAAACTGAGAAGAAATTTATGTGGGTCAACACTGTCCGCCTGGACTTAGTAATCCACTTTTGCTAGGAGGTAAGCTCCAGGGGGAAATAGGAACATGTAACTTCCACAGTGCGACTACTGCAGTAACTCCGAGTGAACAAAAGGTGTTGAACTGGAAAATAAGCTTAATTCCAGCACATGAATATTATCCGAATGCGCTGATCTAGTGGTAAGTTCACGCGAGAACTTTCAGAGGCTGGCACTAGCTGGTTCTTTCTGGGTTATGTGGTTGTATTATCTCCAACAACCGGGTGTTAACGGGTTACACCAATATTGCCTGTATGTATGAATGGCAAATTATAACATCTCGTGGACGATGCTGTCTACGCTGCGCGGCCATAATGTAATCCACGAAATAGCCGCCAGTGGTAGCAATTTGGCAGTTAATCCGTCAGTAAAGAAAAATGGGGCCTAGTAAATACTAGAGGCCATGCACCAATGTGTGGAGCCGTTGTGCTTAATAAATCTCCGTAGACTCTGGTTGAGCACGTAGATAGCGAACACAGACCGCTCTGTTTTTTTTCTTTCTGATCAGGGTCTGGAAAAAAAAGACATTCAAAAACATTTACATGGTTTTGTTCAACCAGAACGATCGACGCTAACAGACGTACAACCATCCACCCTCTCTTCTGTCTTCCACGAAAACACATACAAATACACTTCAATTAACATGCGCCGTGTCCCCATCCGCCTCGGGCAAATTCCTCTCTCGCGCTTGGCTAGCGAGGAGGCGGGGGGCGGTCGGCGTAACACACACACACACACGGTCAGCCTCGCAAAGCGAGGTCAGACATTTACCTCACAACACGGTACGTGATACAGAATTGACAGGCGTAATCGACATGTACGTGGGAAATAAAATTAAATAATACTAGGATAGTTAAAACTTAACTCAGGATTAATGGATAAACATCGAAGAGAACAATAATCAAAAATGCAATATGTACATCTTTCTTCTGTCAGTTAAATTTTATCTCTCCCGTTTTCTTGTCAGTACACATTATCTCTCTATCTGTCTTCTTGTTATAACAGATTATCCGTCTGTTACATTTTAAGCTGAGTTAAAACTGGTGGCGCGCTGCGTTAAATCACTTGCGGTCTTACGAAAGAGTTACTATTCGCTATGAATTAATTATTGGTAATTTCCTATCTTTCGTACCTTTTTGCTCCGCAGTGAATATATGTAGCTAAGTGTGGTTTCGTAGCAGTTAGGGTTAGGATTAGGGTTAGGATTAGGGTTAGGATTAGGGTTAACGCTAACCCTAACACAAACCCTAATCCTAACCCTAATACTAACCCTAATCCTAACCCTAATTCTAACCCTAATCGTAACCCTAAGCCCTACGAAACAACACTTATCTATAGACATTCACTGCGGAGCAAAAAGGTACGAGGGATAGGAAATTATTATTTTAAGCAATAGAATAGGTAACCCTGGGTAGATTATATCTGCATAAAATCTATTACGCTACCACTCTAGATAGCTCTAAAACAATTATTTCGCTCTTACTAGCTTCAAGGAATAATCTCCATACGGAGTTAATTTACAACTGCTATCAACAAGAAGGATGCACGCATGCTTGAAAAACCGAGAGCATGACTGATAGAGAGTTATAGAGACCGTCGCTTAATACTACAAGATGGTGACAGATGTTTTGGCTCGCTTTCGCGGACCGTTCGAGATGAAACAGCATACTAGCACGTAATAAGACGCAAGAGCTTCTGGTCTCCCCATGATTAAACAGAAATCCACGTACGCTAACCGCAGAGTTTCCTCCTGCTTTCTCAAGACAACGAAGGGATGACGCAACGTGAGCACGGCGCTGGCGTTCGTGAGTGGTGACTTTTGGCCACGATCAAAGCTCTCTGCCGTTAAAAGGAACGGAGAAAGTACCCTGAGTTTCTGGAATTAAAGGAAACCCGGGACGTATTTAGTTTACTGGGGGACCAATACAAAAGGATTGTTTGATCACATACTGCCATGCGCGTGCAAGGTGATAAGCATGAAGAAGGTCTACAGTGCTGATTGACAGACAAGATGACAGATATATCGCTGCTTTACAACGTTTACAGAAAAGTGGGCGGAGAATTTTGATGGACAGACGGTAGACAGGTCAGAATGACGAGAAACCAGACCGACCTAGCACAAGAGACAATTCCACCGTCCGTCACAAGATGGAAAGAGAATATTTCTTAATAGCAAGATTCTGCAAGATAATGAGAAGGCAACTGATTATAGCTTCAAGAGAATGGCATTAGCTAAGCAAGGTTTATTTCTCCGCCATCGTTCTTCAGGAGTAGGAAGAGATTGACACAGTTAATTGACCCGAAGAACGTGTGCTCCCACTTGGAACTATGCGGTCAGTACTAAACAAATATGACAAAAATGGCATATCAACACAAGGTACGAACTATATACATGTATCTTATTTTATATTTACAAAAATAACGTATATATGTTTATTCATTTAAAATTTTAAAAATTAAGCTAGTGAAAGAAATTAGCAACGTTAACCAAAAGGATTATGGATTAATACACATTAAGCCTGTTATAATCACTACATAGAATGATTTACAGAAACACAAAAATAGTTTAAGATCTTTAGAAAGAGTCATCGATAAGAGTCTGAACATGTTTGCAGTGAAATTAGGGTTCAGCTGGAGTAAACTTAGCTGCCTGCCTTGTCTTGGTGATCCTAGGTGACAACAGGTTATGTTATTTTTTCAGTCTGCGGTTTCTTTCATTAGAAATAAAGTTAGCTATTTATCACTGCTTACTACTATGCTCGTAGCTTTACTCATGTAATAGAAATCTGACTAAGACTTCACTGCTCTTCATAAACTGATCTCATTCCTATGTCCCAGGTCGTAATACTCTACCTTTTCCAGGGGAAAAAGAATGCGAACAGCGACACGCATTTTGGAAAAAGTGAGATTTTTTCGTATCACAGGTTGTAAAAGTAGTAGGCAGAAGTTTAACTGGCCGTTGTGTAGTATATGTTGATTACGGTGATAATGCCCGCTCTCAGCACTCTAGAAATCATAGCACATAAGACATTAAGTGATTTGACATATCTAGCTCACTATTCAGAGAAGAGAAATTAGCGGTTTTTGTAACGCCCAGAAATAATGGGTCGTATGTAGGATTACTTCAAGGGAAATTAACGAAACAGGAAGAAAAAACGGAAAATAACTGAACGTGTGAAGAAAGCCCAAGAAAGGTTGTCACAAAACAGTATGAACAAACAAAAGTCGAAATGTCATTCCATGACAATAAATAACCGCTACGAAATCGGGGCATCAGCATGTCTGCGGCAGATGTGCGAATGCCCGTGTGATGGTCTCAGCGCACTCATAAACCCCCAAATAAGTGCAACTCATGTTCATAACTTTGGAGGTGAAGAATAATAAGGCTTTTTGATGTTCGTGATTTATAGCTCCTAGACTATGTCGAACGTCACGTGACATTTATATTTATTATCTTAGAAATCCATTTAAGCAAGGCGCTTGCATCAAGTACAATCAATAAACAGATTTTTCTAGTGTCAAAAATATATGTAGTCTTCTTCCTAAAAGCAAGAAAGACATTCAGAAATCTTAGAGATATTACTATTTTCGAACAATGAGAAATTCATTAGTTTTCGTCATATTTAAATATAACACGGAGAGTTGTTCTACATGGTAGTTAAACCCAGATCTAAGGGTCTTTTATATTTGGACATGCGCCCTAATATAACCGACTGGGTTGAACGGGACGCGCCTCGCCAAAACGAGGCAAAAGGTTTACATTAAAAAAATAAACATGGTAGTTGAAAAGTCATCTCTTATTTTTAAATTATTATTTCTTCCTTTCAATTCAACTAATCTGAATGAAAAAAATGTCGAAATAAAGATAATTGACTGCCATTTTCGTATGTCATCAAGGCATGTAAGGAGAGGACAGGAAAGTATTCAGTGGGGTACTGGAAGATGAGACAGGTCTGTATTTCAGAGCTGGCATTTGCTGATGATGTTGCCCTGATTGCTAAATCAGAGGCACTTCTCCAATCCAACCTGCAAGTCTGGAAGGAAGAGCTGGAGAAGGGAGGGATGGTCATAAGCAGCTCGAGAAAAAAAGCCATGGTATTATCACGAGAGGAAAGAAGACATCAGGTTAAGCTGGGAGAACAGGTCCTGGAGCAGGTCGACCACTTTAAATACCTTGGAGCTGTCATAGACCGTAAGGGAGGCATCAAAGAAGAGTTGGTTACCCGAAGAGCAGCAGCTGGGAGACTTTTTCAAGCCATAAATCGAGGATTCCTCAGCAAGAGAGAGGTTGGTAAGAAAACGAAGATGGCTGTATACCGCTCCACTTATGTCCCAGTCTTGACGTATGGATGCGAGTCATGGGCAATGACTACAACCCACAAAAGCCAGATCCAATCCTCAGAAATGAGGTATCTGAGGAAGGTGGTTGAAGTAACAAGAAGAGACATGGTCCGCAGCCAGACGATACGTCAAGGCCTAAAAACCCAACCCCTGCAGACCCAAGTAGAACAGTCCCAACTGAGATGGTTTGGCCATGTCTGCAGAATGGGAGAAGATCGGCTACCATGACAAGCATGGGAAACTAAGAGCCAAGGATCCAGACCCCCAGGACGACCCAGAGTCCGCTGAGAGAACAACATTAGACAATATGTGAAGGATCGAGGACTAGAATGGAACCAAGCCAGGAGAAAGACAGCCGATAGAATAGTATGGCGCTCTCTCTTACAAACCTCTACACCTCACGATAGAAGAGGAACGACTAAGTAAGTAAGCCAGATACGGTTTCTTCAACGCATAATTTCGTAGCGGCCAGCCATTTTCGCTGTCTCTTGTAACGTCTTAGATGTTATTTTAAATAAATATTAGACAAACATAAAGGTATGTTTTCAGGCACTCGTAAGAAATAAAGAAGTAGAACACTAGACAACAGAAAAACAACAGACGTGAGTGGCTTACCCAGGACTCGAACCCAGGACCTTCCGTGCGACAACCCCGCCTAGCTATGCAAGCGAATTCTTTATTTCTTAAGAGTGCCTGAAAACATACCTTTATGTTTGTCTAATATTTATTTACTGTTTACAGGCCTCGGGTTTCCCTTCCTTAGATGTTATTTTACTTTATTTCGTTCCTAGAAAAAAGAAAAAAAAAATAAGAAAAACCAGGGGGGAAAACTCCCTTGATCAAATGGCAGTTGTTATTCCTTGTTTAGACACGTAGTTCACGTATATCCAATGGATACAAGTCAGAATATAAAAATAAAAATAGAACATGACATTTCAATCACAATGTTCATCGACGTCTTATTAAAGAAATCACTTTGTTGCAGTGATATTCATGTTTTCTGTAGCACGTTTACTTAGAGCTGCAATCTTCACATCTTTTCATCTACTCAGAAAACACTTCAAGAGCAAATGATTTCAAAAGAAATTCTTAAAGAGATATTTCATTTGCTTTAATATTCTTCTTCTTCTTCTTTGGTACTTAGACGCCGACTGTCAAAGCTGTCAGTGGCCATCACACCTGATGGCGTCTTGTACTGCAGCAACAAACTGTTTCCACCTTGCTCGGTCGGCGGCCATCATTCGTGCAGTGCCCCAGCTCTGGTTCATTCTTTGCTTGTCGGCCTCCACAATTCTCCCCCACGTTGTTTTTGGTCGGCCTCTCTTTCGCTTTCCTTCAGGGGTCCATAGCATAGCTGTTCTTGTGATAATTGTTTTCATATTGTTTTTCCACCATATGTGTGTGTTGTTCTCATATTTTACACAAATATGAGGGAAAAACAATTTAACCATGTTTTAGTACCCAGATGCCACATGTGGTGGCTGACGACTACGATCATCACTTGTCTAATATAGAGAACTAGTCAGGTTTTAAATTTTCTTTAAAAAATGATTTTACTGCTGGTAAAGCTTTACACTTTGCAAGTCGGGAAAGCTGACAGTTTTAAATGTTTTAGTACCCAGATGGTACATGTGGTGGGACGTATATGTTATATGTGTATATGCAAATGTCTCCATGCATAGAGAAAATGATCACCTCTAGTCAGGCAAATTTTAAATTTTCTACATTAAAAATATGTTTTAAAATTTTTATGCTGGTAAAGCTCTGAGGTGTGTGTAGTGTGTTGTATACCTAATAACTGCGGCGGTGTGCATGCTCATGCGTCATGGAATCTTGATTCCCAGATGAGTTGGAGAATACCTTTATGGATATATCGTCCTGAGGAGAACCGGTCGCGATAGCTATGTCTGCGCAATTATTTCCAACAAACAACATTAACAAAGTGAATTTTCTAATCGTTTAAGCAACTGTAGTAACAGAGTGAGAGCTCGACTGGCAGAGTGGTTAGAGCGTTGGCTTCTCGCGGCAAAGGTTGCTGGGTTCGAAACACGGTGGCGTTACGCTGTAGTCCACCTAGCTGTAAATGGGTACGTGCCTCTGTTCATGGAAGGCGAAGGCAGCGAGGGAGAGAACTTGTCAACCCCACCTCTCGAAGCTGGACGCTAGTATAGTGAAGTCTCTAACACTTGACTCTCCAGCGGCAGTATGTGCTATGAGAGTACCTTTCAGTAACAGAGTAAGGCACGTCCTTGAAGGAAGTTACACACATACACATTTTGTACTAAGTTACAAATAAACAGAACCATCAGTTTCCTTTTACTACAATGGCTGACAGAGTTGAAATTCTCTTGAAATAGAGAAGGCAAAGGCAGCAAGGTCAACCCATCTCATGAAGCTGGACCTAGTGTAGGGAACTAACACTTCACTCCTCTATGGTAGTATCTGGTATGATACTACCTACAGCAGAGAGTTCACTACCCACTTGGTGTATGTTTGATACGTGTGTTTGTGTGTGCGTATGTATACACGTATTTGATTACACTGACAATTACTGGACTCCCGTATAAAGTATGGTACATTTACCATATTCCTCCTGGGCTCTCGTTCTATCATTAACCCTCATTTGGTTCGCTATTTGGCTTTATCGCCCTCTGCCCATAAACATTTTTTTTTTTGTCTCGTTCAGAAATAAATCTCCCGTAATTTGCATGTCCAGTTTTTGATAGCCAGCACCCTGAGTTATGGGATTTTTGTTTCCCCCCTCGGCAGAGGTTTTCTTTGCAATTTTGATCTTTTTTTTAAAGTCACCTTTTTTTGTCGTCTACATTTCTCGTTTATTTTATTTCTTTGTCCGCTTCTCTTCTTCCCGTCCTATTTATCATTTGTTTAAAGATAGAAACGTTAGATAAAAGCGTTGACATTATGTGTGTAGGTATGTTTGTATGTATGTTTAAATGTATCATTCATTCATTAGATAGAAACGTTGACATATGTGTTATGTATGCATGCATGTGTGTATGTTTTTATGTGTGTGTGTATGTGTCACAGGATTGCCTCCCCTTGCTTTGCAGTAGTAGTCCACTAATGGTCACAACGCAAGCGTATCTAAAAGTAGGTCGTCCAAAGTATCTATCTTCGCGCAAGATTACTCTTGGCAAAGATATAGATAGAAGATTAATGGCGTTTCTACCTTAGGGGAGTTTTCCCAAGATATTCCCAGAAGTCTAGAACAAACGCTGCTTAAGGGCTGAGCAAATTTGTTAACTATTATTGTTTAGTTTAAAATAACATACAACAAATTTAATAGTCAATTTTTGTCTTTAACATGGGAAAATAAATATGGAAAACTGGGTGAAAATTGAAATTAAGGTTTCCTCACTGAGGTTTAGGTAGGGCATTAATAATGTCCGTATTTTTGCTGTAGCCTGTTATATAAAACTTAGCTCCAGATGAGTCCTGCAGCCGTGGTTTTCGTCACTTCTTGGTGATGAGTACACTTCTCCACATAATTCGTCCACTGTAGACGGTTGGTGATGATACTCTTCTCTCACACTAGTGGCGTAGGAACTTCAGTACTTAAGTCTGATGTCTTGTAACCACGAACTGTGACGGATAGAAACAAATGCCTTCTGCTGAGTACATTTGTTCTCTGCAAACTAACAGGCCCATGGTCATGCGCTCCACCCACCAATGTTATTCTCTCAGAAGAATTAAATTCCCGAGCACACAATGTAACTCAGGGATTATGATGAAAATTCACCAATATCCTTCTGGGTGTCAACTAGAAAATTGCGTCTGGAGTGCATGAAAAATGATTTGCCTGAATTACAATTAAAAAAGGTACATAATTCTAACAAGATAATATGTTACACTTTAGGCACATGTGATGTAATCATCACTCATCACTTCTCCAGTCGAAATCTGGGGTCGCTCTGCTGTCGGGTTTCCCGCACGACTAGTCAGAAACAATCACCAGCTCTTGCTGTAGTGGTTCAAGAATATACTATTTTCATATGTTGAGGTTGCCAGCCTCATATATAACCACTTACCAAGAAACCTGTAAAATTTACTTTAGTAAATAATTTGTTTACACTTACCCCACAATTTTGGGAATACACACTTCTCCTGGCACAGATTTAGAATGGACCCACAGCCCTTTAGTTGGATGCTGTTCGAATCACTGAGGTCTGGAAATATAAGTTAATTCCTATGGCGGCTGGTGTTCTGTAAATTCCTGGCCTGGGAAAACTGTTTGTATAATTCCTCTTATGACTTGGTCTGGGAAATATGAGTTAATTCCTCTGATGGCTGGTATTCTATGAATCCTGCCTGGGAAAACTGTTGGTAAAATTCCTCTCTGACTCCTTGTGATAAAATTCCCAAGATTCCGGTCTTGTATTAAAATTGCGGGTTTACTTGTAAATTCCAAAGTTGCCCAATACTCGATCTGGTACTTATAGTTCTGAATGATAAGTCCTATCCTCTTTCCCCTGGCTTGTATGAGGTGCTTAGTTGACGCTGCGATGCAGTCTGTGCTGTTCTGTGTCTGATTTCTACAGTATATCTCACAATCCGGAGTTTCAAATCCCAGCAGTGTTTCCTGCTGAATGTTCCATTCATTTCATTGTAGCTTCTGGCGAACCAATCAAATATGTCTAGCACTGTTTGGGTGGTTAAGTTTATCATTACTCATTTCACGTGTATTTGAAAATATTAAATTCAATATACGCGTGGCCTCTTACAACAGTGATGTCAAATCGTTATATAAGACTTCCGGCGCACCTCTGTCTATCACAATATTGTGACCCTGTGTTTCTGGCGTAAGGACTGCCGCCCAGATGTCTGCCCCGACAGATTATCTAATTATCCCCTTTATCTGCATGCCTCCGCCAGACAGATTTCTGGTCAGACAGTGTTATCTTCTTTCGTCGTACGCACAATACAAGCTTGTGTCAACATGATCAACAGCTCTCCAATGGGGTCAAATGTTTGACTGACACGTTTCCACGGGTGGTCAGACGGATTCAAAGAGATCAGCGGGTGACCGATCTGACGACTAGACATTGTTACGATAATACGTCTGATGAGTGGTAAACAATAAGATACGCATTACTCCCGTAGAAAATGCAGCATAGGGGAGTGGCGTGTTAGAGACTTTACCATGCTATGTCCAGCATAGAGCAAAATAGTGAAAATAACGAATGAAAAGGCATGTTTTATGCCAAATAAAAGCGATGAGTGAGAAAAATGAAGAAAAAGAAAGGATACTGCCGGAGGGCTGAAGATGTGAGAGATCACACAAAAGAGCATGTTCAGACGTTTTGTCACAGTATGTATGTTTAAATATATCATTCATTCACAAGATATACTTCTTCTGCGTTCAGTTTGTAGCCATGCTAAATCTGCAGGCCTGTCGCCAGAACTAAGTCCAGTCTTTCCCAGGTCATCGCGGCAGCCCTATCGCTTCTGCATGAGCTCAGCATCCCCTGGCCAGTTCAGATGTCGTGAGTCAAAGTGGGTTGGACAGTTTTGGAGAATGTGTTTGTGGGTCTGGATTCAAGTTCCACATGGACATTCTTTTGTATGAGATATCCTGAAGCGATAGAGAAGACCCAGAAATATGTAGCGGCCCGTTCTCAGGCGAAAAATGATGGTCTGTTGGTGTCTGTTAAGTTTATGGATTGGGTCATCTCTGTTGTATATATCACCTTCCTCCTTCCACTGATTTTTGTATTTGTTGTGGATGATGGTTTTAGCTTCTCAATGGGCAATGGGTGGCTGAATTGTTTCATTTTACTGCTACTTCTAGATAGAGCATCTGCTCTCTCATTTCCAGTGATTCCACAATGGAAGGGTACACACTGAAGGGCAATGGTTGATGACCTTTGGATAATGCTAAGCTCAGATCTGATCTTATGCATCATGTTTTCATTTCTATGGTTCTGTTTTAATTCCAGTAATCATCTACAGCCAGTGAAGATTATTATCTTAGCTGGTGACTGCTGTTCTGATCTGGTGAGGATTTTCAGAGCTTGTAATGGTGCCATAGATTCTGCCCTGAAATTGGAGCAGATCTAACCAGTTGGGAAGGCCTTACGGATGATCTTCTCGTTTATGAATCTTATAAAAATGCCTCCTCCACCATTCTTTACTGCCCCCTCAACGGATCCATCTGTGTATACATGTGTCCACTCCTTCGGGTCGTGTTTTTCTCACAAGATATAAACGTTGACGTATGTGCTATGTGTGTATGTATGGATGTTTACATGTATCATTCATTCATCACTCATCAGTTGCTCAAGGAGCATGGGCCTTCTGTCACGGATTGCCTCCCCTGCTTTGCAGTAGTGGTCCAACAATGGCCAAAACTCAAGAGTATCTAAATGAGTCGTCAATGGTGTTTACCTTCGCACAAGATTACTCTTGGCAGAGATGTAGATAGAAGTGTAATGGCGCTTCTATCCGAAGGGAGTATTCACAAGATAATTCAGAAGTCAAGAAACATACGGCATAGCGCTGAGAAATGGTTAACTAATATCTGTCCGTCGCATTTTGTAAAGGATTCAAGCAATGGTTTTTAGCCCGTTCAAGCCCCTGCTGAGTTAATTCAGCGATTCTTCTTATATATATATATATATATATATATATATATATATATATATATATATATATATATATATATATATATATATATATATATATATATATATATATATATATATATATATATATATATATATATATATACGAGGGGCGTTCAGAAAGTAATGCACCACATCGTTTTTCTCTGCTAATAATGAAGATAGAAGCATGAAATTTTGCACACTTCAAATATGGCATGTGCGAATTGTGTGCACCAAATTGCACCGCAACCGGCCAAATAATACGGCTGCCCTAAACCGTTGAAATGGAGCGTGTTAGCAACTTGCGTTATAAGCAGCGAATTGTGATAGAATTTCTCGTTGCAGAGAAGGAAACTGTTGTGAATATTCACAAGCGTCTATGTGATGTGTATGGAAGTTTTGCAGTCGACAGGAGTACAGTCAGTCGCTGGGTTCAGAGAATCAACGAATCAGGAAGTGCAGATATGGAGCAGCTTGATCGGCCGCGCTGTGGACGTCCTGCCACAGCCACCACCGCAGAAATGTTGAAATGCGCTGAGGGCATTATTCTTACTGATAGGCGAATCACTACTCAACAATTGGCCTTACAGCTGTCAGTCAGCATTGGTAGTGCAAATGCAGTTATAAAAACTCTCGAATTTTATAAGGTTTGCGCAAGATGGTGTGGTAAAGTGGGATGATATAAATATTTATAGGGGACTTAGTGTACTGACTGAGATCAGCTGTGAAGGTATCTGTATCTAATAGGTGTAGTGTTTTACAGATAACCTTACTTGCTACCACATTTATAACTCAGTCAGAATTATTCTGGAATATTGTGATGACTACGTTGAATGTCTAGGGTTATGTAAATGATGAAGTGTAAGTCACAACAACAACAGACAGATAAACAATTTAATTTATTCCACCACACTTGACAACACTGTGACACTCACACACATTTAACATTCTATAAGACTATCTTAAATGAGTCACTGGTAAAGTTTCAAATATATATGTATTAATTACTTTCACTAATATATGTCCTGATTCGACTACAAAGTGAACCAGGAATCAAAATCAATTGTATTCACAATTTATATATACATAATTTATAAATATGAACTTAGTAGTGACATATTGTATTAGTATTATCCTATGTGTGTCAGTTGTGTAGTAGTACTATGAGGTAATACTGGTTTTGTTTTTCAAGCTATGTTGTTATTTGTCATCATGACTTCAAGTGTTTGTTTATCTGGGAAATGGTATGGGGAAAAAGTTCACAGTTCCTGTCAATTTAAACAAGGTATTGTCCCTCTTTTTTTTTACTAAAATGTCAATTTTTGAGGGGACACATAATGTTGAGCTCCACTGGCCACAGAGGCTTAACTTTCGTGATGGCGGCAGGAAAAGACTCCTCTGCTCGATTGCTCCCCTGTGTTCTGGAGACACCTCACTAGTCGCTATCTGGACCCAGGAGTATGCTGTCAGCCTCCAGATTCAGCAAAGCTCAGACCAGGTGCTGCTCAATAACTTTAGGACCACAGTCCCTGAAACAAGAAGGTTGTACCTCCTACTTCATAACTAATTTATAATCTATTTCCAGACTGAACACAATACATAACAAACACTGAGTTCAGAGCGGTAGGCCAACTGTCAGCTTCATCTGAAATAATTTACACCAGTATACTCCTCCCTAATGGTCACTACGCCTCTGCAATTCCAGCATTAGTTCTTTCTAGTCAATAAGATAGGTGTCAGTGTACTGTTTGGCAATTCCATGCAGTTTTACTTTTCTCCGACACCTTCTGTTCAGGTTGGAGCACTATATAGGCTTTGCCTCATGTTCGCTACTGAACCACACACATATACAGACATAAATTATCAATTTACATTCAATTTTCATTAAAAAGATATTGAATATATCAAGCTTACCACAATTCATGGAATAATACACAGTTACGTTGACTGGCAATGAATATAGCACAATTTCGATCTGCCGATGTCCCAGGCTTTTATTTAGAAAAATATGCACTGGCGCTCAACGCACTGGTTCTTTAGTAAGTTTATTTGAAAAATGTGGTACTGAACTAACGCTTCTAATTGCCTATATTGGCGGGTCTAACCAATCGAGCCATGTTTACACAAGCGTTTGAAAAAAAAGTACCCTTCCTTCCGTCTCCCCTAACAACAAAAGATAGTATTTGTAGCCCGACTAATCGTGTTTAGCCTTACATTTATTGCGCTCCAATCAAATAGGATTTAACATGGGGACCTATTTCCCGTACAATGGTGGTTTTAAAATCTGCCACTGAGCGATTCTGATTTTGGTGTTGTCTGACACCCTCACTATTTCTTTTGGCTATAATTTGTTAATTCCTAGACTATTTGCGTAACACTTAACATATTCTTTGTCAGCAAGTCCTAAGGAACCCAAATATATAAATTTAATGGGGCTAAGGGGCTGCGTTCAAAATATGTATTTTCTTCTACCTCCCGTTCACTTCGATCGATGTGGTGTCTGGGTACTGTAATGTTTTCAAACGTAAACCAGTATAATGTCATGTTTCCTAATAAGCGTTTTTCAGGTTTTTAAAACCTAACTCTCGTATGGGTAGTGTTTTTTATCACTGTCGATTTGAAAAAAAAAAATTAGTGCTTGTGGCCTTACACGCGTGATGACTTTAATTGTATAGCGAGACGCAGGTTTAGTGTTGTATGCGTCCCGGCTTTCAGCCCTCCCTTTCTTTCTATCCTAAGTCCATCTGTCCGTTCGTTTATGGTAACTTAGTGTATAAAATGACATGAATGGAATATTAAATATAGGTCAGCTTGCGTATCTCAAGGTTTTTCTTAGAAAGGCAGTACACGTTTTATTGAAGAAAGCGTGTAGTGATGCAGTAGGCTTTTACTATCAACGTGAAACGTTACAATTTGCAGACGAAGTAGAAAACAAGGGGATTTCGAGTACAGTCATTGTGACAGCACTGTTCTTTACCATTCTTCTTTCCTTTTATTGAAGTTATTTGTTAGGCTTTACATTTACTTTTTAATTTATATATGTGGATTAGAATTTCACACGACAAATTCTCCCCACTTAAAACAGACGTTATATGTCAGTCTATAATTCTATATACACATAGAGAAATTTATTATTATTCCTGGGGTTTAGGGTGATTCTCATCACACGGATGGCGGCTTAAAAAATCCGCTCCCAGATTTGTTTTTCCACTTATATACTCTATGCTAAACTCAAATGGCTGCATCAGTAATGACCAACGGAGTAATCTAGAATTTTCATGTCTAGCCTGCGCTAGAAACGACAAGGGTTTGTGATCCGTTTGCAACTTAAATGCCTTCCCATGCAGATAAATATTGAATTTCTTTATCGCCCATATTACTGCAAGACATTCCTTTTCGCTAGTTGAGTAATTGGTTTCAGCTTTATTCAACTTTCTGCTAGCATATGCCACTGGGCTTAATTCCCCATCCAATGCATCTGATTTCTGTAGCAGAGTCGCACCTAACCCAATATTACTGGCATCCGTCCTTACAATGAATTCTTGACTTAAGTCAGGTAATTTCAAAATAGGTTTACTTGTGAGCTTTTCCTTCAATTCCTGGTAAGCGAATTCGCATTGTGGAGTCCATGTAATTCGATCTGGATGTCCTTTACGTGTCAAATCAGTTAACGGTGCACATATGGAATTAAAATTTTTGATGTACTTTTGGTAGAAGCCACATAATGAGACAAAGGATCTCACGTCTTTCTTGGTTTGTGGTCTCGGGGCTTTCTTTAGTTTCTCTAAATTCTTGGGGTCAGGGGTCATGTTTCCCTGATGAACGGTGTGTCCCAGGAACTCTAATTCTTTACATCCAACACAACATTTGGTTGGTCGGGCTGTTAAATTCGCTTCCCTAAGTCGATTAAACAGCATGTTCAGAGAGTCAATGTGTTCCTCAAATGTTTCTGTTGCTATAAGGATATCATCCATGAAATTTGTGATACATGGATTATTCAGAGGGGCCAATAATTTTCTCATCATTCTAGAGAAGACACTAGGCGCATTCTTTAATCCAAATGGCAATCTGTTAAACTCATAGTGTCCTTCTGAGGTACTAAAAGCTAGGTATGGTCTAACCTCAGGCTTTACTGGAATCTGATAGTATCCTTTACTCAGATCCACTTTTGAGAAATATTTAGCTTTATTTAGTCTGGCAAACAACTGATTTGTATCCGGCAATGGATCCACCTGTCCTTCTGTAATAGCATTCAGTCTCCTGTAATCTATACAGAGTCTATGTTCTCCAGAGGGTTTCCTTAAAAGTACAACACTGGAACTATACGAAAATTCACTGTGTGAAATAATTCCTTCCTTCAACAAATAGTCTATCTCTTCCTTCAAAGCTTTCTCCTTAGCAAAAGGAATCGAATAGGGTTTCATACATACAGGTGTGGGGTCTATCAGCTTCATATCATATTCCAATAGGTTTGTATGCCCTGGTCGGTCTGTTAACACCTCTGTATGATTATCTAGAACCTGTTGCACTCTCTCTTTCTGATTTTTCGTTAAATGTGTACTGATTTTCACCTGTGCCGCTGTCTCACAGGGGTGTAATGGATATTCAAATGATGAAAGTGGTTCCTTTTTCATCTCCATTGCAATGGACAAGGTCAACAAGTGTGTCTCTTCCTGATGTTCTCTTTCCAAATATTTCTTCAGGAGATTTACATGATAGATTTTTTCTTTCCCTTTCCTATCTATCTTATAATTGGTTCTAGACACCTTCTCCAGAACTGTATATGGACCTTGCCATCCAATTTGTAACTTATTTTGACTACCGGGGAGAAGAAGCAGTACCTTCTCTCCCACAGCCAAATCTCTGTCTTTAGCTTTCCTGTTATAATAGGCAGTATGTTTCTTCCTGGCTTGTCTCAAATTTTCATTGGCAAGTTTCCAGCCAGTTTTTAAACGAGTGGTCAGCTCATTCACATATTGGTATGAGGATGTAATGTTTTCCTCTGCCTTTTCATCAGTCCACGTTCTTAACAGCGTTACATATGGACCTTTAATTTTGTGGACCTATTTGTCCATGCACCGGTATGGTCTCTTCCACTCGAAGCTCCATAGTGATGATTTTTCTTCCCAGAATTATCATTCACAAAACGACCGCTACAAATTTTTATCTTGGGGCTTTCTCCCCACTTAAAATTCTTGATGAGAGATTTCCTCTCTACATCTTCTTCCTCCAGTTTGTTTAAGTCCGATTGAGGGATTTTCGGTTTATCCTGGGGTAAGACATCTTTTTGCACTCTCTGCATAGTGGCCATTGTAAAACAGTTAATTGAAGCTTGTCCGTGAAAAGGGGCTTCCCATTCCATTTGGTCCACTTTATAAAATTTATTTTTCTTTTCAGTGTTAGGCCTGCGTTTGCCCCGTGGCGTGTCCAGGTCCTGATCAATGTTCCCACTTGTGGGTGTTCCCTCATGTGCTATGCTACACCTTTCTACAAAATTCTCAATGTCCCACCTTGCCTTGGGCCAATAATAATTGTGAGCCACCTTTTGGATGATGGTACCAATTTTCTCATGGTCCCCATCTTGTTTCACATGTAGGCTCCTTATTAAGTCTGCCCTATATCTCTTTGGAAGAACCAACTGTCCGTGACCATGGGATCTAGTTCCGGCCTTCCTATACATCAACTTGTTTTTCATGTAAAAATCTCCCTTGCCTGGAGTTGTATGACAAGTTGACAATTTCCTGAAACAAGGCTTGAGGGTTTTATCCCCAGCCTGTGCCTTTCTCATCTCATCTGGATTGGTATCTATCAGAATATCCTCCTCCTTTCTTGAGGTCGACCTGACCTGAAGGGTGGCCATAACTATAGGGTTCCTTCTGCAACGGTCAGTGTCATGATTGTTCATCTTACAATTTTTACACCACCTCTTTCCTTGGTTGAAAGATTTTCTTTCATCATATTTCCTTTCATCGAATTGTGGGGTTTTATTTTTATTGTCATACCGTGGCCTATCAAATTGGTGCTTACCTTTGTTTTGATCTCTAGGATCAAATTTATTAAAGTTCTGTGGTGCCCTAAATTTTTCTACCTGTTTCTTTTTATTACCTGATACCTCTGCCTGAGCCGCTTGATACCTTTCTGCAACATTTAGCAACTCACCCAGCCTCTCTGCACCTTGTTCCATGAGAAACTTTCTCAGGTCTGGAGCCATGGACTCTCTTAGCTGTTCTATAAGGACCATTTCCTTAAGATCTTGGGTTTTTCCCAGAGAAGTCCATTTTTCCAAGTATGTCTCTAACCGTGCAGAGAACTGGTGATAGGTTTCACCTGACAGTAGTTTAGCATTCCTAAATTTTTTCCTATAAAATTCTGCGTTCTTTTCATATCTTAACAAAAGAGCCTGCTTTAGCATGTCATAATTTTCTTGATCACCTCTGTTCATTTTGGCAAAAACGTCATAAGCTGCCCCACGAAGACCTTGAGATAACTTTAAGCTCCACCTTTCTCTCTCTAACCCATATGTGGTAGCTAATAGTTCATATCTATTTAGATAGCTCTCAATATCATCGTCTTTCTCAACAAAATGATCTAAATGAAAATTCATAGCTGAGGTTGAGGCTCCCTGGCTAGCAGTGGCATCAGAGGTAAAGGGACTGGCACCATTTTCAGGAGCATGGCCTTGAAACTCAAACTCCCTTAGTCGTAACTCATGTTCCCTTTGTAATCTCTTCTCCTCCTTTTCTGCTTCCCTCTCTGCAGTCAATCTTCTTTCTTCTGCTTCCCTTTCTGCAGCTAATTTCTTCTCTTCTCTTTCTGCAGCCTGTCTTCTTTCCTCGGCTTCCAATGCTTTAGCCTCTTTGTCAGCCTCAATCTGCAACCTCTTAGCCTCAGCCTCAATCTGCAACCTCTTAGCCTCAGCCTCAATCTGCAACCTCTTAATTTCCTTTTCAGCCTCTAACTTTCTTTCGGCCTCTTTTTCTAATCTTCTTTCTTCCCGTTCAATATATCTGTCACATTCAGCAGTGACATAAGCAATCATAATTTGCCCGTCCATTCCTAACTCTTTCGCAGTCTGTACAGCAGCAGATCGAAATTTGGCCAGGTCCGCCATTTTCTAACAGGTAAATTTATATAATGTCTAACTAAACAATACAATCTGATATTACTTATCCAAAGACACCACAGGCACTGAGAGCTCAACGTTATTTATTTTCACCCAAGGATACCTTTTTAATTTCTATTATTCCCTGAAGTGAATTACCCCCAATATTTTTAATAGGGAAAGATTCCAAATCCCGGGAGCGAGACCCCAATATATGTGGTAAAGTGGGATGATATAAATATTTATTGGGGACTTAGTGTACTGACTGAGATCAGCTGTGAAGGTATCTGTATCTAATAGGTGTAGTGTTTTACAGATAACCTTACTTGCTACCACATTTATAACTCAGTCAGAATTATTCTGGAATATTGTGATGACTACGTTGAATGTCTAGGGTTATGTAAATGATGAAGTGTAAGTCACAACAACAACAGACAGATAAACAATTTAATTTATTCCACCTCACTTGACAACACTGTGACACTCACACACATTTAACATTCTATAAGACTATCTTAAATGAGTCACTGGTAAAGTTTCAAATATATTGTTGCTGTCATTTTCGACGGAGTCATCTGTCAAGTTATTTGCTTATGTTTGTATCATAAGTATAATTGTGTCTTTACCTGCGATGTCAGGTTGATTAGGGGTTGTCTTCCCTTGTTTATTCATTCATTGTGTTTGACCTTTAGGGTCAGAGGTTGTCAGTTCGGGCGTAGGCCTATGGGAAGGTTTTTTAAGCGGGAGTGAGATATACTTCCGGGAAGCCGGGAGGTCCTGTTTTTCTGAAGGGACCAAGAGTCCATTGGTTTTCGGGGAGAATCTTCGAAGTAACTGCTATGGCAGTTTTCCCCAGTGAATCTCTGTGCGTCGGGATGACGACAGAATTCCTTGTGTAGTTCTGAGGATTCATTTACCAGGTAATACCGACCTTTATGCATTATTACGCTTTTCGGTGGCAGAACATGTAAAGGATTACCTAGGGTGAACAGCAGTTCACGGATCCGCCATTTCAGAACTTATATATTTGTGCTCGAGGTAGCCATCCAAGACTGTTAGTCTTATATTGTCCAGAAATCCAGTGATGAAGATATATTGTGGGAGCCGCAGATTGGCGGAACTTCTATCTACAATAAGTATTACTGCAGGGTTGGTGATAACCTATTTAACAGAAGTACACGGCCGACGTTAGGACGAGGCCTGTGCTTCCGGCTATTATACTACAGCCTGATATGTGCAATTGGCAGGGAGTGCCAAGTTGCACCTGTGTGTCAAGGTAACTAAGGCATCTGACGCGTTTAGTCAGAGACGCCAAGGGCGCCCTACGAACTGTCATTATTGAAGAACTTTGCTATTGACCATGCACGTCTATTCTGATGTTTACCTTTTTGAATGCCAAATGTATACCTATCGATGTCAGGTCAGCATGACCTTGTTACACTGACTGTTCCTGTTGATATTATGTGTGTTCCCGTCAATAAATGTCTTGAAACATGCCTGCAGTGTCAAAGCATCCTTGATTGCTGCATGTGAGAGTATGGGTTGCAGGATCTACATCTATACGAGCCTAAACACATTCGCGTCTTCATTCGCACCCACACTCAACTCATCATACGCTCGCACTACACATCTAACAACATGTAAACTGTCTTGGGCCAGTGATCACCTCAACAAGAAAAAAATACAGTTACATATATATGTATTAATTACTTTCACTAATATATGTCCTGATTCGACTACAAAGTGAACCAGGAATCACAATCAATTGTAATCACAATTTATATATATACATAATTTATAAATATGAACTTAGTAGTGACATATTGTATTAGTATTATCCTATGTGTGTCAGTTGTGTAGTAGTACTATGAGGTAATACTGGTTTTGTTTTTCAAGCTATGTTGTTATTTGTCATCATGACTTCAAGTGTTTGTTTATCTGGGAAATAGTATGGGGGAAAAGTTCCCAGTTCCTGTCAATTTAAACAAGGTATTGTCCCTCTTTTTATTTACTAAAATGTCAATTTTTGAGGGGACACATAATGTTGAGCTCCACTGGCCACAGAGGCTTAACTTTCGTGATGGCGGCAGGAAAAGACTCCTCTGCTCGATTGCTCCCCTGTGTTCTGGAGACACCTCACTAGTCGCTATCTGGACCCAGGAGTATGCTGTCAGCCTCCAGATTCAGCAAAGCTCAGACCAGGTGCTGCTCAATAACTTTAGGACCACAGTCCCTGAAACAAGAAGGTTGTACCTCCTACTTCATAACTAATTTATAATTTATTTCCAGACTGAACACAATACATAACAAACACTGAGTTCAGAGCGGTAGGCCAACTGTCAGCTTTATCTGAAATAATTTACACCAGTATACTCCTCCCTAATGGTCACTACGCCTCTGCAATTCCAGCATTAGTTCTTTCTAGTCAATAAGATAGGTGTCAGTGTACTGTTTGGCAATTCCATGCAGTTTTACTTTTCTCCGACACCTTCTGTTCAGGTTGGAGCACTATATAGGCTTTGCCTCATGTTCGCTACTGAACCACACACATATACAGACATAAATTATCAATTTACATTCAATTTTCATTAAAAAGATATTGAATATATCAAGCTTACCACAATTCATGGAATAATACACAGTTACGTTGACTGGCAATGAATATAGCACAATTTCGATCTGCCGATGTCCCAGGCTTTTATTTAGAAAAATATGCACTGGCGCTCAACGCACTGGTTCTTTAGTAAGTTTATTTGAAAAATGTGGTACTGAACTAACGCTTCTAATTGCCTATATTGGCGGGTCTAACCAATCGAGCCATGTTTACACAAGCGTTTGAAAAAAAGTACCCTTCCTTCCGTCTCCCCTAACAACAAAAGATAGTATTTGTAGCCCGACTAATCGTGTTTAGCCTTACAGTTATTGCGCTCCAATCAAATAGGATTTAACATGGGGACCTATTTCCCGTACAATGGTGGTTTTAAAATCTGCCACTGAGCGATTCTGATTTTGGTGTTGTCTGACACCCTCACTATTTCTTTTGGCTATAATTTGTTAATTCCTAGACTATTTGCGTAACACTTAACATATTCTTTGTCAGCAAGTCCTAAGGAACCCAAATATATAAATTTAATGGGGCTAAGGGGCTGCGTTCAAAATATGTATTTTCTTCTACCTCCCGTTCACTTCGATCGATGTGGTGTCTGGGTACTGTAATGTTTTCAAACGTAAACCAGTATAATGTCATGTTTCCTAAAAACCGTTTTTCAGGTTTTTAAAACCTAACTCTCGTATGGGTAGTGTTTTTTATCACTGTCGATTTGAAAAAAAAAAATTAGTGCTTGTGGCCTTACACGCGTGATGACTTTAATTGTATAGCGAGACGCGGGTTTAGTGTTGTATGCGTCCCGGCTTTCAGCCCTCCCTTTCTTTCTATCCTAAGTCCATCTGTCCGTTCGTTTATGGTAACTTAGTGTATAAAATGACATGAATGGAATATTAAATATAGGTCAGCTTGCGTATCTCAAGGTTTTTCTTAGAAAGGCAGTACACGTTTTATTGAAGAAAGCGTGTAGTGATGCAGTAGGCTTTTACTATCAACGTGAAACGTTACAATTTGCAGACGAAGTAGAAAACAAGGGGATTTCGAGTACAGTCATTGTGACAGCACTGTTCTTTACCATTCTTCTTTCCTTTTATTGAAGTTATTTGTTAGGCTTTACATTTACTTTTTAATTTATATATGTGGATTAGAATTTCACACGACAGATGGGTTTCTCGAAGTCTCACAAATGACCACCGATTGCAAAGGAAAGCAATTTTTTTGGAATTGTTGGAGCGTTTCAATGCTGATGGGGAGAACTTTTTGGCTAAGATCGTTACAGGTGACGAAACCTGGGCACATCATTTTGAACTTGAAACAAAAAGACAGTCAATGGAGTGGCATCATCCGCAATCACCAAGAAGAAAGAAATTCAAGACAATTCCTTCAGCTGGAAAGGCCATGATCACTGTCTTTTGGGACATTGAAGGTGTGATTCTTGTGGACGTTATGCCAAGAAGAGAGACAATCAATTCACAAGCTTACATTAAGACATTGAAAAAACTCAATCAACGTTTTCGCAGAGTTCGGCCGCACAAGAATCCAGCAGACCTGCTTCTCCTTCACGACAATGCGCGACCTCACACAAGTCAGGCAACACGGGAAGCAATCACCAAATTGGGTTGGACTGTACTACCCCATCCACCCTATAGTCCCGATTTGGCACCCTCTGATTTTCATCTATTTGGTCCACTTAAAGATGCACTCCGTGGGACAAGGTTTGAAGATGATGAAGGAGTGATTCATGCAGCGAAGAAATGGCTACATGATCAAGACAAAATCTGGTACGGGCTAGGATACATGCACTTGTTTCGCGCTGGCATAAAGCCGTACAAGTTGATGGGGATTATGTTGAATAATACCGATGTTTACATGACATATCCATGTATATTGTGTATAAATTTCATGCTTTTTTAATAGTTTTAAAACAACATGTAACAATTTTAATAATGAATTAGTCTTTAACAGTTAAAATAAATATGGAGAGATTGGTGAAATTTAGATAAACGTTTTCGTCACGGAGACGTAGGTGAGGATTTATCAAAGTCCGTTGCTTTCGCCTATTTTACAAGAAACTTAACTCTAGCTGAGTCCTGCAGCTGTGGTTCATCAATTCTGTGATAACGAAATCCTTCTCCACACTCTCTTCCACTGTAGGCGGTTAGGGTGGATGCTTTTCTCTCACACTAGCGGCGTTAGTACCTGTCATGGAGTGTTTTGATGGTATTTTGCAAGTATGAATGTTCCCATGCTCCAGCGGGAGTTTAATAGTCATTTGAGTGGTTGTGAGTTGGGAATGCTTGCAATGTTGTGAGCAGTGCTTGAGACAAGCTGTTAGCTTTAGTGAGGCGTGAATGAAGCTCAGTGGATTGTGGAAGGTTTTCACGTGTTTGGTGAGTGCGGGTGAAGGGGGCAGTCAGAGAGAGTAGTGTGTTGGTTTAGACGTGTGTTGAGTCAGTAGAGAGTGGAGTCAGTAGACAGGAGACAGCGTAGAGCTTAGAGAAGAGAAGGATGGATGTCTATAGTAGTGCGCGAGTAGAGGGCCATAGTTGTGTTGTAGATGTTGCAGTAGTTATCCATGAAGTAGCCTATTTGTGGCTGTAGTTATTCCGAGAAGCAGAGTGTGTGCGGATACTCGGGATTTGTGATGTATCTAATATTGGTAATGGCCCTACGTCCATTGTGACTTATTGTGAATATAATACATTGTTGGAGATTGACATAGCTGTTGGAGTTGTTCCTTAGGCAGTGAGCTAGACGAGCGTTGTATAAGTGGTGTCTGACTTTCTACATCCACGCATATACACCCTACTCGTCACAGTACCACAAATCGTCTAATGGCTTGTAACCACGAACTTTAGAAAAATAGAAAAACAAATGCCTTCTGCTAAGTACATTTGTTTGGAGCACTCTACCAGGCTCACGTTCCCGTTGTCCGCCCACCAATGTTAAACTCTCAGAAGAATTTAATTCTCGAGCACGCACAACGTAACTCCGAGAAGATGGTTAACATTCACCAATATTACTCTGAGAATTAACGGGTAAAATGTGTCTGGACAGTGAGAATAATGATTTATTCCTGAACTAACATTAACTAGTTACATACATCTCAAAAATGATATGCTACACTTGAGGCACAGATGATGTAATCATCACTCATTTCTGCTCCAATCGGAGTTCTGGGGTCACCTCTGCTGTCGGGTTTCCGCACGACTAGTCAGAAACAATCACCAGCTCTTGCAGTAGTTGTTCATGCATATATTGTTTTCATATGTTGAGGTTGCCAGCCTCGCATATAACCATTTAGCAAGATACCTGTAAAATTTACATTAATAAATAAATTGTTTACGCTTACCCCAAAATTTTGGGAATACACTATCTCCTTGCACAGATTTAGACTGGGGACAGCTCTGTATTTGATGCTTTGAAATCACTTGGGTCTGGAAATTAGAGTTAATTCCTCTGACGGCGGGTGTTCTGCGAAATCACTGGCCTGGGAAAACTTTTGTTTAATTCCTCTATGACTTGTGATCAAATTCCTAAGTTTCCAGTCTTGTATTAAAAATGCGGGTTTACTTGTGAATTCCAAAGTTGCCCAATACTCGATATGTTACTTATAGTTGTGGAATTTCTAAGTCCAATGTCTCATTTTTTCTTTCTGGCTTTTAGGAGCCGCCAGTCTGACGTTCTCGCTGCAGTGTGTGCTGTAACTCCGTTTTTGTTACATTATATTTCCGGTTTCCACGTTCCAATTCCAGCTGTGTTTCCGCCGAATTTTCCAATGAGATACACTGTTTATTGCGGCCTCTCAAATCAACCAATCCAATCGAATCTCGTAGGGGTGTTTCAAATTAGAAAAATACCCTCACATGTTTCAGAATATTAAATTTAATTTCCACGCGTGACCTCTTCATATCGTTGCGTCAGACTTCCGCCGGCATCTTGTGCTATCTTTACAAACATATGTTGTGCACTGATACTGCCCCAATGCTATCGTCTGAAAATCTTGAGTTTCCAGACAGATTTATCTGTAATCTCGATACAGAACGTACATCGGAAGCGATTACCTCAGTATCTCCCGTCTTGTGCAAACACAGGGATAGTCGCTAGCCACATGGAGTCGAGTCACATTCAAAGGAATCAATAGAGATAACCGTCTCAATCAAATGTGGCCAGACGAATGAAGCGAAAACTTATCAGTCGCTGATCGGTCAAATTACATGGCGTTATTACAGTTCTGTCTGGGATCGGCTCAAGGCAAACATGTGAAAATTAAAGATAGTCCCGTGGCCGATACTTCCGTAGGGTGTGGAGTGTTAGAGACTTCACCCTACTGATCCAACGTAGAAAGCAAAATATGAATGAAAGGGCAAAAAATATGCCAAACAATAGCGATGAGTGAGAGGAAGAGAAAAATGAAGAAAGAAGTGATACTGCCGGAGTGGATGTGAGATCGCACAACCGTATCGTCACACCTTCAACAAATGCATGCCGAGTCCTCCTGTCCTTTGCCATCTACTTACAGTTTTTCTTTCAATGTCTTCTTTATCCCGTTCATTTATGTCTCGAGTACTCTTCCCCATGGGTTTTTCTATCTCGTTCTACGTCTGGTATCCTGGGTATTCAAGAAGAAGGACTGTCCTTTAATGCTATCAACAGGTTTCCTCAATGAGTCTCCTATCCATCGCCAGTGTCTTTCTCTCTCGCCTCTTTTTCCACTGGCACCTGTCGGGTTCTTGTCATCAGTTCCACATTGGTGCTCTTGTCATACGATTACATGCAAAACAGCCATTTATGAACGGCTGTAACTTCTTGCAAGTTGTTAGTGTTGTTCTTTATGTTTCAGAGCCATGTAACCAGGACTGACTTGACATCTGAGTTGAAGAGTCTTATTGTTTTGTTTTTTATTTGACTTCATTTCTTTTTATTTCAACATAACTTCCAATGCAGTGAAATCTCCTCTTGTCTTTAATATTCTAATTTGGAAATCAGTCTGTTCCTCCAAGTTTGTCTATATTGCTGCCAAAGATATATCTTCTTCTTTCATGATTGGCTGAACTGAACTATCGGAATTACTTGCTTACGACTTGTTCACATTCGTTAGTTTTTTTTTTTTTTTTTTTTTTGGCTAAAGTTTCTACAAGATGGGGTAGCCAGCCCCAAACCCAACCCTCCTTAGTCGCCTTGTACAACATGTTTGGTAGGTTACAGTGTTATTATTCTTTGCTTCCCTTCTGGGCCCCTGTAACACAAGTATATCTGAGCGTTTCTTTTATCACGAGTAAGTCACCGCCAAAATATGGCGGGAAATAATTATGCTGAGCTCTTTCTACTGAATGTACTGTCGACGGCACTTCATTCTCCTGTGGTAATTTCATTTATTTCCATTTTGCTTCAGAAGTACTGAAATATAGAAACAGTGGCACGAAAGCATAGAAGCTTCATCAATGATAAGCGATAAGGCTTTAGTGGGAAAAGATGGGACAAACATTACCGATAAGGCAATTCTCTAACAAAGAAATACTAAATATTATGTCCTGTTACGAAATTGACAAGGGGAAGAGCTACACTGAAATGCTATTTTCGTTATTAATTGCTGGATTTCAATGAAAATGCAGACTTAACCTATATCAATACTAGATACGCAAAATGAAGAGTTTGATGGCACTGCACCACTGGTTGCCATAGAAACGGCGGCCATATTGGATTCTATTGTTCTATTTCAATTTGCTAAGGCTTTTTTATTTATTAAGCTATGAATACCAAATTTGAACACAATGTTTATCATTATATTTTAAAACTTTTGTGTGATGTATTTTTGATAACTTTAATACAACAAAAGTTGTTGGACTTTGAATATAGTGTCTAAAAATAGTAACAAATTTGCTAAATTTTACATTACTTTTTGCAATAAATCAAACGTTTGATCAGGTACTAAAAATCCATCACATAAAAAGTTTTAAAAGATTATGAGCAACATATGTGCCAATTCTCATGTCAATTAATACATAAGTGTGGAAGTTATATGAAAATTAAGATGAGAAAAATAGATTTTGAGAAAATCGCATTTTTCTCCATAAATAGACTACAATTAAATAAGTATGTAATATTGCCAATGAAAAATTGCTTACTTATCATTTAGAACATACTGGCAGAATAGCCAGCTTCCTCTGCAGCTTCCTATCTGGCTTTCTGATGAGATTTATGCCTAATTTCCTTCCTTATCTTAGTGCAGTTTCTGCCGTTTTAGAGCTGAGCAATATTGGATTCTTTGTTCTATTTCAATTTGCTACGTCTTTTTTATTTATTAAGCTATGTGTCACAAGAGGTTTAGATGTTACTAAATGGTGGGATATCCTGGACAAATTGGTGTATCAGAGGATACCAGGATAGTGCCAGATGAGAGACTGGTCTTATAAGTAATACCCCCTTCTCTGAAAAGAGCAAGGGTGTATAGACAATCAAGGTGAGGTCCAGCTATGTAAGTTCCCAGAGTAAGGAATGATGATGATGAAGTTCTCTGAGTCCCTATCCGCTACCTCTTAAGATCTCACCAAAGATTAAAATTTATAGTATGGTTTGTTTTATTTGACTCAATATGTGTCTAGGGATGAATTAAATTTTTACAAATACAAAATTTCAAAACAGAACTTTAACTGTAATAAACTTTGTAAGAAAGACGGTTGGAAATTTTATATACAATTTAATTGTCCTGAACCTCAATCTTTGCAGGTCAGGAATACTCAAAAAAGGAAAAGAAATATTTTTACACTTTAAAATAAATAACAGGAAAATCTCGGTCCATGAGGCATCTTGTTCACAGGAAGCTATTTTCACTTTATATTCAACTAAATGTCAAGTTTTACTGTATCTTGAATGTTGGCTTTAAATATGTAGATAGTTTATATGTCTATTCCTTGTCATCATACAAAGGTAAGTTTAAGTAGACTGTCTATGTTCAACTTGGGTGAGCTTCTGAAATTATGTCACTGGCTGGTAGCTTATCAGTGGCTGCTGTTGAATTTCTCTACCCACGTCATGACCAAACAATCTGCATATTCTTGAGGGAAATACTGCTGGATAGAGCTCCTGACTTATGCCGAGCTGTGGTTTCCAGCAGCCTCCCGTAACAATGGCCAGAGATCTCTTCAAGATACTGAGGTCGAACCTGGAATCAAGGATAACCACATTCTATGTAGGTATCTGCTTTAACCCACATACACATAAAGGACGTCACAACCTACCTTTGTCAAATCTTGTGCTAACAGGTTGCACTAGACATATCATTTCTTTTCTACTGTCTGTTTCCTGTGATTATCTTTTTCTGTATGGATTCCATGTTAATATCCTGAGCCCCATGCTTGGCTTCCGTACGATAATCAGGTTAAGTACAAAATAATATGTAACAGCTTGATTTCTTTATGCCGACAATTCCTGTAAGCCTAATACAGTATCTTGTAACAATGAATCACTCCAGACAAAAATACAAATTTAATTCCCTACTACAACTTACTGGTCGTAATTATGCCATAGTTTCAAACATTATACACATTTTCTTCAGTTTCTCTCGCATCGCTCCAACACTACACACTGCCACAATTTAGGTCAATGTGACCGTCACACATCCGTTCTGCAGTTTCACTTTTGAATCGGTACTGACCTTTAGGCTGCTTATTAATCATTAACAAAATATACAAATAAAGATATCTGCGGCTCCCCAACAAAATATACAAATAAAGATATCTTCCTTACCCTCAGGTAATTATGCACACACACACACACACACGCTGAATCTGGCCCACATAAGGATCTAGAACTGCTTTCAAGTCCAGGAAGGCAAAAGACGTGGTCGATACTGTCTTTACTTCGGTCAGCTATGTGCTAAGTTTTAAAATTGAAAGGCGGAAAACCACAAGAGGTTGTTACTATTTATAGAACTACACCCGCCCAATCAGGAGTAAAGTCAAAAAGTCTTCCCAAGAAATCTTGACTTACGTTTTCATTATCCTGTTTTTATAATCTGACTAACCTTTAATATTAGATATTACCCTTAATATTGGACCGATTTAAATTATGGAAGATGATAATTAAACGGCCAATTGTTCTCTTTCGTTCTATATAGATATGCCTTTGGTATTCCTATGCATTTCAATTTGGGTAATTTTTAAGTAATTAAATTGGGCCTTACCCTGATATGAAAATCTTACTAAAATCCATTTTACTAAGTTAATATAATTTTATTATGGGGGAATCTTTATGTTTATGTGTTAAGCAATATCAGCGCTATAATTTGAGACATTTTTTACTGTCTAACCATCTTTAGTTGTTAGGAAACAAAATATATTCGTTCAGTCAAAAACACAAAATAGGCATTATTTCCACGTCAACCAAAATTTTCTTATCACTACAAGAAAAGGAAACGATTTGATTGGTTGTTAAATTTGTACTATGCTCTTAGATAATTTTTGGGTTTGCGGTAACTTTTGACTTGTTTCCTAGACAAATTCAAATACACTAGATAAATTGTTGGCGGTAAATTTGACTGGGCCCTCAGACAAATTTCAAATACTGTAGTTATTTATAGATTTAAAAATACGATAGCTAGTTTATGAGCGGGGAAAATTTTGAGCGTGTTGTCATACAGATTCACTTCACTACACTATGAATACCAAACTTAAACACAACGTTTATCATTACATTTTAAAACTTTTTGTGTGATAGATTGTTGATAACTTTAATACAAAAAAAGTTGTAGGACTTTTGAAAGTAGTGTCTAAAAATAGTAACAAATTTTACTAAATTTTACATTACTTTTTGCAATTAATCAAAAGTTTGATCAGATACTTAAAATCCATCATACAAAAAGTTTTAAAAGATTATGGGCAATATATGTTCCAATTCTTATGTCAATTAATACATAAGTGTGGAAGTTATAAGAAAATTAAGATGAGAAAAATAGATTTTGAGAAAATCGCATTTTTCTCCATAAGTAGACAACAATTAAATAAGTATGCAATACTACAGCAAAACAATAATAACTTACTTGTAATTCAGAACATACCGGCCATATATCCAGCTTCCTCTGCAGCTTCTTGTCTGGCTTTCTGTTGAGATTTGTGCTTAATTTCCTTCCTTTTCTTCGTGCAGTTTTCTGCCGTTTTAAAGCTGAGCACGAGACGTTTACGCCTTCTTGCTCCTGCCAGTCGACAAGCCTCTTTTCCACTGTTCAGCCCCAGGACTTTCTTGAAAAATAAAGCAGCCTCAGGTCCTTCATTAAATTCAGCAACTGCACTTAGAAGGCAGAATTCCATGCGCTTTCGTGAATGGAAGATATGCTTTGGCACTTTACTCCAAATAACTGAATGAAGGCTCTCAATGGAGTTTTGGGTAGCCTTTCTTTCACAGCGACTCAACAGTTTCAGATTTGTCAGCCTGTCATACACTGGTGTCAAATGTCTGTTCAACAGCTTAAAGTCCAGGGGCGTATGTATACGTTTTTGATGCCCAAAAGCATACTCATTCCTAGATAAGGCTGCTTTATAGAAACACCAAGAGTCTTGGCCAGTAGGACAAAACTGATGCTGGGGATAATCATCAGTTGAATAGCAATGATGTAGGCTAGCCATAATAGCATTCTTCATATCAGCTGCAGTAGCATGTTGCCTGATAGCCCTGGAATAATAAATGCTTTCGGATGGCTGCATCTGTCAGACGGCCACGGCCACGTCCTCCAAGCGTAACTTTTTGCTTGCGGCAATCAGCAACTAAATTATGAAGAGCTGTATGCATTCTTTTTCCTTCATTATTGATATACTCTTCTTTGATGATTTCAACATTAGGGCCATATGGTTTAATTTCCATGATCTTATTGAATGCTTTGCTATCACTATCACTTAACATGGTGATGTAGCGAAATTTGTGTCGTGTCACAGACCGGCTCCATAAAACACTAACTGCCTCAGCCTCCATCACACCTGAACTTCCTAGAAAGAAGAAAAGGTATGAATTAGTAACACTTAAAATAATGATGTAAGCAAACATTGAACACTTTCCTTTACAATGTAGAAGTAAATGTAGTACAATAGAAACAAAGCAAACACATGTAATTAATAAATTATGTTACTAAAACTGATACTTATGGAGAAATAAAAATTACATCAGTTTAAATTTTTAGACATGGAGAAGGAGAAACCAAAAATAAGATTCAGAAGTAAATACCTTCAAAATTTATATCACATCCTTGCTTCACATGCTCCTCTTTCCATTTGCTGAAGTTTCCCGGAGTTTTAGAGGAGCTTGTGCTGGCTCCTTCATTTACCGCTGAAGCTGACAGTATAACCTCAGGCAGACTAGGCTCATTAGGGGGACCATTTAGTTCTGAAAAAAGTACATAAGAAATAATCACAGTTCAAGAAACATATGTCACATGCTTATAAATACCATGATAATTTATCGTATAATGTGGAATCATGTTATTTTGTCAAACCAGAAAAATGTGATCACTCTTTACTGCGAACGCGTTTACTAATAGCTTGCAAATATATATTTAAAAAAAATAATAGCTTATTCACATGTGACTTTTTTTTTAAAGTATATCGTTGAACCCTTTATGGGTTATAATTAGGACATATTGTGTATTAATTCAAGAAAATTAAGTCAGATTTCCAATATCCAAATATAGTACCTTCTTCCCCCCTCCACTCAGTCCTAACAGAGTAAATCAAAACTAAATTTGTGTAGCCTAAATGTTTTTGTGCCCAATGGGCTGATCACCCGTTGGCTTGTCACACCGATTACGGAAACAACGGCAGATGGATCTATTTGTTGTTGCCCTAAAGACGCCGCTAGGCGTGATGGGAAACTACAACAGAGAAAATCAATCTGCTGTTGCCCTTAAGACGCCACAAGGCGTGATGGCCTCTGACTGCTTGGTCGGTCTTTGGCTAAGGACGGAAGAAGAAGAAGAAAATGTTTTTGTGCGTGGCCTCACCAACATGTGGACTGCCTGGCTTTCTACAGTGATTCATTTTGTACCATTACCATAACAAAATTAGCGATTTTTACCTGAACTATCTTGGTTCCATCGCTTCGCCCTGGCCGTTTCCAGTTTTAGATGACGAAAGCTATTCTTTTTTCGAGGCATTTTCACACAAACAGTTCTGAAAAATGAGACTAACTAAATGTACATACAGAATTTATGAATTCGACGCCATAATGTCAACACTGCCGTTACAAGTCACGTGGATTCACGCAGCCAATGAACAGTTTAGAATAGTGTACGGAAAAGGCCGATGTCAACGAACGCCCGACGATTTCCATATATGGAAGTAATCGGTAAAAAATGCGACCTATAAATTCTCGACCTTGGCGGGTATAATTTTGTTACCGAAATAAATGAACTACATCACAGGATTCCCCAGATCTAGGCGAATCCAATGATGTATAATACGTAGGGGTGTAAGCTTGGTTGCTATGGAAGAAACTAGGTCTAATTAGACATATTTTCTCGAGTTTGAGAAAATCTCTCCATACCATACCTTTTTCAAAGTCAAAATACATATTGTTAGAATGCATTTTGACATTTAATTCTGTTATATTTAGATTCAGGAGATGCTAAAGTATCAGAAAATGGACTAATCCCAAAATCCATCATTTTTGTATTTTGACGTAAATTTAATGCCCGCTCCTCCCGAAAACCATATGTAATTATATATTTGTTTGCGTATGTCGGGCAGAAGGAGATTCAAAGTAGCGCTACGTACAATATATAATTTTAGTTCCTTGCTTTTACCAGTTTCTCTTATTTGCAAGTTATGTTACTAGTTTAACGACAAACACACCATCTCTCAGTTATCCAGACATAAACAAACACGTCTAGAACACGGTGACATGCAGGAAGAATATCCCATACACGCATAAAAACGTTTACACAAAGGAGAACACACAAATCGTGTCTCGTGCACAAACACATTAACAAAAACAACGATAATGATTATAACCATCATCCATCACTTTCGTTCCCCGTGGAATACAGGCCTTCAGGTTTTGTTATTTCTATTTTAGGCCGTTTTCTACAGCCCTGCCCATCACGTTCTTGTTGTTTCGGCTTTCTCTTTTGTAGTTGCGAGAATCAGTATGGGGTCCCCACTTTTCAGCTTTCACACCACCTAAAATGCCTGCCCGCCCAAGGCTCCTTTCCAGATCTCCAATATCTAATCAACAGGGCTATACCCTCCCTAACAGCAGCCTTTGCCAGTAAATACTTCATTTATAAATCAACTTTTGTATACCTCTCCATTTTGTTTCGATTAAAACTGCTTGCTTTATATATAATTTGTTATATGCTAAGTATTATTACTCCGTTTATTTTATTGGGGTCTTTAAGTAGACACACACACAAAATATGACTACCGTTTTTTTCATGCATTCCCTATGAGGCGACTAATATGAGTTTGTTTGTAAATTAAAATGGAAAGGAAGAAAGAACAATCAACGAGTGTAAAACAGATTAGCTACATACATCACTGCTGCCAGAACATAGGAATACTCGGATGTAGGCTTTCTGCAAGGAGGACAACTGCAGTTGTGTCTCCATTCTCCATAGGGAGCAAAAATGGAAATGATGACGATGCTGATAAAAATGATTGATGATGATGGTGGTGGTGATGGTGGTGGTGGTGATTCTGGTGGTGGTGGTGGTGATGGTGGGGGGTGATGGTGGTGGTGGTGATGATGATGGTGGTGGTGGTGATGATGATGGTGGTGGTGATTCTGGTGGTGGTGGTGATGATGATGGAGGTGGTGATGATTCTGGTGGTTGTCGTGATGATGATGGTGGGGGTGGTGATTCTGGTGGTGGTGGTGGTGGTGGTGATGGTGGGGGGTGGTGATGGTGGTGGTGATGATGATTCTGGTGGTGGTGGTGATGATGATGGTGGTGGTGGTGATTCTGGTGGTGGTGGGGGCGTAATATTATTTTGTGAGTTTCTTCATGCGAGACTGTACCAATATATTAATCTATCTCATAAGAACAGTGATTGAACGGCAATTTGTTTGAAACGTGAAGATATGGAAGAAACTGTGAAGTTATCTATGCACTAATACGCTATTCCACTGCAGTAGTAGTCCCCGATTAAGAAAGTACAGAAGATTTGTGCGAAACTGTTCATATCTTTTAGTATTGTTGATCAACGTGAAAATGTTCAAATTAACTCTTTGCGGTTTGATCGCATGAGCCCCAGGATACAGAATAAAAGTTGAAATTATAAAGGCAAACACGTTATACCGACTTCCATTTTACGAACCTTGTAAAATAAAGTTCGTTCGTTCGTTAATTCGTCCTTTGTAATTTCGAATCGTGGCGTGTCTATTTATTCCGACTGATTGATTCCTGCTGGTTAGTCCCGTTTATCTGTGTTTGCTATTGTTAATCTCCAGTTATTTTGGTTGTAGTCTGGTTCTCTTCCATAGGTCTGTTTTTGGTTATTTTTTTTAAGTAAGGATAATCCCATAGCGGATACTGCCTTGGGGATTAAGTGTTGTAGACTTCACTATACTAGGCCCAGCTTCCAGAGGTGGGGTTACCAGTTCCCTTCCTCATTGCCATCGCCTTCCCTAACCCAAGAGCAAAGTCAGGTACACATTTACGTGACGCCACGTGATTCGAACTCGGTACATTTGCCGCGAGAGACCAGCGCTCTAGCCTCTCTGCCAGTCGGACGCTTTGATTTGGTTATTACATCTAGTTATATGATAGGGGAACCTGAATAATATGTGGATATCTTTCCATGACAGCACAAACACCAAACTAAATATTATATAAGAGTTTCGTACTTTCTCTACTCCTGAACGGTGTGGAATGCTGGAGCGTAACTGAAAAGGAAATGTCCAAATAGTCATTTTTCCACGCAGCCTGCTTAATATATTATTTCAACCATGACACAGAATACACATCGCAAAGTGTTGGCTGCTTCTAACTCATAATTGTAAGTGCACGTGTAAGGACACGTGTGTGTGTGTGTGCGCGTGCGTGCGTGTGTGTGTAAGTATGCATGTATGTATGTATGTATTGATATTCTGTATGGTCAGCGACTGTTGAGAGAACCAGATCGAGACGTGAGGAACAGACAGAACAGATCAGCGTATAGCAGCAAGCAGAAGTAGCCTCAAACAATAATAGAGGAAGTGAACGTGTTATGGAATATGAACTCTGCAAAATTGTTCGGCGCTTTGATTCGCAATAACGTTTTAAGAGAATAAAGGAATACCACAGGGATCTATCGGAAAGCAAAGAGATGAATGTATTTCTTGGCTGATTGCATGATCAGGCATTATTCAGCACATTGATTCACAATAATATCTAGAAGAATATGCGAATACTACACGGGCATAATGAACGAAATTATATGGACTTATTCCTGACAGATATACACTCTGGCCTTATATATAGCTTTCAGCCACAAAATCATGAGTGGATGTAGCGAGATTTGGTAAACACTTGCTTGGTTGTAGCGCGACACGCCCACGCGACACCCACACACACCAGCGCAACGTCAGCGCTGCGGTCTTTCTTTGAAGTTGGTAGACAGCGGAAATGTGACTTACGGTTAAAAGCCATACAGTATTACTGAAGAATGAGGAAATAGCTATATAGGAATGTATGGCCGACTTTAAAAGTTTGCATTTACTGGACATTAAATTATTCACTACAGGAGAACGCATGGTTGGAATAATATTAAATAAATATAACTCAACAAAGGAGATAGGCTAGGAATTATATCCAAAAGGATATTATTCAAATATAAATAGTTTTAAAGATAATTAATATTTTTCACCTTCATCACATCGGCTAAAAGTTAGCTAATAATCTTTAAAAATTTATTACACTAACAAGCCTCAACGGAATTGTATAAAACTTATATGTAATGAAAGCCCCATATGGGGAAAAGGAAATGATATATAGGAAGGAAGGAAGGAGATAAGTGTGTGAGTGACAGAAGAGAAAAACGAGTACAGGAAAAGCACAGATTGTTTCAAATAGCTTCAAAACAGGAGATGAAACTAAAATCTTTTGGGGAATTTGGGAGCTGCTTTCTCGTACGCGCGAGAGACTGAAATATAAGGACAGAGCGGCGCATTGTAAATCACACACCAAATCCAGAAGCCAGAGTGAGAAACTGGAGGACAGCCTCTGCAAGAAAAGTTCTATTTTCACGCTGCATGCAGGGCAGATTAAGTTAAGCCAATACAGTCTCACCGTGAGCTTATTAATCCTAAGAGGGTTTTTATGATCAATGTTTATGATCATTCCTGATCGAGAAACTAAAGACTTGAAGAAGTTGATCCAGCTCACTGAAGCCTAGAGGTCAACCAAACTTCAACACCTTAGTCCCCCGTAGTTATAGGGCGGGCTGAAGGAAAGTCTTCCGTACTCCAGTGTGTCGGAGGAACCTCGAGCAGACGTGGATAAAGTTGAGTTTATATATTTCCATCCAACAAATCCTGTGAGCAGTTCTAAAACGACTTTCTAATGATGAAAACTAGATGGCAAGAGATAATGTGACAAACTTGTTTTATAAATTCAGTGGAAGATAAATCCAAGACTTTTTCTATTAGTTATTTTAATTTGTAACTGTAAATAATCATACATTTTACCATCTTCCAACACCCATTTATCATTACAAGAATATATAGATGTACATAATAAATTGGATAATTGTACTCATTTGACTTGTTAAATTTTTAACTGTTAAATTTTGAGTTACTTTTTCTAATTTAATTATAATATCACATAGGGTTACGATAGCGAAGTAGCATCTTATACTTCTGAAGCCTAAATCTATTGTCCAGCTCAGAGTATTCACAGCTGTAACTCACTTGTGATACCAGTGTACTTCTCGGGCACTGGAACTTCATACTTTCTGGAGAGAGATTCTACTTCTGCTCTACCACTACTATCATACTAGGAAAACCTTTCGCTACATTGGGGGCTCTTTCGCGGGATATTATTTTGTATCCTGGGCCACTATCTATGTATTCTTCTATCTTGAGCCACAAATAGTTTGTAAAAATAAATTTTTTTTTTGGAAAAAATTCTAAAAACTTAGAAATTTGTTTGTAATAGTAGTACCATTGAGTACGAAGTAAATAGGAAACGCTCACAAGGTTTTAAGGATTTGTCTTGTTCAAAGTAATTAATTGATTTTAATTAAGTTAGTTTGTTAGTGAAGATAAAATTATATACCCTCTGGTAAGTAAGCATCATGGCTGAATTGGTGAAGTTTAGAGCTGCGATTATGCAGGAAGGAAAAGACTTGGGTATGACAGGAGATGCTCTAATTCGATATATCACAACTGAAGTGGATAAATATTTAGATAGAGAGACCAAAAGAATGGAAGTTGAGGCTGAAGCTAAGAAATTAGAGGCAGAAAGAGAGACCAAAAGAATGGAAGTTGAGGCTGAAGCTAAGAAATTAGAGGCAGAAAGAGAGACTAAAAGAATGGAAGTTGAGACTGAAGCTAAGAAATTAGAAGCAGAGAGAGAAGCCAAAAGACTGGAAAGAGAAGAAAAGAGACTAATTTTGGAAGCTGAAGAAAGAAGGTTACAAAGAGCGCATGAGTTAAGTTTAAAGGAACTTGAACTCCAGGGAGCAGCTAGCAATCATGTGCTAGCTCACCTCACTCTGAGAGTAGCTCCAACCATAGCGCGGCAAATGGAGCCATGAGTTTCCACCTGGATCCATTTATTGAAAAAGAGGACGCCATTGAGTCGTACCTGGATAGATATGAGAGACTGGCCTCTACCTATGGATTGGAAAAGGAAAAATGGAGCCTTAAGCTATCTCAGGGGTTGAGGGGAGTTTCATACGATGTTTATTTAAAACTCTCAAAAGAAGACCAGGAAGATTATGAAATCTTAAAACAAGCTTTACTGGTCAGGTACGAAAAGAATTCTGAATCTTATAGAAAGAGATTCCGAACTGCTAAGCTACTTCCAGGAGAAAACTATCACCAGTTTTCTGCCAGATTGGAAACTTATCTGACAAAATGGATTAGCTTAGGAAAGTGTCAAGATATAAAAGAAATGGTCATGATGGAGCAACTGAGAGAATCCATGCCTCAAGAAATGAGAAAATTTCTTATGGAACAAGGAGCTGAGAGATTGGAAGATATTTTAACCATGGCTGAAAGATATCAAGCAGCTCAGTCAGAAGTATCAGGAAATAAGAAGAAGCAGGGTGAGAACTTCAAACCTTCACAAAACTTTACCAACTATGAACACAGGGACAATTCCAACAAGAACAAACACAGAACTGATTATAAAGACAAAAACCCTCTAGGATCAGAAAAGAAACCTCCAAGAAAGGAAGGAAAGTGGTGTAAATCTTGCCAAATGAGTAACCACAATACTGCGGAATGCAGACGGAAAAACCCTCCTCATCACGCTGCATGCCTTACAACAGAGAACAAGGGAAGGAAGGACCTGGCAGATAGTCAGAATGACCTCCATCATCCCCCTGTCTGTGAGGAAGTGACCTTGAATGGCACCCAAGTACTGTGCTTATATGATACAGGCTTGGACTTTGACTCAGTAGTGTGCTCTTCTCTGGTGAGTCCGGAACAGATAACCACAGAAACAGTGGAAATCAGAGGACCAGTCAAGGGAGCAGGAACCATGACACTGCCCATAGCCCGAATCAACATAAGATCTCGCTATGTGGAAGGAGAGATCAAAGCAGCAGTGATGGACAACCCTATCTACCCATTAATACTGGGATGTAGATATGTCTTTCTAGGAGAACCTATAAGACCCATAGTGATGGCAACAGTCCAGACCAGGGCAAGCTCTAAGAAAGAGGAGGACACTATCATCAATACTCATCCAGAAGAGATGAGAAAGGCTCAAACTGCTGACAGTACATTGAAGCCTTGCTTTGGCAAATTACCTAAAAGCCATAACCCTCCAGAGAAAGGAGACTTATATATGAAAAAAGGCCTACTATATAGAAAAGCTGGAACAGGACCAAAAGGACATGGACAGCTTGTAGTGCCAAAATCATACAGGGAGCAGGTTATGAAGCTAGGACATGCTATACCCTTCAGTGGACATATGGGAATAGGGGCCACTGGACAACGGATAGCCTGTCACTACTTTTGGCCAGGGATCACAGAGGACATAAAGAGGTATGTGAGATCCTGTCCAGAATGCCAAAGAGTAGCTCCTAAACATAGGACTGCACCAGCAACACTGGGAGAAATGCCCATCATGGGAACGCCCTTCGAACGTGTTGCCGTGGATATTGTTGGACCCCTCAGTAGGACCAAGAAGAGAAATGCATATATCTTAACCTTGGTCGATACTTGCTCTATGTGGGGAGAGGCAGTAGCAATGTCATCGATAGATTCGAAACATGTGGCAGAGGCACTGTTAACAATATTCACCCGATTAGGTTTCCCACATCAAATATTGACTGACAATGGTTCTCAGTTTAGGGGAAAGCTAACACAAGAAGTATTCAGGTTATTTCAAGCTAGACATTATCACTGTAGCCCGTACCACGCCCAAGGGAATGGTCAAGTAGAGCGGTTCAATGGCACGCTCATTTCAATCCTTAGAAAGTTGGCTAGTGAGAAACCTGAAACTTGGGACACATACTTACCCTCAGCACTATTTGCCTATAGGGAAGTCCCACATAACTCCACAGGATTGGCTCCAGCTACATTGTTGTTTGGACGACCAATCAAAGGTCCACTGGAAGCATTGTTGCGGACATGGACTGATGAAAAAGCAGAAGAAACCGTGACTTCTTCATACCAATACGTCAACGAGTTGACATCTCGATTGAAAACAAGTTGGAAACTGGCAAATGATAACTTGAGACAGGCCAGGAGGAAGCAGGCTGCTTACTACAATAAAACAGCAAAAGATAGGGAACTTGAGGTGGGAGAAAAGGTTCTGTTACTGTTGCCCAGCAGCAATAATAAATTGCAAATTGGATGGCAGGGACCCTACGTCATATTGGAAAAACTTTCCCGGACCAACTATAAGATTGACAAGAAAGGAAAGGAGAAGGTGTATCATGTCAACCTTCTTAAAAAGTATTATGACAGGGAAGCATCAGAAGTTGCCCATATCATGACCCTGGCCATTGCAACAGAAATGCAGGATGAACCAATTTCCTCCATGGAATACCCCCTATCAACTACGGAAAGCTATGCTCAGGTTAATGTGAGTGAACATTTAACTCTTGAGCAGAGGAAAAAGGTTCAGGAGGTGTTAGAAATCCATGCTGATGTACTCACAGATAAGCCGGGGTGTACTAATCTGTTAGAGTATGACATGACGATTACTGACCCTACACCAGTTTGTATGCGGACATACCCTATACCTTATGCTAAAGGACAGGCACTCAAGGATGAGATTGATTATCTCTTAAAAGAGAAAATTATTTCAAAGTCTGAATCTCCCTACAGCTCAAGTGTGGTGCTATTAAGGAAGCCTAGTGGTGAACACAGGTTATGCATTGATTATAGGAAACTAAATGCTATCACTGAATCTCAGGTAGACCCATTACCTGACACCAATCAGTTGTTTGCTACATTGAGTAAGGCTCGGTATTTTTCAAAAGTAGATCTAAGCAAGGGATACTACCAAATACCAGTGAAACCAGAAGTTAGGAAACTGTTAGCCTTTAGTACACCGGATGGACATTACGAGTTCAATGTACTCCCATTTGGTTTAAAGAATGCTCCAAGTATCTTCACCAGAATGATGAGGAAATTGTTGGAACCATTACAAAATCCTCATATCACCAACTTCATGGATGATATTCTGATTGCTACCACTACATTCGAGGAACACGTAGTAGCACTCTCCATGTTGTTAGGTAGATTAAGAGAAACGGGATTGACAGCACGCCCAACTAAGTGTCATATTGGATGTGAGACATTGGAATTTTTAGGTCACACTATCTCTACAGGGCAAATGTCTCCGGACCCAAAGAATGTAGAGAAAATGAGAAAAGCACCAAGACCACAAACTAAGAAGGATGTAAGATCCTTTGTGTCACTGTGCGGGTTTTATCAGAAATATATACCCCATTTTAACTCATTGTGCGCGCCATTAACCGACTTAACCAAAAAAGGTCAGCCGGATAAAATACAATGGACTGTGGAGTGTGAACAGGCTTATACAGAGTTGAAAAATAAGCTGACAAATAAACCTATCCTTGCCCTTCCCGATCTCACACAAGAATTCGTACTAAGAACGGATGCTAGCAATGTAGGCATCGGAGCAACATTACTACAGCGGGCAGACACACCGCCACATATGCTATTACCAGTAGCTTTTGCCAGTAGAAAGTTAAATACAGCTGAGAGAAATTATTCTACCGTTGAACGTGAATGCCTCGCTTTGGTCTGGTCGATCAACAAATTCGCCCCTTTTCTTTACGGGAAACACTTCATTGTGGAAAGTGATCACCAGCCTTTGATGTTTTTAGCAGTGTCTAAAAAATTAAATTCACGACTTTTAAGGTGGAGTTTACTGTTATCTCCATATTCGTTCAATGTGAGATACATACCAGGACGGGACAATCTTGGACCCGATTTTTTAAGTAGGCATCCTATCAAAGGAGATATAGAGAAACAGAAAATTAAGGAGGAACTGCAGCATGTGTTACCAAAAAGTTAACCGTGCAGGCACTGTTTTAAAGAAGAGGGCTCTGTAGCGAGATTTGGTAAACACTTGCTTGGTTGTAGCGCGACACGCCCACGCGACACCCACACACACCAGCGCAAGGTCAGCGCTGCGGTCTTTCTTTGAAGTTGGTAGACAGCGGAAATGTGACTTACGGTTAAAAGCCATACAGTATTACTGAAGAATGAGGAAATAGCTATATAGGAATGTATGGCCGACTTTAAAAGTTTGCATTTACTGGACATTAAATTATTCACTACAGGAGAACGCATGGTTGGAATAATATTAAATAAATATAACTCAACAAAGGAGATAGGCTAGGAATTATATCCAAAAGGATATTATTCAAATATAAATATTTTTTAAAGATAATTAATATTTTTCACCTTCATCACATCGGCTAAAAGTTAGCTAATAATCTTTAAAAATTTATTACACTAACAAGCCTCAACGGAATTGTATAAAACTTATATGTAATGAAAGCCCCATATGGGGAAAAGGAAATGATATATAGGAAGGAAGGAAGGAGATAAGTGTGTGAGTGACAGAAGAGAAAAACGAGTACAGGAAAAGCACAGATTGTTTCAAATAGCTTCAAAACAGGAGATGAAACTAAAATCTTTTGGGGAATTTGGGAGCTGCTTTCTCGTACGCGCGAGAGACTGAAATATAAGGACAGAGCGGCGCATTGTAAATCACACACCAAATCCAGAAGCCAGAGTGAGAAACTGGAGGACAGCCTCTGCAAGAAAAGTTCTATTTTCACGCTGCATGCAGGGCAGATTAAGTTAAGCCAATACAGTCTCACCGTGAGCTTATTAATCCTAAGAGGGTTTTTATGATCAATGTTTATGATCATTCCTGATCGAGAAACTAAAGACTTGAAGAAGTTGATCCAGCTCACTGAAGCCTAGAGGTCAACCAAACTTCAACACCTTAGTCCCCCGTAGTTATAGGGCGGGCTGAAGGAAAGTCTTCCGTACTCCAGTGTGTCGGAGGAACCTCGAGCAGACGTGGATAAAGTTGAGTTTATATATATTTCCATCCAACAAATCCTGTGAGCAGTTCTAAAACGACTTTCTAATGATGAAAACTAGATGGCAAGAGATAATGTGACAAACTTGTTTTATAAATTCAGTGGAAGATAAATCCAAGACTTTTTCTATTAGTTATTTTAATTTGTAACTGTAAATAATCATACATTTTACCATCTTCCAACACCCATTTATCATTACAAGAATATATAGATGTACATAATAAATTGGATAATTGTACTCATTTGACTTGTTAAATTTTTAACTGTTAAATTTTGAGTTACTTTTTCTAATTTAATTATAATATCACATAGGGTTACGATAGCGAAGTAGCATCTTATACTTCTGAAGCCTAAATCTATTGTCCAGCTCAGAGTATTCACAGCTGTAACTCACTTGTGATACCAGTGTACTTCTCGGGCACTGGAACTTCATACTTTCTGGAGAGAGATTCTACTTCTGCTCTACCACTACTATCATACTAGGAAAACCTTTCGCTACAGTGGACATGAACAAATGTATCGTATGTAGCAATACAACGATTAGTGCGCTGTTCTTCTGTGATGCACTAATATAATTTGTACAAGTTAGTTAAACTATAAAATCTCAGTGTAACGCTGTCAGGGGGCGCAACAGTGGCTGAGCAGGTAAACAGTAATGATTTCATGATACGCTTTACTTTTAATACAATCTGACTCATAAGTGTATGAAGGTAAGAATAATTTATAATAATACATTTTTTTTAAATCTGATAGTGGCATACTTATTATATCTTATTATTAGAATGCGATACTAAGATGTCATGTAATTGCAAATATTCATTGATTTTTTTTGTGGCATGATTCTTTCCCTTGACATCTACAAGTGAGGGGAACAAATCATGTCCCTTAAAAGAATAGAAAGGTTAAAATTTAAAAGCAAATTAAGCGCGGCTGTCTGAAGGCGCCACCAATGCCAGAACTGTAAAGAATATGGAGGTCCTTGAAACTACAGCAGAAAGAAGATCAGATTAACCAGAGAAGGATTGGCATCTGGGAGAGCTGGACTGAGACAAGAAACTCCTGAACGATTGCGAATAGAGAATATTTGATCGACAAGTTCGTTCAGTGAATGGGATTTCGAGTTAGATTTCTGTGAAACTGTGACAGCAATGTCTGAATTTTGTCAGCCCGAACATTTGTCTAAGGAACGTTCTACAGATCACAAATTTACTAGCTAGTATCACAAGGGAACGTTTCGTATGAAAGGAAAGGATGTATATAATCTACGCTATTTACTAGATCTCATGGCTAATATGAAAACAACAGACATCGTCGCCACTTTCTGGCGAAAAATCCTCAAATGCCGTCGCCCGGGTTTGATCCTGAATCACCCGGTCGCCAGAGCGGTGTTGTAACCACTACGCTAGCGCGGCTCCCGTTCAACATGTTAAAGGAAATATTGAGGGAAGAACGAGAGAGCGCAAGAATATAACGACGAAGAAATGGAAGAGTTAATATGACATGTATTGTACAGAGATAGCAGAAGTGACAGACGAAGATATAATTTACCAAATACCAACGAAATCTTTTTTTTTTAAAATAAATATGGAGAATCAGCAGTAGAAAGAGATGGAGTTTATCCAGTAACGCCATCAAAAACAGATTTCCTTCATTGTCGTAATTAGATAGGTTTGAAAGTTATTTATGGTCCCGTCTGAGTGGATGGATGGTGATAAGTACGTAAGAAATAAAGGTGTGAGAATAGATTTCACGGGTGAATAGTTTAAGGAGAAGATATGTCTCTGGAATGAGTAGTTTTCTCTAGTCCAGCCTATCTATACGACTATAATTTAGTACAAGACAATCTTTCCCTCCTTATACATGTAAATATAAGTTTAACTACACACACACACACACAGCTATGTGACGAGAAGACACACAAACGTGAAAAACTATGGTTAATTGGATATGGGTCTGACCAACACACAAAGTTAAGTTTCTTTTGTTGTTTATTATCATTAAACTTGACAACATCGAATATCTAAAGAAAGATCAAATAAAATCAGAATTACATACATAGGAAAATAACAGAATACATGTGCCCTCCCCTTATTGAGAAAAAGAACCCAACAAGTTAATAACCCCAAAGGTCAAAGGTTAGCACTATGTTACAGAATAGACAGTAAAGAAAAACCTTCTTACTATATATATTACCCAGTAAAGTAAACAAGTTTAAGCAGAATCAAAGATGATACAATTTTCCTGTAACAAAGAAAATATTCACTCTCGCTCTGTCATACGTGGCCACTCACTCACTCCTTACCTACTCTTGGTGAAATCTCTTGGAGATACAATTATCCTGAATATAAAATTTCCAGTGGTTTTACCTTCCACATTGGCCCCAGTCATCCTCTAATAATTAAAATTTATAAGGTGGACGCCTAATTTGGTGGCTTAATCCTGGATTGACAAATGTCATTTCGAATAGTTAGTGTAGAAAACCGAGATCTTGGTTTCACAGGAAACAGAGGAAAATACTTCCAGTACTGGGAAACGACTGGTTGCTAAAACTGTTACTTATGATGATGATGATGATGGTAATCCTGTCGGCTAGTTCTATGGTGAATGCCGATTATGAAACAGCGTAACTCTTCTGGATAAAATCCACTTGGATACGACTGTCAAAAGTCGGGAGAAATGTTATTGGTTTTACAACCCAGTGGGCTGATAAAACTGAACAAATTATTTCTGGGTTATATAAGTCTAGTTAAATTTACCATTTACAATGTCACTTTGTCTCTTTGACCAATCCTGTTCACAAATGAACTTGGGGACGCGTAAGCCAAGAAAAAGGCAACATTAATCCAATCAGTAAATGAAGAAAAAAAAAGAAAGAAAAGACCGGTGGCCGCTCTGTTAATCAGGTCTGCTTAAGAATAAAGAAACATTATGGGAAAAATGCTACTATTATATCTCTACATATATGTACACTGAAGGGGACAAGACGATCTCTCATCCACTCCGTCAGTCCTGATTAAAGTTAAAAGGCACACGGTGACTTTATTTATACCTAAACTATCGCACGTCGCCAGCGCTGAGATTACAGATCGGATGAAGGCATGCAACCTCCACGCCCTTTCTCGCGCTGTAACGATTAGCGTACAATGTCAATTATTATTTAATTATCCATACGCGCACTTACATAAATATCGCCTGTCGTTAGTAGTTATTAAATTGTTGGCGTCTGTTGGTCATCGTATGGTATTACATAATAGTCACTTACTATAAATACACAAAATGAAATATAACGTGAATTCTATTGTCCCTATCCGTCGCGCCTAGCATATATTCAGTCAATTAAAACGTCTCTTCTTGTGTGAGAAAGCGGGTGGTAAAATTCACATTAAACTGAACAACTGGTAAAAAAATATCTACGCGTTATTATTATTTCACTAGTTTTAACGCTAGAAAATCACAGTGAATTATAATGGTGAATGCTTTAACACTTTAACACTTAAGCACAAATTTATATTACCAGAAAATCAGAATGAAATCCCCACGAAATGCTATTAACACATCTTCCACAATGGTTCTAGACTACGTGTTTAGACTATCCGAAAAATTCTGAGCGACAACTGATAGCTGGTTTGGGAAGACACAGTTTATATATCATCATGGTTATATGATCTCTAGAGGATGCTACTTTTCACACTTTTGTGCATAGCAGAAAATCAGAAATCTAAGTTCCCAAGATAAAAGGCTTTCACGGTCGCTCTGTCGGGCGTTGCTAATCGACATCAGAGACTTAAAACCGTGTAACGGGTTCCTCGGAGATTCTGCCCGTATCTGAAGATCAAAGAGTTAACTCCACCTGTGTATACGAACATCAAAGGGTATTCTGGGAAATATTTTTGCACAAGCGTCTCACTTCAAAAGGTCCGGTGTTTTTCCACGTGCGGTCTGTCAGATATCCGATGATTGACAGATCAGCTCGCGTGAGAAACTAGATAAACAAACCTCATTCGCTTCCTGTTATGACTGGCAGGTCGCGAAGTTGATGAACAACTTCGTTTGTTTTATTTTCAAGGAAAAGAGGCGTGGATTAAAAGTGAGTAACCACAGGCTGTAAATGCATGGTTTTGCTAGCAAATCATAGAACGCTACGAGGTCACGAAAAACTGTCAGATACTGGAGGCTATATTTCCATTATACGTCACATTCATCAATTTAAAAATGCACGAATCCAAATGACTTATCCATCGCTTTTTTCCTAGGAGCTAGTCACATAGGAGATACTGCCGTAGGGGAGTGAAGTGTTTGAATCTTCATTATAATAGGTCAAACATTATGAGGTGAAGTGACTTGTTCCTATGCTCACTGCCTTTGCCTACCCTAACTCAAGTGCAGACTCAGGCACAAGTTTACAGCTGGGTAGACCGGAACATGATGCTACGAGGTTTTGATCTCGGAACCCAGTAACTGTACCGACGAAAGGCTTGCTCTCAAACCGCTTTGCCAATCGGACGCTCCCCTGTTAATAAATAACACAAATTATAGCTACAGAACCACACAAAAATTCCAGGTAAACGAAATTAGTTAACATAACGTACGGATAACGACAAAATTACAAAGACCTTTTCTGGTCAACTGTTTTGATTATAATGTGTGTGTTTGTTTATTTGTTTGTTTATTTGTTTGTTTTGTTATATTGATGAATGATTGAAGTTGAATTTTCTTCCTTCCTTTAGGGTGGCCTCACAATAAACTGTTAGAAAAGACCTTATACCTACAAGTAATCGACTACGACAGGTTCAGTCGAGACGATCCTATCGGAGAAACCTACATACCTTTGAACGAGGTTGATCTGTCACAGTCCCCTGTTACGTGGAAGTATCTACAGCCATGCAAGGATTCTAGAGTAAGTCACTTTGTCTGCTGTCCACGTTATAGGTCATTGTGACTTGTCCGTTTGTGTCACTGTGGCTATGCTTTACCAGAGTGGCTGGTCAGTGTATCTGCCACTGTGGCTAATCTGTTAGTATTGTAGTGTGGCTGGTCAATTTGAATGTTATTGCTACTGGTCTGTTTGTATGTAAGCGTGACTGATCTGTTTGTAGCAACCTGACTGGTCTGTATGTCAGTGTATCTGGTATGTTTGTGTCAGTGTGGCTGGTCCGTTTGTGCGTCGGTGTGGCTCGTCAGTGTATATATCATTGCGACCGGTCTGTTGGTGTCAGCCTTGTCATGGTTTGCCTCCCCTTAGCTCTGCAGTAGTGGTCCAACAGTGGCCAAAACTCAACAGTAACTAATGTGGGTCCACAAAGGTGTCTACCTTCGCACAAGATTACTCTTGGCAGAGTTGTAAATAGAAGGATAATGATGCTTCTACCTCAAGGGAATATTCACAAGATATTCAGAAAGCGAGATCAATGCTGCATTGGCTGAGCACGTTAGCTCTTGTATCTGCCGTCAACTTTTCTCCTAGGAAAAAAGTAATTGATAAGTTATTTGGATTCGTGCATTTTTAAATTGATGAAGGAAATCTGTTTTTGATGGCGTTACTGGATAAACTCCATCTCTTTCTACTGCTGATTCTCCATATTTATTCTTTTTTTAAACGGTTTCGTTGGTATTTGGTAAATTATATCTCCGTCTGTCACTTCTGTTATAAATGAAATCTTATGTAATCTTATAATTCGTTAGCTCGTTCAAGCCCCCTGTCGTACGGTAGGTTAATTGGTTTATTGGGCTCGTCTAAGTAAAGCGCTAATGTTGACAGATACACGAGAATGTATCGAAAATAGATTTCACAGGTGGTAGGTTGAGGGACAGATGTGTCTCTGGAGTGAGTAGTTTTCTCTCCTCCAGCCTATCCGTACAAATGTACTTTGTTTACTAGACAGTTTTTTTGCCCCCCCCCCCCCCCCCCCCCCCCCCAATCTAAAATAAGACAAGTTACTCTACACACATACAACTATGTAACAACAAGACACACAAACGTGAAAAACTAAGGATAAATGGGTACGGGTCTGACCAACACACAAATGTTAAATTTCTTTGTTGTTTATTATCACTAAAATTTGTCACAACATCAAATACCCAAAAGATAGCAAGAAATCATTTACATACAGAGGAAATAAAGAAGAATGGTGCGCCTTCACTGTATGAAGAAAACCCAAAGAAATATTAACCCAAAGGTTGAAGGTTAGCACTTGGTTACAAAATAAACAATATTGGTACACTATAAGACGAAGTAAAGTAAACAAAAACCAGACAACCAAATTAATAGATAGTTTCCAGCAACAACAAAATCATCACACGCTCTCTCACTAAGTGGCCACTTCTCACTCTCTTACCTACTTGCTTTTTTACTCGTGGGTCTGTGGTATCCCTTGGTAACAGATTTATTCCACGAACATAATCCCTATTTCACTGTGATTAATATACCACCCCAGCTGTCGTGGATACAGATTGGCCCCAGGTCATCCCAAAAAAAAGAACTAATGAGGTGAACGCCGAATATGTTAATTCCACGATGAATCCTGGTAACGATATAAATCGTAAAGGTTATCTTCACTGTTCTAAAACTATCATTGTTCCTCCGATGGGGTGCACAGGGGAATGTAAGTCTAGACACAGGAACTACAACTGAATAACTTCGTTGCGACAACTCTTGCAATATTGGGCGGCGGGGAAAAACAGGCTAGTTTTCCGCTCGGTCGGGAACTTCTATCTGGATACAGGTTGTATTACAAATAGTTGAATATTGTGAGAATCCTTGATGTTTACCATTTAAGAGAGGGAAATACTTCTAGTATCTGGAGAAATCCCGGTTGCTTCAAATGTTAAAATAATGATGATGATGGTGTCACAGAGAGTTATGATCATTAAATTCTCTATATACTCGTCTTTTCTTCACCCGTGTCCTCTATTTTATTATCACTCTTTACCCTTTTCCTGTATTTTTTGCATCCATTCGTTTGCGAAAAATATTTTCTTCCCCATTCTCAACTTTACCGTTTTCTTTCTCATGCTGGTAAACGCATTTATGACATAACGTGTCAGAGAGAGAGCGTTAAAATGCATTCTATTGCATTAGGTGTCAGTGGACGAAACTGTAAATATATTCGTCTGGCCAGACATAGGAGCAGACATATGTCTACAGCATTCCCTGCACCAGACGAAATACACTGTGAATATTCGCTTTCGCCAGACCTATAGGCGACATTTTGTCTGCATTTTCACCTGCCACAACGAGTTGCATCGGCTGAGCGCTTAGGTGAGGCGCGATAACCGACATCTCCTCGGCGCAGTTTGAGACATTTGTCTGGAAATCCCAGCTGACAAGGCACTCACTGTTGGCCCTGGTCAGCGTGAGGTGTGAAAACGCACGAGTGTCAGTTCATGGTAGTCTTCTAGTTTTTATGTAGATTGAGTATTTCATGCTGTCATGAGGTGTTTACAAAGGAATCCAGGAATCACAATCAATTTTAAATTACATAGTTTATAAGTACAGAATTTATCATAGAATATTGTAGTGACATAATTATTAAAATTATCCTATGTTGTCATTGTGTAGTAGTACTATGAGGTAAATACTTAACTGGTTTGGTTTGTTCAACAAGCCTCTGTTGGGTATTTGGTCATCATGACTTCAATAGTTTTGTCCCTTTATTGTAACTAGTTATTGGAGATGTTCTCATTTTCCGATATTAAAACAATTACTTCCCCCCTCTTAGTTTTATGTTTGACAAATTGTCCATATTAAGATGGGGTACATAGTGTGTGAGGAGGCCCAGCTGGCCACATCAGATTCTGCATCGTTCCTCTGCTGAGAAATCTCTCAAGCCTCTGTAGACTCCGTATCTGCCTGGTTTAAAGATCTTCATCTCCTTCCTTTCCTTCCACTAAAGGGAAGGTTCAAGACTCTTTCCGAAAAAAGGACTTGGTTCGCGTCTGCTTCCTAAATTACTCTTTACAGCTGGAGCTGCGATATCTGCGCCTTTTCGGCTCTTTGCACAATCCGACTTCAGCACAGCATTTTTTTGGGACCGGGTTTGCCTTCCCTGCTTCGATGATCTCTACTCTGCTCAGCCTTGACGTCAGAGATGCAGACCTGTTTTCAGGACCACCACGTGAGGTGCGTAGCTACAATGGCACCACGGTGAGGAGAGGTGAGGCGGGCTGTCCCGAGAGGCGTGCCGAGTGATTAGGGCATTCCGGACAGCAAGGAGGGAAGCTTTCTGAAGTTGGCGTGACCATTTATGGTCCAGGAGTGCTTTGCTAAATAAATCTGTTAAGTCCAGATCTCCTAGAGCGTCGCGTGAACACTACGGGTCTAGGAGGGAGGTGTGTGGAGTGGTTGTCTTGCGTGGGCTGGTAGGGGGCGTGGACCGTCACTCACTAAAATATTTGGGTGGGTGGGGGTGGGGTGTTGGGGTTGGGTGTAGGGTGGGGGTGGAGAGTATATGGCTTGTCTCTTTCATTTAGCACTGGAGGGGGTTCACGAGGGGGGGGGTATATATGATGCTCACAGTGAGAAGGGCTGAGGTGTTCAGGGGCGTTTCGAATAAGTGTGGGACTTCCTTTGTCCTGGTTTAAGATCTTCTTCTTCTCTTGCTCGTGCGCCATCTGAAATACTGGTCTCCTGGTATTACGCGGGATGTAGTAGTATTGGTGCTATTTTACACGGAGCTGCGATGTACTGCGCCTTGGTTCGGCCGGCACTTCCGAGCTGTCAGCACAGCATTTTTTTGATGGACCGGGTTTGCCTTCCCTCTTCGATCACTACTCTCTCAGCCAGACTGCAGTGATGCAGCCTGTTGGTCCAGGAGTTACCACGTGGCATGGTGGAGTGGGTCTGTAGGCGCGAGGCTCTGGGGGTGCACTTTTGGGGCTTTTCTAGTCGGTCCATTACAAAAAAAAGAATCTAATGAGTAGGGAGGGGAGGTCTTACGGCCGTATGTAAATTGGGTAGATGAACAGTTTTGCGGTACGTGCCGAAATAAGTTGGGACTAAGAATGTTATGTGATAAGTTTAATAATTGAGTCCTGTCTATCTTCTTGTCCGTTTCGTCCCTGAAATAGGGAATAAGTTGGTATTGCCGTTTGTACAGGGTTTAATAGGAGTTGCCTAATCTGCTTCCAGAGGATTGTCGGCACAAAGTCGACTTGGAAGCACAGATTTTATTGTGATCCGGTTTGTCCGAATCAGATCTTCGATCCCTACTCTCTCAGCCAGACTAGTCCAGTGATGCAGCCTGTTTCAAGTGGACCCAGTTGTACTAACCCACTTCTAGTAACTTGAGTAATCCCGGTACTTCAAATGGGGGGGGCATGAGTTGTTCAGGTGGGGACCGGGTGTCACAGCCGTTTTTCAGGCAACCTACCTCTGGGGTGCACATAAGCGTTCTTGGATCACTTTTACTTGTCACTCTTGACAGGTATTTTATTATCAGCGTTGTAAATGGGACTTAGCACCTTTAAAAGATGAAGCGTGTGGCTGTGCGCAAGCACTGTGGGGTGCTTTGATGCATCCATTCTATGCGAATGATAGCGTGGGTGTGCTTCTTCTTACGTTACCCCCGTGAAGCACAAGTCTAACCGTATTGGTGGTCACACATACCTGAGATGTAATTGCAATGTGGCGGCAGGGGTGTGACTAACGGGTGCAGACATCATTGAGAGCTCTTATTTATTAGCGATGCAGGGGGTTTGGGCATTACCATGTCCAGTACTGACTACTGCCCAGTAACATACCAAGGCTAGCGTTATAGTCCTGACTAGATCAAAGTTTGAGCCTGACAATCATGTCCAGCCAAGCAGTTCAAATGTATACTTGGGTGGACCATTTCCCGTACAATAGGGCGGTTTAAAAAATCTACCCACGGAGCGAGTCTGATTGTGGAGGTGATTTTTACCTCGTTTCGTGCGACTAAAAAGTTGAATATCTCTGTCCTTTGTAATGGTTGTCAAACGGAGTCGGACATCTATCTGCATTCTTTCCCTGCCACAATCCGACGTCAGCATGAAAAAACCTAACTTGGGACGGGTAGGTGATGGATCTAACTTCCCTCTTCGAAAATAAATAGGATATCTTGCGCCTTAGACGCCAGTGACTTCAGCACAGCAATTGGTGTTTGGAAGCACCAGTGCTTGCAGGTCGGAGTAGCTCTCCTCTTCCTCAGACTGCTTAGTTCCGCCTGTCTTCCAGTGACCACTGTATAAAATGTGGAGTGAATGATCTTCTTCCTCGTTCGTCCTGAAAAGGACGTTGGTTGCGTTGTGTCTATTTACAGCGGAGCTGCGATATCTGCGCCTTTCGGCCGGCACATCCGACTTCAGCACAGCATTTTTTGGGACCGGGTTTGCCTTCCCTCTTCGATCCCTACTCTCTCAGCCAGACTGCAGTGATGCAGCCTGTTTCCAGGACCACCACGTGGAGGTGGAGTAGGGTCTTGGTCAGCTCTGGTTCGCTGACCCTGACGCAAGCAGTCAAGCTATGGGTTGCTGACTGCATTCTCTATTGCTGCGTCTTTGGGTCCCCTGGTTTAAGATATTTACCGGAGTTTGAAACTAGATTTTCATTCATTCTCCAAATTCGCAGTAGACAGGTTGTTCGTGAATAGAATAAGCTGTATAGCGAAGCCCTAGTTTGTTCGGAAATTTACCGAGCTCTAGACTTCAAATAAATATATCAGCGTATAATTCTAAAGTGTGCGATTACCTGTAGTTCTGTGTTGAGGTATATATATATATATATATATATATATATATATATATATATATATATATATATATATATATATATATATATATATATATATATATATATATATATATATATATATATATATTTTGTGAGTGATTAAGTGATAATCGCTTATTTCATATTTCACTAGTTAGATTTGGTGCAGAGTGCTTAATTTATATAGTCTGTATTATTTTATAGTGACGAGTTACAGTGGAAAACAGAAATTATAATTTCTAGCTTAAACTCAGTCGGCTATTAATGAATTAAATTTAACTTCTAAATAATCAGACGAGAGAATATACTTTAAAACTAACTTATAAATGCTAGATGCCTCATGAGTGTTGACGGAATACGTAGGTATTCCTAATTCATGTTGATTGATTTTTTTATATAACTTATTTCACGGGAAAGTTTAAATGATAAGTCAAGCTGTACGCTTGCAATTTAAAAACGTAAGTTATATTGAGTACATAATATGTAAAATATTTCATATGTGTTTTTCTTTATTCAGTGAATACTGGGGTAACCCAAATTTTGCCGGCGTTTAGTACAGAGACATACCTGTGAGAAACATAAACATTTTATATCTTTAACCACGTGGGTTTTCAAGTACCACCTGTCTGACAGTGCGTGTGCCTTCAGAGATAGACAGAATACCAATCCCACTAACAGGTTTTTTTTAAAGAATAAATGTTTATACTGGGCCTTTGAGCCAGACCATATTCTCCTCGAACTCTGTGTGGAGGCTACTTTGTGGCGAGAAAAATTACAGAAATCTAAAACATTAACTTTCCGACATTGTTGACAAAGTGTGTGGTGAACCTAGATTATCTGTTGAGAGAAGTTGTCCACCGGTCATCTCCCTAATTAAGGGAAACCTCGTGTTCTGACACTGTGTGCCCGTTTAAGCCTAATTCTTACCTCGTGAGTCAAGTGACACTAACTTTAGTCTGAAATAACTATCGCATGAAGCAGACGCTCCCCGGATCCATTTTGATGAAACCAACAAACAAATCTGCAGAGCTGGGATCCGCTTCATTAAAACGACAGAAACAGATAAAAAGTGTGTGAGTGTCCCGAAGTTTGCGCCAGACGACGAACACCAGCACGAGTTTAGGTAAGGTCGTGTGAGTCAGGGCCCTGATGAAAGAACTGAGTGAAAGTAGACTGAAGGATGTTCTTTGTTGAGTCACTCACGTTGTAACTTCCTTTATGCAAGTTATTGCTAACAATATTTTCCCTTAGAATAAAGCAGAGTATCAAGTCTGTCCATACCTTAAAAGGGGGAAACCATAGACTCAATCATGTGTATCTGTAACTCTTTGGGGTTATCACTTTCTTCTAACGGGACTGTGAGCTATATATATATCGAGGGGAAGGACCATACAAACGGGTCTATCACTATTGTAGCATTCCTTGATTTTTATGACTATGTGTATATGCTTTTGATGTATTTTTATATGTTGTGACGTAAGTTTACTATGATAATTAAACTATACCTACATTTATTTCAGTGTGGTGGTCAGTTCGTTCCCAGAATATCTATATAATCCTTGTTATAGTTTTCCCACGTCTGTGTGTCTAACTGTCGTCACTTGTATGTGCGGGCACGTGAGTGGATAGAGATATATTAATATATACATAATTTCTTATAGACTGTCTGACTCCTCTGGATCTGTTGTAGAAGATAGGCGAAAGAGAGAGAGATTCTCGATTTCCGGGACAGCCTCTATAAATTTCTACCATCTCACTCGTGGAAATCTATTTCTATTTACTACCTCTCACTGTGACTATCACTTATTCTAATCTGTTCAGAAGGGACCAACCCAAGTCTTAATTTTCCTATCAAAAATCTACGACAGATGGATTTTTATATCGGCCGACTCTTTGCCAGAGCGCCGGTCCTGCACAGTGTATAAAAATAGGTACTCCACTGGAATACAACTGTCAGGTGTCGGAGGAAAATAATAATGTTATCAGGTATACTCCACTGTGGGGGCTATTAAAACATATCCTGGATTTGGTAAGTCCAGTAGTATAATTTATAGTCACACAATATCATCTGGCTAGTACACACTTATTAATGATAACGAAAAAAATCGCTGGTCGTCCACTTGGGGATCGGGTCTGCGAAAAATACAAGAAAACATTTATGGAAAAATGCTACCATTCTATGTTAATCCTGACGATTTTTAAAGATACACGGTGTTTGTTCTACGCCTACACACATACATCGCTGGCCGCAAATTTGGGTCGGATCGAGTCGATGTTGACTCACCCGCCCCGTATCGAGGCTGGCTGTCATTCGCACGGTGTGTTATTTATTATTCCTTTTTCCATACGCACCACGTACAACATGATCACCTGTCATTAAGTAACTATTAAATTGTCGGTGTCTGTTACTTTGTATGGCATTTTAAACAATAATAGACGCTATAACAACAATAATTACAAATGAAATATAAACATGTATTCTTTTCTCCCACTGTCAGTCGTCTAACGCCTCTAAGTCCGGTCTGCTTAACAGTCGTGTTTATCTCTCTCTCCTGCAGAGTTAAGTGCCGCGTTCCACACTGTAAACATAATTACGGTCTCGTCTCAGTTACGTAGCGGTCGGGTGGCGTGGTCTAACATTTTAATCGAATATCTGGTTATGAAAATCGCTACGCGTTATTTTATTTTAATTCGCCTTACTAGCAAGAAAAATTTAAGTGAAGTATAAGTGTTTAACTTTAAATGGCTATCACCGTAAAATACTTCTAATACTTAGAACTATTTACCAGAAAATCCAGAATTAAATCTCCACGAATCGCTTATAAGCAATATCCTAGAGAAATATGACTGCGAGCTAGACTCTTCAAATTCTGACTGACGACTGATGGTTGGGTTTTAGAAACAGCGGTATATATCATTAAATTCCTCTTGATCTCTAATGCGTTATTTCGCACTCCTGTGTGGGCCAAAAATTCAGAAGCTAGAGGTTTCAAGATAAAAGGCTTTACGTATCGGGCTCTCAGAGTTTCTCGTCTGGAGCTTTGACCGACATCAAAAGACTTTCTGTTCTCCTAGCGGGTTTCCCTTAGAATGCCCGTGTTCCAAGATCAAATTGGACAGGGGAGTTCTAGATTTTCCCTGAGTAAACTTCAAAGCGTCTGTTCCGTCTCTCTCTCACGTGCTGTACGTTTGTCGAGTATTATATGAGTGACATATGAGCTCGCGTGAGTTGGAACGAAGTAAAACCAAAGCGTGATTTGTTTCCTGTTATGACTGACAGGTCACGAAGATTATAAACACTGCGTTAGCCCGTGTTTAAAGAAAAGAGGGCGGGGACAAAAGGGTGAGCTGCAGAAGTAGTATAATGCGTGTTTTAGCTAGCAAATCAGAGAGCAGCTACAAGGTTACAATAAGCTGTCAGATTACTGTAGACTCTTTTCCATTACACGTCCCACCCCCAGCTGAGTTAATTCAGCGAATTTCCTCTTATTATTATTTAGCTGTGTTTACGTGTATTTAAGAAATTGTCTGAGACATACGGATGTAGTACATTCAAAATGATTAAATCAACTTTAGACTTGTCTTTATACAAGTAACAAATTTAATAATCAATTATGTTTAACAGTTATAAAACATGAATAATTGTTTAGAAAAAAGTATTCATCATTGTGTAATGTTATGGTTTTCTAAATATGGACAGTTCACTTGACAGCTTTTAAGTTTTACTTAGCAGCCAATAGTTTTTTCTGCTCCCGCTGATGTTTGAGTCTTTGCAGATAGATGACTAGATCACTCGTGTCCCTACTTGGAACGTGCAGCCCGTTCCAAGTAGAATCAGGGAGTAACTGCAAAGCTGGTCCCGCGACTCTAAAACCCGTCTGATGATGGTGTCTAGCGTCGACTTCAGGCCACTTATACCCTCACTTGTTCCAGAGATAGTACCCTCAACTGGTGCCACCAAGCCAATCTTTAGGCTCACAGACTGCTGGCTCAGAGAAATAAAGGCACTTGTAGAGGCCTCTTACACTTGGTATGGGGTTTTGTTACTTTAACAATAAGTTCCCAATGTGACTCCGTGTTTCAGATTCCTCAGCTTCCGGTTTTCCTTGTTAATATTGGTGGATTTTCCTGGGGGATAATTCCTCAAGATGCTCAAACACAGTCCAGTCCGATAAATTAAATCTGCTGCTATTCTTAACTCTGGCAAGGTCTGGTTGTCTTCTTGACGCGAGGTCAATTTTCACAGTGCTTTCAACCGACCAAAGTGTCATGTTATATTGCCCCTGTCGTTCCTGGCCCGTGTTGTTTATTATTAGACCAAGCCCCAATCAGAAATGTAGTTATGTTTATATCTCAAGTGCCGGCCAATAGATTCAAACATGCGTGTTTTGGATGGGGTAATTCAAAATATTTCCACTAGGAAATTTATGTGCATTAATACAAAGGTCATATCTTCCAAATATGGAATGAAAACATCCGATCACTCTCTTAGCAATATTTACAAATAAGATATTACTTTCATCTAAAGTAATGTCTTTGTAACAAGGTGTACAGGAAATGATTATGTCATTCGTTTCCGCCGAGTGCATACCGACAGGTCGATAATTTATCGAGGGGCACTCCTAGGTAAACATGACACGCATTCACTATACGAATATTGACCGGCCCATCTTGGTTTTACCTGCGTCTTAATCTTAGCAAAACCGAGAAGCGCAAAGTAAATATGATCAATTATCACTAAAGGGAGAGTAAAATTCACAAGAAAATAGCTAATATCTACTTGATAGCAAAGAAAGAAATGGGCCAACCACGGAAATTGCGAGTGATTTAGTACACACACACAAAATGTAACTAAATACTTCCGGAGAGGAAAAGAGATGGACCCAATATTTATGTGACAAGCCTGACTGGTCTGTTTGTCAGTGTTGCTGATCCGTTTGTGTGTCAGAGGAACTGGTTTGTTTGTGTCAGTGTGGCTGATCTGTTTGTGTGTCAGTGTGACTGGTTTGTTTGTGTGTCAGTGAAGCTGATCTGTTTGTGTGTCAGTGTGGCTGATCTGTTTGTGTTTCAGTGTGACTGGTTTGTTTGTGTGTCAGCCTAACTGGTCTGTATGTCAGTGTGGCTGGTATTTTTGTGTGTCAGTGTGGCTAGTTTGTTTGTGTGTCAGTGTGGCAAGTTTGTTTGTGTGTCAGTGTGACTAGTATGTTTGTGTCAGTGTGGCTAGTTTGTTTGTGTGTCAGTGTGACTAGTATGTCTGTGTGTCCGTGTGACTAGTTTGTTTGTGTGTCAGTGTGACTAGTTTGTTTGTGTGTCTTATTAAAATGTTGTACGTGAATGTGACTTATCAAAATATTGTACTTGAGTGCATCTTATCAAAATGGTGTACGTGAAAGCGTCTTATCAAAATGTTTTACGTGAATGTGTCTTATTCAAAATGTTGTACGTGAATGCGTCTTATTAAAATGGTGTACGTGAATGTGTCTTATTAAAATGTGATACGTGAATGTGGCTTATCAAAATGTTGGACGTGAATGTGTCTGATTAATGTGTTGTACGTGAATGTATCTTATAAAAAATGTTGTATGTAAATGCGTCTTATAAAAATGTTGTACTTGAATGTGTCTTATCAAAATGCTGTACGTGAATGGGCCTTATCAAAATGCTGTACGTGAATGTGGATTACCAAAATGTTGTACGTGGATGAGTCTTATACAAAACTGTCGTGCATGAATGTATCGTCATAATTGTGTTTGAATATGTGGCTTGTTAGTTTGTGTTTCACGGTACTTCTCCCTCTCAGTATCGGTGCGGTACGTCTGTGTTGTTCGAGTGTGTGTACTTTGTGCGCGTGTTTGTACGTTGTGCGAAAGTGTGTACGTTGTGCGAGTATGTGTACGTTGTGCGAGTGTTCATACGTTTTATGAGTGTATGCACGTTGTGCGAGTTTGTGTACGTTGTGCGAGTGTGTGTACGTTGATATTCATTCATTCATTCACTATCCTCAACTCCCCTAGGAGCATAGGCCATTAACAAACGTTTGCCTAATTCTCCTGTCACGTGACTTCAGCATTTTCATTTATGTAGCCAGTTCTCTACTCCCTGCTCATTTAATATTCAGAAATAATCTGTTGCTCTCTTTCCCTTTATTTTTCTGTCTTCCATGTTGTCTCGGCGATTACTTCTAACTTATTTGATTTGTCTGTGCTATATTAGGTCTGAATATAATAAAATTTATTGTGTGAATATCCGGGTTTAATTTGTCAGTACATTTGTGGCTTGCAAACTGCAGTTTATCAATACACTGTACTTTCGTTTTCCTTTTTTGTTTTCCAAGACATTTTGAAGAATTCTGTGACCGGGTGTTGAACCCGTGAAGTGTCATTCCAAATTGTCCGTATGTCAAAATTATAATGTATTTCTAATCAATGAGAAAGTACAGTAGTTTTCATACTTCATTGTTTGTAGAGTATCTTTAGAATTAAGGTGGAAAATGGACAAAAAGTGTTTATTTCTCGCGTGATTTCATGTGGCAAATATAAAAAAAATAGCTGGTTTTAACAGTGATAAACTACTCAGATTTACGTCGCCATGATATCAGATAAAGTTCAAGAACCACTCGAAATCGCAGCCAGGGGGTGTTAACAACAGCAGGTTGATGGCACGTCGAGTGAGTTATTTCTGGAACATATAGGAGTAACCTTTCAGGTGTGATATTTCCGCCTCGCCTTGTAGTTGTTTGTATTTATTTCCTGTCGTTCTCGTGTCGTGGTTGAGTAAAGTGTAGAGTATTTGTCGAGTTGGACAATAGTAGTGAAATCGACAAGGGATAGTGGACTGGCAGAGTTATAGATTACACACACAGAAAGGTGTAAATAGGAGATGGACTTGAGACAACCTGGAAGAAGATTTACCAAAATGATCTCTCTCTCCAAGCCTCAACTCACTTTTCACTGTCTAAGCATCTCCTGCTCTCACTCTTTTCTCTTATCATACATAGAGATTATAGTAAAGAGCTAAACAAGTTTAATTATGGATGAAAAGGGTCGGGAACAGCGCATTAATAATGTGTAAACTTTATTAAAGAAGAAAAGCATGGAATTAATGCATATCATCATACACAGCATAAATTACATCAATAATCAAAATATTCATCAGTAGTCATAAATAATCATCAATAACAACCAATAATGCAAATACACACCCACAAACACACACACCACCAACACTCATAAAACCTGTAGAACGCGGAGAAAATAACTAAGCTGTCCGACAGAGGGTCCGCTTTCGGGGACCAAAGGCGCTAGCTCCAGAAAGTGTCTTACCGAGAAATATCCTTCAAGATGACTGAAGTGAAATACCGAACTTTCCTTGTCGGGCTAAACGTTGGTGACCCCTAATTGCGCGAGGGAACACTGGAAGACGTTGTTTATCTCCTGCTGACCAAATAAACGAACTGAGCGACAGCCTGTCCGCTTTTTCGTGGGACCAAAGGTGCTAGCTCCAGAAAGTATCTTACGGATAAATATCCTTCAAGATGAATGAAGTGAAATACCCAACTTTCCTTGTAGGTGCTATACGTTGGTGACCGCTACTTGCGTGAGGGGGGCTGGAACTCTGTCCATAGATGGCTGCGCATACGTGCGAGGTTTTAAGTATCCAGAAAATACACCAGAAGAAGTCACTTGAGGACAAAGAGTCCCAGGCGCGCTTATCCGGCGCTAGGCTCTGCTTGGCTGTAAATCCTGTTTAAACTGGTTTGGCTGTGGTTTGCTGAGTGCCCCGTTTAGGCACAAAAAAGGCGGGTGATATGGAATTCTGCTATAGGCATGCTGGGCGATTTTGATATTCTGGAAGCCGCAATGCTCTGGCTGGTAATCCAATAGGCGAATAGAGAACTACTACTGCATTTGGTGATTCCAAATTTAGCGTTGGCTCCGTTGCACTGCGTGAGCTTAACTTGGCGTTGACAAAAAGGGGTTTTGATTCAGGAACGGGGTTGACGATTCGTTGCTAGATGTATACAGAAACCCTCTAGATCGAAGAGTATATGACTTTCTTCGCCTGACTGGAGTCTGCTCTAGCGATTCCCTGAAACCCGAAAATGACTAGAACATAGGCAAACACATTCTAGTACTGTGTTAAAGTTTGCCTTATCTCCTGATGGTCATCTACGGGCCAGGAATATTCACGAATGTCTTTGTCTATTTAAACCCGTCTACTCTTATAGATTACAAAGGACGCTCCCCCCCCCTCCCCGGACACCTGGCCTGCATATTTCTACAGATGTATCGGCGTAATGCGTAATCAAGAGAGTAAGACAAAAGTTATTCTAGGGACATCAGAAGTCAACAGCCGCAAGAAAATTTCATCAGGTAGAGAAATGCATAATATTATGAGGGCTCTTGCGTTCTTCACCCGTGTGTTACCGGGGCCCGAAAGGGGAGCAAAGAATAGTAACACTGCACCCTACCACGCATGTCGTAAAAAGCGACTAAGGAGGGTATGGGCATGGGGCTGCTTACCCCATCCCGTAAAAACTTCGCACAGTGGGCTGATCACCTGCTTGCCAACCAATCTGATTACGGAAACAATGATAGATTGTTTGGTCTGTTTTTGTTCCACAAAGACGCCACTAGGCGTGGTGGAAACAGCGATAGATTGATCAATTTGTTGTTGCCCTAAGACGCCACTAGGCGTACTGGCCACATACTGCTTTGCCGGTTGATGGCTAAGGATGGAAGAAGAAGAAGAAGAAGAAGAAGTCTTGCGTTCTTAAGGGGCAAAACCCGGAGACTGACCGCGATTGTTATCTCCCCCTGAAACAGATCAAACTCGTTACCCAGGCCTCAAAGGGTACCAGCTGCTCGTGATCAAACGTTTTAAAGCGACCAGAGAAATTCCCCTGGACGGACCAGGTGCGTGTTGTAATATTGCCGCTACGCTGACCGTTTCTGACCAGTGGGGGATTTCTACTGAAAGCCAGAACTTACCAAACGCGGGTGGGGTTTGAACAGGTGAAAAATGAAAGATAGAAAAGAAGAATACAAATGTCTAGGAAAACAGAACATTAAAAGAGTTAATAACATATGGAACGAAATGGTAAAATAAATTATCAGTCACGTGACAAGTCCCCCCCCCCCCCCTTTTAAAGTTCGAGGAATACGGACAAAAATGACAGTAATTTATCTTTTCCATAGACGTTCATTACATGTCTTAAGAACCTCCTATAATCATAACCAAAATCGTATCCAATTTCTGTCAGTACTGTATGACTAGCTCCGAGTTCATTTGTTTTCTTCTCTCTGTCTAATAGACGTTCAGCGAATGGGATTTTGCGAGGCCAGTCGGCACTGACGCCTTTTGTTTCCGTGTGAACCTGACCTTGCTTCCGCAATTCGCTGTGCCTGTTTATGGTCCGGAAAATTATCCGCACCTGATGTATTTTTCGGCCCCGCCTGAACTCACTGGCCACTGCGTAGGTAATCCGCCTGTTATGTGCAGTGTAATCATTGATGGGCTCGGGCTGTTTACATTCCGTTATGGGTTTACCTGTCACGGGCGTGGACTTGAATAACCCTCTATAGCTGCAGTCTATCGGGATTTTTCGCGCGCGTGTAACCCTAGTTGGCAAATAACGCCGTTCGTTGGCCGAAGAAATGCTAGCATTTTTCTTCTGCCTCTCGACATCTACTCCCCTGTTTCGGTGGGAGCATTGGTCAATCTTCAGACCTGTGGCGTCTAAAGGTGGGTCTGGAGCTTTCCTTGCCTTGCCAGTCACAACTCTGGCTTGGTCAACGGAAATGATCAAGTTGCTCTGTAATGGCCTGGCGGAGGCGACTACTTTGCTGTCCATCAGTGGGGTTGCGACCACTGGAATAATGCGATTTGAATGAGAAAACGCTGCTGCCTGAAGCAGAGAGTTATCGATCCGTTCTTGGGTTCTGCTAAATCATAACAGATCTCCGTAGCTTCTATCTTTGGAGAAAGATAGGTAATATCTGCGAGTTGCAGAGTTTGTTGAGTCGCTTTACCGGTACTAGCATGACGTGAGCCAAGGCTCTCAACAATGGCTCCTTGTACAGTAGTAAGGCAGCTTTTCTCACTGTCTTCTGCCCTGAGAAGTGTGAGAGACTCAAATGGAATATCAGGGATCCCTTCGCCTGGAACCCTGTGTCCACCATAAACGTCAACTTAGCCCTCCCCTGAGGAAGTTACTGGCGTCAGTTGAACTTTGTCCTGCAATGCGAGATCCACTTCCTGGTTGACAGGCCCCGCAGACTGCATGCAAAAGACTGGACGGTTTGAGATCCCGTTAGATCGTGCAGTGCCCGAGAAAAAACTCTCGGTGTGTTTTTCCAAAGTTCCTTGGAACGGTTTGGAAACTTTAACCATTTTCGCAGGCGACTTATTCTTGCACCTTTTCCGCTCAGGGTGATGAGAGGAGCGGCACCTCCTTTCTACGATCGTTGAGTTGGAGGGATACGCCTCTGCATATGGTTTTTCGCTGTCCGGCCGGGAATCTAGCGAAATATAACGTGATAGGGTGTGGCTCCCTTTTCTCGACGTCACGTGTCGGTTAGGTGCTGCTCGGTCTGGGGCGTGAGAGGCTCGGGGTTCGCCGCTTGCCAGACGGGAACAATCCGTATAACAATGCTTGTTAGCACCTCTCTCACCTTTGTGCAGTTTCCATGCCTGGGAACGTTGCGTAATTTTCCCCGTGGCCTTAGGTCTGCTATCCCGACGTAAATTCTTTCCTTGTCCGGGCTTCGGATCCAAGTCCAAAGGAAAGTCAATTTTCTGGAGTTGGGGTTCGGTTTTTGCAGGCAAGATATCTTTCATGGGCGCAAGGTTTGCAGGGGCGTTGACCGTTAAGGGCACAGTAGAAGGGGAAGTAGAGTGACTACATTTAGTATCTGTTTCCATCCTCCGACTTTGGCTATCCAGTTCATTCATTCTGATTTGGTGTAGCCTGCTCCTTTCTTGGCTTTCTCTGTCCCTTTCTTGGCGCTCCATTTCCAATTGCTTGTCCCGTTCTTGTCTTTGCTTTTCCCTTTGCTTCTCATCTTCTATCACTTCTTCTACATACTGTCGGGTGAATGCTTCACTCTCCCCAGTTTGTTTACAGGACCATGCCAAGATTAAACGGCTGTCAAACCAATTGTCTACCTCGTATTGATCCTGCAGGCGTACTGCAAATTCTAGAAAGGGCTGGATTTCGCTATCCTGGTACTCCATGTACTTAGCTACCTCGAAGGCAATCCTATGCACTTTATCTAGATCGGCCAATTATATCAGGGTGAGCAAACACTATAGAAGAATAGAACCTAGAGATCTTAGTTACCTAGTGCACTAGGTGCTGATTAACTTAATAGTAAATAAAATCTAGGCTAGCCTGGGAACTTTAAAAACAAGAAAGTTTGTAGCTACTCTGATTGCGACAAGCAAAAACCCAAAAAAACTCCAAAAAATGGAAGTGATGTAAAACTTATTACTATCACTTCACCCCAGTTCTGTCAGTACTAAGCTATTGAGAGGATTGGTTACTATCATCCGAATGAACACCCTCCCTTGGTACAAATGCAAGCTAGTAACTGACTATCTGTAGCTTCTTATCTCAGATTAAAGAGCTACTCCTGAAAAAATATTAACCCTTAAAAAAAAAATTTCTGACTTTTACAACAATAGTCGTCAGATTTGTCAACCAAAAACTCAGCAGTGATACCATCAACCTTTACCAGCTGTCTCATGTGTAGCATGATCAATAAATGTAACTTAATATTTATGATTGCTGTGGAGAAAAAACGCTGTTCCGACTTCCACCCAAAAGAAATAGTTCGATATATCTAGGGGAAAGAAATTCCTATAATCTGCAGAACACTAAACTCTAAGAATCAAGATAGAATCTTGTGAGAGATTCATCCTCGGATCGAGCACATATTAAATGTCGTACTAGATGGGTTCTAGAATCCCGGACGAGCCCCCATTAATTGTCGTGGTTGAGTAAAGTGTAGAGTATTTGTCGAGTTGGACAATAGTAGTGAAATCGACAAGGGATAGTGGACTGGCAGAGTTATAGATTACACACACAGAAAGGTGTAAATAGGAGATGGACTTGAGACAACCTGGAAGAAGATTTACCAAAATGATCTCTCTCTCCAAGCCTCAACTCACTTTTCACTGTCTAAGCATCTCCTGCTCTCACTCTTTTCTCTTATCATACATAGAGATTATAGTAAAGAGCTAAACAAGTTTAATTATGGATGAAAAGGGTCGGGAACAGCGCATTAATAATGTGTAAACTTTATTAAAGAAGAAAAGCATGGAATTAATGCATATCATCATACACAGCATAAATTACATCAATAATCAAAATATTCATCAATAGTCATAAATAATCATCAATAACCACCAATAATGCAAATACACACCCACAAACACACACACCACCAACACTCATAAAACCTGTAGAACGTGGAGAAAATAACTAAGCTGTCCGACAGAGGGTCCGCTTTCGGGGACCAAAGGCGCTAGCTCCAGAAAGTGTCTTACCGAGAAATATCCTTCAAGATGACTGAAGTGAAATACCGAACTTTCCTTGTCGGGCTAAACGTTGGTGACCCCTAATTGCGCGAGGGAACACTGGAAGACGTTGTTTATCTCCTGCTGACCAAATAAACGAACTGAGCGACAGCCTGTCCGCTTTTTCGTGGGACCAAAGGTGCTAGCTCCAGAAAGTGTCTTACGGATAAATATCCTTCAAGATGAATGAAGTGAAATACCCAACTTTCCTTGTAGGTGCTATACGTTGGTGACCGCTACTTGCGTGAGGGGGGCTGGAACTCTGTCCATAGATGGCTGCTCATACGTGCGAGGTTTTAAGTATCCAGAAAATACACCAGAAGAAGTCACTTGAGGACAAAGAGTCCCAGGCGCGCTTATCCGGCGCTAGGCTCTGCTTGGCTGTAAATCCTGTTTAAACTGGTTTGGCTGTGGTTTGCTGAGTGCCCCGTTTAGGCACAAAAAAGGCGGGTGATATGGAATTCTGCTATAGGCATGCTGGGCGATTTTGATATTCTGGAAGCCGCAATGCTCTGGCTGGTAATCCAATAGGCGAGTAGAGAACTACTACTGCATTTGGTGATTCCAGATTTAGCGTTGGCTCCGTTGCACTGCGTGAGCTTAACTTGGCGTTGACAAAAAGAGGTTTTGATTCAGGAACGGGGTTGACGATTCGTTGCTAGATGTATACAGAAACCCTCTAGATCGAAGAGTATATGACTTTCTTCGCCTGACTGGAGTCTGCTCTAGCGATTCGGTCTCCCTGAAACCCGAAAATGACTAGAACATAGGCAAACACATTCTAGTACTGTGTTAAAGTTTGCCTTATCTCCTGATGGTCATCTACGGGGCAGGAATATTCACGAATGTCTTTGTCTATTTAAACCCGTCTAATCTTATAGATTACAAAGGACACTCCCCCCCCCCCCCCCCCGGACACCTTGCCTGCATATTTCTACAGATGTATCGGCGTAATGCGTAATCAAGAGAGTAAGACAAAAGTTATTCTAGGGACATCAGAAGTCAACAGCCGCAAGAACATTTCCTCAGGTAGAGAAATGCATAATATTATGAGGGCTCTTGCGTTCTTAAGGGGCAAAACCCGGAGACTGACCGCGATTGTTATCTCCCCCTGAAACAGATCAAACTCGTTACCCAGGCCTCAAAGGGTACCAGCCGCTCGTGATCAAACGTTTTAAAGCGACCAGAGAAATTCCCCTGGACGGACCAGGTGCGTGTTGTAATATTGCCGCTACGCTGACCGTTTCTGACCAGTGGGGGGATTTCTACTGAAAGCCAGAACTTACCAAACGCGGGTGGGGTTTGAACAGGTGAAAAATGAAAGATAGAAAAGAAGAATACAAATGTCTAGGAAAACAGAACATTAAAAGAGTTAATAACATATGGAACGAAATGGTAAAATAAATTATCGGTCACGTGACACTCGTGACACTCACTTCTGTGCTTAGAACTGCGAGCCTTACGGAGGCTTAGAGAACCTTTCTGAAGTAGTGTTTCCCCTGCCAGAGTTTCCCGGAACCTTTGACTTCCACGGAGCATCATCGTAGATTTCTCGTGAAGTTGTGCTATAAATAAATAATATGCACTGTTAAACAAATTTCAAATATCTCTTTAATTATTGCAGGAAATGTTGACCTCACTGGCAATATTTCTCATAGAAAGCGATGTAAGCATTGCAGAAGGTACCAACGTTTCCAGGTGTACCCTGTACCCCAATACGGAAACAATTCTAAAAATAAATATTTGTAGGTAGATGTCATGAAATATTCTAATCCACATATATAAATTATTAGGTAAATATGAAGCCTAACAAATAAAATTAATAAAGAGAAGAGCAATGGTAAAATGACAGTGCTGTCACAAGGAATGTACTCGAAATCCCCCTTGTTTTCTGCTTCGTCTGCAAATTGTAACGCTTTCACGTTGATAGTAAAAGCTTACTGTATTATACCCGCTTTCTTCAATGAAACGTGTGCTGTATTTCTTGGAAAAACATTAAGAGGCAGACTGCGTAATGACCTAAATTTTAAATTCCATTCATGTCTTTTTCTACATTACGTTACCAAAACGAACGAACAGATGGACAAAAGGATAGCGAGAAGGGAGAGGCAGAAAGCCGAACATTAAACACGCGTCGCGCGATACACAATTACTACTATCACGCGTGTTAGGCTACAAGCACTAACTTTTTCAGACGGACAGTGATAAAATACACTACCCTTTCCCAGAGTTAGGTTTATAAATCAAAAAAAACTCTTATTAGAAAAGATAACATTAGATGGGTTTACGGTTGAGAACATAACAGTACCCAGACAGAACATCTTCGAAACAGGAGGTAAAAGAAATTGCATATTTTGAACGCAGCCACGTAGCTCCTTTAAATTTGTATTTTTGGGTTCCTTAGGGCTTGCTGACAAATAATATGTAAAACGTTACGCAAATAGTCCAGGAATTAATAAATTATACCCAAAATAAAATATTGGGGGTGCCTGACAGCATAAAATCATTTCTGCTCATAAGATTTTTTTTTAACGTGTTTGAAAAAAATTTACGTTACAGAAATAGCCTACCATGTAAACTCCAAATTGATTGGAGCGCAACAAATGAAAGCCTAACCACGATTGGTCGGGCTATAAATACTATCTTGGTTGTTAGGGGAAACGGGGAAAGGTAACATTTTTTCAAACACTTGTCGAAACGGGGCTCATTGGTCAGACTCGCTGATATACACACTTGGGAGCGTTAGTTCGAAACCACTTGTTTAAAATAGCTTGATAAAGCATCAGTGCGTTGAAGCCAGCATATATTTTGCTCAATAAAAGCCTGGAACATAGGCAGATGGAAATTTGTGCCAGTTTGTGCCAGAATTCATTGCTAATCAACGTATCTGTGTTATTCGTATGAATTGTGGGACAGTGGTCTTGATGGTACTGAGCAGCACCTAGTCAGAGCTTTGCTGAATCCTGAGTCGGACAGCATACTCCTTGGTCTTTTTAGCTATCAGTGAGGTGTCTCCTGAACCCAGAGGAGAATTCGAGCAGAGGATTCCTTTCCTGCCGCCATCACGCCAGATAAGCGAATTGGCCAGCTGAGCTCAACATTATGTCCCCTCATCTTGAACTGACTTTTTAAAATTAACATTAAGAGGGGAATTTACTTGTCTTAAAATCAGGAACTGTGAACATCTCCAATACTGGTCCCTAAAGACAAACTATTGAAGTCATGATGACAAATACCAACAGAGCTTGAACAAAACAAAACCAGTATTACCTCATTTTACTACTACACAACTGACACACATAGAACATTTGTAATAATATATGTCACTACAATATTCATATTAAATACATTCTGTACATAACTTGTAATTTAAATTGATTGTGCTTCCTGGTTCCCTTGTAGTTGAATCAGGACACATATTCATTCATGCCAGTAATGAATACATATTGTTATTCGAAAGTTTATCAGTGACTCTTTTAAGATATCTTTGTAGAGTGTTATATGTATGTGAGTGTCACAGTGTTGTCAAGAGTAGTGGATTAAATTAAATTGTTTATCTGTCTGTTGTTGTGACTTACACTTCATCATACACATACCCTAGACACATAACGTAGCATCACACTATTCCAGAATAATTCTGACTGAGATATAGAGATATGTGGTAGCAAGTAAGGTTATCTATAATACACTACTCTTAATAGATATAGATACCTTCACAGCTGATCTCAGTCAGTACACTAAGTTCCCTATAAGTATTTATAACATCCCACTTCACCACATATATTGGGGTCTCGCTCTTGGGATTTTGAATCTTTAACTATTAAAAATATTGGGGGTAATTCACTTCAGGGAATATAAGAATTAAAAGGTATCCTTGGGTGGAATTAAATAAGGTTGAGCTCACGGTGCCTGTGTTGTCCATTAGATATATAGTTAGAAATTGAATTGTTGGGTAGACATTATAAAAATTTACCTGATAGACAATGGCGGACCTGGCCAAATTTCGATCTGCTGCGGTTCAGACTGCAAAAGAGTTAGGATTAGATGGGCAAGTTATGGTTGCCTATGTCACAACGGAATGTGACAAATTTATTGAACGCGAAGAAAGAAGATTAGAAAAAGAAGCCGAAAGAAGGTTAGAGGCTGAAAGGGAAATTAAGAAGTTACAATTTGAAGCTGAGGCTGAGACTAAGAGGTTGCAGATTGAGGCTGACAAAGAGGCTAAAGCATTGGAAGCCGAGGAAGACAAGCTGCGAGGGAAAGAAGACAAGCTGCAGAAAGGAAGAGAAGAAATTAGCTGCAGAAAGAGAAGAGAAGAAATTAGCTGCAGAAAGAGAAGAGAAGAAATTAGCTGCAGAAAGAGAAGAGAAGAAATTAGCTGCAGAAAGAGAAGAGAAGAGATTAGCTGCAGAGAGGGAAGCAGAAAAGGAGGAGAAGAGATTACAAAGGGAACATGAGTTACGACTAAGGGAGTTTGAGTTTCAAGGCCATGCTCCTGAAAATGGTGCCAGTCCCTTTGCCTCTGATGCTACGGTTACTCAGGGAGCCTCAACCTCAGCTATGAACTTTCATTTAGATCATTTTGTTGAGAAAGACGATGATATTGAGAGCTATATAAATAGGTATGAACTATTAGCCACCACGTATGGGTTAGAGAGAGAAAGGTGGAGCTTAAAGTTATCTCAGGGACTTCGTGGGGCAGCTTATGAAGTTTTTGCAAAAATGAGCAGAGGTGATCAGGAAAATTATGACATGCTAAAGCAGGCTCTTTTGTTAAGGTATGAAAAGAATGCAGAGTTTTACAGGAAAAAATTTAGGAATGCTAAACTACTGTCAGGTGAAACCTATCACCAGTTCTCTGCACGAATCGAGACATACTTGGAGAAATGGACTTCTCTGGGGAAAACCCAAGATCTTAAGGAAATGGTCCTTATAGAGCAACTAAGAGAGTCCATGGCTCCAGACCTGAGAAAGTTTCTCATGGAACAAGGTGCAGAGAGGCTGGGTGAGTTGCTAAATGTTGCTGAAAGGTATCAAGCAGCTCAAGCAGAGGTAACAGGTAATAAAAAGAAACAGGTGGATAACTTTAGGGCACCACAGAACTTTAATAAATTTGATCCTAGGGATCAAAATAAAGGTAAGCACCAATTTGATAGGCCACGGTATGAAAATAAAAATAAATTCCCACAATTCGATGAAAGGAAATATAATGAAAGAAAATCTTTCAACCAAGGAAAAAGGTGGTGTAAGAATTGTCAGATGGACAATCATGACACTGACCGTTGCAGAAGGAAACCTGTGTATATGGCAACCCTTCAGGTCAGGTCGACCTCAAGACAGGAGGAGGATATTATGTTGGATACCACTCCAGAAGAGATGAGGAAGGCACAGGCTGGGGATAAAACACTCAAGCCTTGTTTCAGAAAATTGTCAACTTGTCATACAACTCCAGGCAAGGGAGATTTTTACATGAAAAACAAGTTGATGTATAGGAAGACTGGAACTAGATCCCATGGTCACGGACAGCTGGTTCTTCCAAAAAGATATAGGGCAGACTTAATAAGGAGCCTACATGTGAAACCAGATGGGGACCATGAGAAGATAGGTACCATCATTCAAAAGGTGGCTCACAATTATTATTGGCCCAAAGCAAGATGGGACATTGAAAATTTTGTAGAAAGGTGTAGCATAGCACATGAGGGAACACCCACAAGTGGGAACATGGATCAGGACCTGGACACGCCACGGGGCAAAATTAGGCCTGATAATAAAAAGAGAAATAGATTTGATAAAGTGGACCAAATGGAATGGGAAGCCCCTTTTCACGGACAAGCTTCACTTAACTGTTTTACAATGGCCACTATGCGGAGAGTGCAAAAAGATGTCTTACCCCAGGATAAGCCGACAATCCCTCAATCGGACTTAAACAAACTGGAGGAAGAGGATGTAGGGAGGAAATCTCTCATCAAGAATTTTAAGAGGGGAGAAAGCCCCAAAAGAAAAATTGGTAGCGGTCGTTTTGTGCATGAAAATTCTGGGAGGAAAAATCATCACTATAAAGCTTCGAGTGGAAGAGACCATACCGGTGCATGGACAAATAGGTCCACACAATTAAAGGTCCATATGTAGCTTTGTTAAGAACGTGGACTGATGAAAAGGCAGAGGAAAACATTACATCTTCATACCATATGTGAATGAGCTGACCACTCGGTTAAAAACTGGCTGGAAACTTGCCAATGAAAATTTGAAACAAGCCAGGAAGAAACATGCTGCCTATTATAACAGGAAGGCGAAAGACAGAAATTTGGCTGTGGGAGAGAAAGTACTGCTTCTTTTGCCTGGGAGTCAGAATAAGTTACAAATTGGATGGCAGGGTCCATATACAGTTCTAGAGAAGGTGTCTAGAACAAATTATAAGATAGATAAGAAGGGGAAAGAAAAAATCTATCATGTGAATCTCCTGAAGAAATATTTGGAAAGAGAACATCAGGAAGAGACACACTTGTTGACCTTGTCCATCGCCATGGAGATGAAAAAGGAACCACTTTCATCATTTGAATATCCATTACACCCCTGTGAGACAGCAGCACAGGTGAAAATCAGTACACATTTAACGAAAACTCAGAAAGAGAGAGTGCAACAGGTTCTAAATAATCATGCAGAGGTGTTAACAGACCGACCAGGGCATACAAACCTATTGGAATATGATATGAAACTCATAGACTCCACACCTGTCTGTATGAAAACCATATTCGATTCCGTTTGCTAAGGAAAAAGCTTTGAAGGAAGAGATAGACTATCTATTGAAGGAAGGAATTATTTCGCACAGTGAGTCTTCGTATAGTTCCGGTGTTGTACTCTTAAGGAAGCCCTCTGGAGAACATAGACTCTGTATAGATTACAGGAGACTGAATGCTATTACAGAAGGACAGGTGGATCCATTGCCGGATACAAATCAGCTGTTTGCCAGACTAAATAAAGCTAAATATTTCTCAAAAGTGGATCTGAGTAAAGGATACTATCAGATTCCAGTAAAGCCTGAGGTTAGACCATACCTAGCTTTTAGTACCTCAGAAGGACACTATGAGTTTAATAGATTGCCATTTGGATTGAAGAATGCGCCTAGTGTCTTCTCTAGAATGATGAGAAAATTATTGGATCCTCTGAATAATCCCTGTATAACAAATTTTATGGATGATATCCTTATAGCAACAGAAACATTTGAGGAACACATTGACTCTCTGAACATGCTGTTTGATCGACTTAGGGAGGCAAATTTAACAGCCCGACCAACCAAATGTTGCGTTGGATGTAAAGAATTGGAATTTTTGGGACACACAGTTTATCAGGGAAACATGACCCCTGACCCAAAGAACTTAGAGAAACTACAGAAAGCCCCGAGACCACAAACCAAGAAGGACGTGAGATCCTTTGTCTCATTATGTGGTTTCTACCAGAAGTATATCAAAAACTTTAATTCCATATGTGCACCTTTAACGGAATTGACACGTAAAGGACTTCCAGATCGCATTACATGGACACCACAATGTGAAATGACTTACCAAGAATTGAAGGAAAAGCTCACAAGTAAACCCATTTTGAAATTACCTGACTTAAGTCAAGAATTCATAGTAAGGACGGATGCAAGTAATATTGGGTTAGGTGCAACTTTACTACAGAAATCAGATGCATTGGATGGGGAATTAAGCCCAGTGGCATATGCTAGCAGAAAGTTGAATAAAGCTGAAATCAACTACTCAACTAGCGAAAAAGAATGTCTTGCAGTAATATGGGCAATAAAGAAATTCAATATTTATCTATATGGGAAGGCATTTAAGTTGCAAACTGACCACAAACCTTTATCGTTTTTAGCACAGGCTAAGCATGAGAACTCTAGGTTACTCCGATGGTCTTTGCTTCTGGCTCCATACAATTTTAGCATTGAATATATATCTGGAAAAACCAATCTGGGAGCGGATTTTTTAAGCCGCCATCCGTGTGATGAGAATCACCGTAAACCCCAGAAATAATAATAAATTTCTATATGTGTATATAGAATAAAGGACTGACATATAATGTCTGTTTTAAGAGGGGAGGTGTCATGAAATATTCTAATCCACATATATAAATTATTAGGTAAATATGAAGCCTAACAAATAAAATTAATAAAGAGAAGAGCAATGGTAAAATGACAGTGCTGTCACAAGGAATGTACTCGAAATCCCCCTTGTTTTCTGCTTCGTCTGCAAATTGTAACGCTTTCACGTTGATAGTAAAAGCTTACTGTATTATACCCGCTTTCTTCAATGAAACGTGTGCTGTATTTCTTGGAAAAACATTAAGAGGCAGACTGCGTAATGACCTAAATTTTAAATTCCATTCATGTCTTTTTCTACATTACGTTACCAAAACGAACGAACAGATGGACAAAAGGATAGCGAGAAGGGAGAGGCAGAAAGCCGAACATTAAACACGCGTCGCGCGATACACAATTACTACTATCACGCGTGTAAGTCTACAAGCACTAACTTTTTCAGACGGACAGTGATAAAATACACTACCCTTTCCCAGAGTTAGGTTTATAAATCAAAAAAAAACTCTTATTAGAAAAGATAACATTAGATGGGTTTACGGTTGAGAACATAACAGTACCCAGACAGAACATCTTCGAAACAGGAGGTAAAAGAAATTGCATATTTTGAACGCAGCCACGTAGCTCCTTTAAATTTGTATTTTTGGGTTCCTTAGGGCTTGCTGACAAATAATATGTAAAACGTTACGCAAATAGTCCAGGAATTAATAAATTATACCCAAAATAAAATATTGGGGGTGCCTGACAGCATAAAATCATTTCTGCTCATAAGATTTTTTTTTAACGTGTTTGAAAAAAATTTACGTTACAGAAATAGCCTACCATGTAAACTCCAAATTGATTGGAGCGCAACAAATGAAAGCCTAACCACGATTGGTCGGGCTATAAATACTATCTTGGTTGTTAGGGGAAACGGGGAAAGGTAACATTTTTTCAAACACTTGTCGAAACGGGGCTCATTGGTCAGACTCGCTGATATACACACTTGGGAGCGTTAGTTCGAAACCACTTGTTTAAAATAGCTTGATAAAGCATCAGTGCGTTGAAGCCAGCATATATTTTGCTCAATAAAAGCCTGGAACATAGGCAGATGGAAATTTGTGCCAGTTTGTGCCAGAATTCATTGCTAATCAACGTATCTGTGTTATTCGTATGAATTGTGGGACAGTGGTCTTGATGGTACTGAGCAGCACCTAGTCAGAGCTTTGCTGAATCCTGAGTCGGACAGCATACTCCTTGGTCTTTTTAGCTATCAGTGAGGTGTCTCCTGAACCCAGAGGAGAATTCGAGCAGAGGATTCCTTTCCTGCCGCCATCACGCCAGATAAGCGAATTGGCCAGCTGAGCTCAACATTATGTCCCCTCATCTTGAACTGACTTTTTAAAATTAACATTAAGAGGGGAATTTACTTGTCTTAAAATCAGGAACTGTGAACATCTCCAATACTGGTCCCTAAAGACAAACTATTGAAGTCATGATGACAAATACCAACAGAGCTTGAACAAAACAAAACCAGTATTACCTCATTTTACTACTACACAACTGACACACATAGAACATTTGTAATAATATATGTCACTACAATATTCATATTAAATACATTCTGTGCATAACTTGTAATTTAAATTGATTGTGCTTCCTGGTTCCCTTGTAGTTGAATCAGGACACATATTCATTCATGCCAGTAATGAATACATATTGTTATTCGAAAGTTTATCAGTGACTCTTTTAAGATATCTTTGTAGAGTGTTATATGTATGTGAGTGTCACAGTGTTGTCAAGAGTAGTGGATTAAATTAAATTGTTTATCTGTCTGTTGTTGTGACTTACACTTCATCATACACATACCCTAGACACATAACGTAGCATCACACTATTCCAGAATAATTCTGACTGAGATATAGAGATATGTGGTAGCAAGTAAGGTTATCTATAATACACTACTCTTAATAGATATAGATACCTTCACAGCTGATCTCAGTCAGTACACTAAGTTCCCTATAAGTATTTATAACATCCCACTTCACCACAGTAGACCCAAAGCATATACTGCCATAGGGGCGTGAAGTGGTAGAGACGTCACCATACTATCTCCAGCTTTTATAGGTGGGGTGACTAATTCCCTTTCCTCGCCGCTTTTTGCTTTCTCTAACTCAAGAGAAGAGTCAGGTACCCATTTACAGTTGAGTAGACTGCAGCATGACGCTACCAGGTTTCGATCCTGGAATCCGGTAATAGTGCCGCGATAGGAAAGCGATCTAACCTCTTTGCTAATCGGACGCTCAAACAATGAATCTAATGTTTATTTTAGAACGTCTGTCCGTTTGTCCCCTATAGAAACAGGGGACGCACCAATGTTTTTGGTAATGAACGTTAGACATTAATTGTATTGTGTCCCTTAACATTAATCTTACGTCACTATATCAATGGATTTCCCATTTTTAAAAAAAAAAAAGGATTCAACAAAATCAAGGGTCGCAAATTTGTTGTTTAAAGGACATAACTAGAGTAGAGTAGATGTACTGGTGGTGAGATGTACAGTTGTATTGAGGTACAGTAGATGACCTGACCTCTCAGTACAGCACAAGCACAAAATTAAGATTATATCAGAGATGTGTGCTTTCTGTGCTTCTCTATGGTGCGGAATGCTGGAGAGTTACAGAGAAGGAAATGTCGAAATTGTCCTCTTTTCACACATCATGCCTAAGAAAAATTCTCCGAATCTTTTGGCCGAATACCATCACCAACCAAAATCTGCTTACTCGGAGCATGCAAGAGGACATGCACACCATGATAGCTGGCAGACGCTGGAGCTGGGTTGGCCATGTCCTCAGAAGAGACCCCGATGCCATCACAAGAACAGCTATGCTATGGACCCCTGAAGGACAACGAAAGAGAGGCCGACCAAAAACAACTTGGCGGAGGACTGTGGAGGCTGAGATGCAAAGAACGAACCAGAGTTGGGGCACTGTACGAAGGATGGCCACCGACCGAGCAAAGTGGAATCAATTTGTTGTTGCCCTACAAGACGCCACCAGGCGTGATGGCCACTGACTGCTTTGACGGTCGGCGGCTAAGGATCAAAGAAGAGAGAAGAAGAAGATGACATGACTGGAGTAATGTGGTGGGGGTAAGAGGAACAATGGGGGACATTATTGGAAAGGATGTGCTAGGAGTGAGAGGTATGGTGGAGAACATGATTGGAGTGGGTGTGATGGAGGTGAGAAATACAGTTGAGGACATGATTGGAGTAGATGTGCAGATGTGAGAGGTATGGTGGAGGACATGATTGGAGTATATGTGCTGGAGGTGAGAGGTCTAGTGGAGGACATGATTGAATTAGTTGCGTTCGTGAGAGGGTCAATGGAGAACATGATTGGAGTAGGTGTGCTGGAGGTGAGCTGTATAACTGTCATTAGGTTAATCCGAGAATTAACCGTGGAGGGTTGGTCGTGGTTGCTCAGAAAATAATGGTGGCTCAGATGTACCGCAACCAGGTGATATTTTAAAAGTTCCATTTTTTTTTCCTTTTACTCGTGCAACGCCGGGTATATCTACTAGTAAATAAATAAAAGGGGAAGAAATTTGCCTGTAATCAAAACATGAGAACTGCAAAACAAAACATGCTGGAGAAATGGTGCAAACAAACTTGTCGGCGCGTCTCATTGTCGAGTGTTTTTAACGAGGACAAGTCTCAGCTCGTTATTGATCAATTTGATGACATTTAATGTTTTGGGAAGTTACCAGAAATTGCAATCCAATAAAATTTTCACCTGTGTTTCTGCTAAAACACCTATATTATTCTAACTACACCTGTTATTACGCTTTCACCTTTATTTATGCTTATACACCTTAATTTTCTTCGGTCTGCGACTGTCATTCTCTTTCTGTCCCAAGCAGTTTTTTTTTTAAAATATATTACCCAGTTGCTACAATATATACCAATTTCTTCTGCACGTGATGTTTTAAAACATTCAGTAAACATTTATGTTTTTAAGAAAATAACTTGTAGTGTAAAAATAGTTCTAAAGTGGCTGAAGAATCTTTTGAAGCGTTAGGAGTCTTATAGGTAAGCCAGATTTTTTTTTCTTATGTTTTTTATTAAATCATGTAAAATGCAGAGTTAAAGAAAACTGACCTTAACCAAACGAGTGGACAAGGCGGTTCTTGAAAGAACAAATTATAAATAAACGAATATAGGTCATTAGCAGACACTCGTAAGAGACAGAAAAGGAAGACACTAGACAACAGAAAATAAACATAAATGATAGGCTCCCAGGGAAATCGAACTAGCGACCACCCGAATGTCACCATCACCTCGTTGCAAGAGTGAATCGTGAATGGACGCACAGCCAGTTAAGCATCGCCTCTTCCCCCCCCTCCCCCTCCCCAAATCGCCTTATTAACCGAGGTCATTTTTCACAGCACTATACCCAACTATTGAATATAGCACCTGGAAATGACCTAGAGATTTATAGACTCATTCCCCCATATAACTTTTCTATTAACAAGCATAAGCCAAATAACACACAGAAGCCCAAATGTTTCTGTCTTGTAGAACAGGGGTTCTAAACATTTTTTTTTTTTGCTCATGCCAAAGCCTCATTTGCCTCTGTGGCCCCCTTTATAGTGGCTGTTAGCTGGGAAAAAAAGGTACTTTACCATCTTTCTGTGGCCCCCTGGAAATATGGCATGGCCACGTTGAGAACTAATTTTGTAGAACGTAGAAGTAGTTAAACAACAAAGAATAGCATCGATTGTTTTAAAGTCACGGATGGGTAAACACAGAGATAAACAACGAAGGGTAGCATCGATTGTTTTAAAGTCACGGATGGGTAAACACAGAGATAAACAACGAAGGGTAGCATCGATTGTTTTAAAGTCACGGATGGGTAAACACAGAGATAAATAATGAAGTGAAAGAATGCCCTTATCTTCGTGCGCCTCACTGTTTGTGGGATGTAAAGGATAAGTTTTCATCTGTGTGTTTCTGCTAATAATATGGCAGTATCGTCAAGTAAGGAAGACACAGCTGAAGAGGCTTTAAAAGGTAACTCTTGAATGCTAATAACGCTTGTTTAACATGTTCATAGTAGCAAAATTTAGCTACACCCCCGGCTGTAAAGGAAACTTAATGATCTGCTGTCAGAATATTACTTCGCAGAGATATTATTAGCTGTGGGAAATTAAGTACATCTCCTCCCTAGCGTTCGTCACAGTCAATCACTGATCAGCCTGTGGACTGAAATAGGAATAAAGTGTTCTGAGGTGAAGCGTTCATTAAAACACTGTTTTAAATATCTCATAGCGTAGAAAAAAAGCATTTATTGGTAATCTTGTGATGTTATTTTTGGAAAATAGGCCTACAATTTGAATAACGCAGACATATTATATCTTTCGAGGATAACGGGAAAAGGGTGGAAATGCACCATACGCCATCTAAGAATGTCAACAAAAACTGCTGACCTTAAAATATGTCATGTCAGTCTATAAAAGCATTTAATGCATATTCAAGTAGATTCGCAATTGATGTGTTTACGCATCTGGGGATTTCGTGAGAAGCTTTGGGCTGACGCATGCTAAAATAAAGATTGCGTTAAAAATAACAACAAGAAAAAGACAGGAAAGAAAAACATTTCAAATGCTTTGCTTTCTCCGTCATTGTTTCTACTGGCTACCACAAAGATGTGTTTATATTTATATACGTACATAATTGTGAGCTATATATGTAATATGTTTGTTTGTTTATGTATGTGCGAGTATGCGCGAGAGAAGGCAAAGAAAAAAGACGTGAAAACCTATACCAGCTATCAAATAAATGGACCCAGTGATAAAATAATCCAACTACGTACCCAAGTATCCGTGAAGCAAGATGGACTGAATACTACAAACGAGCACTAGCCAAGTAAGACATAATGAAAAACAAAACAAACGATACAGAATAACAGACAATCACCAAGAGAACAGCACGTAATGAACAATGGAAGTCAAAGTCTGAGCTAGAATGACAGCAGACAACACCGTCTTTGCGCGTGACTAACTAGCCTTGAACAAAACTTTATAAACGGTGTCATCATTTCTCCTTCCGCTCTTTGTTTGGATCATGCCGCCACTTCTGCTGGCTCCTGGCAGGAAGCATGCATCAAAGCAGTCATGTGATCTTACAGAGGTGATTTAAGTAGCAATTTGTTTGACGTGATGAGGTTGTCCTGCACACAATCTTGAATTACTCGCCTCTTACCATATGTTTGATAACACAGTAGTCTTATTCGTTGTATATCTCCTAAGAGATCCACCTGGACTCCACATGGCACTTACGTCATGCTTCAACTGAAAATAAGGGCCAAAAACAAAAATATTTATAAATGGCAACCTGCATGGTATGGAAAAAATAGAAGACTACGTGATACCACACGAAACATTTAGCAAACGTCAGTGTCGGAGCATAAAGCAAATGAAGGATCACTATGTGAACGTCATAGGTAAAGAAAGTATGGCTGACTTTATGCTAATGGAGAGAGACGGTATCATGTTTGGCAAAGAAAGAAGCTAGTTATTTGGGAACAGTCTCCCAACACAAAAGTTTCCAGAAACTGACAATGAAGTCCCCAGATGCAGAAACAGAAAATGTAAAAATCATTATACTGTAAGTGGAAAAGACATGAGACAGTCAGCAATGGTAGGCGTAACCTGCGGTCGGAAATGGCAGAAATCGCGTGCAATCAGAAATGGTGGGCATCTTAATGGCAAAGACATAATTGAAATGTATATTTGAAACCGAAGATATAACTGAAATGTAGAAAGGCAGAATGTGAGACTAAGAATATTGTATTTGGATACAGCATAATTTTTTTTTAAATCACCTAGCAAGCAAGAGCGCTGTGCCCTCGCTTAAGTTCAGTTTTCCATACACCATTGAGAAAGGAACGCATTGTTAGAGTGCATTACAACTATATTAGAAACGGAAAACAATGCTTTCAAATCGGAAGGATAAATAATAATAAAATAAATAAATAACATGATCAACTATGCGAAGTGGACATAATAGAAAAGGTAAAGAACTTAAACTAAAAGTACAGTTTAGTACCAAAATAGTACATTCAGAAGGCCGCATCACTAAATACTCAAATTTTTAGTATTGCATAGCATTACTCCCAAATTTTTTTTTTAAAATTACATAAAATATTTAAAAGACTTTGGGGGTCGTCCACATATGACGTCACGCATTGAGGGGGGAGAGTCACAGTTTTGTGACGAAGTGAGACGACAGGGGGGTATAGCTTGAAGAAATGTGACGTCACACACTAAAATACTAGTAAGGATCGCTTCTTTCATAGAAGTCGGAACAAAATAGATTATGTAACGCTATCCTCATAGTCTATTTTTATCCACAATAGTTAACAACTCCCTCGTGGACGACTTACATTAATATTATAATCCCTGCTGAAATATCAAATACGGTAAGTGTTATAACCTTTTACTGGTTTAAATTTTCCTTGGGTTTGTTTAATTATACATTTCTTTTTTTAATATAATGTAATACACACTTTTCTAATAAACGATGTTGAACTGGAAGCAAACGGATTGTCTAATTCCTTCAGTGGATGAGCATCTTATCTTGCCGTGGGATAATGGTAACGAGGAGAAATAATTAATTCATAACGACTTCAGTGTTTAAACCCTGCATTTTGTCCCCTGGGCAGCGGGTATCGAACATGCGCAACTGGCTCACAGGAGAATACTCTCATGTTTAACATTATTTTATTAAACTTTACCATATGTATGAACTGAAGTCATTTATGCGTTTACTTAATTTATTTTTTAGTTTGAAATTAAGTTAAAACAAAATGAGCTATATTTTTTATATAAATTTAGCTACATTTAACCAGCAAATAAAGTCTTGATAAAAGTCTTGATAAAAGAAGTCTTGATAAAAGTCTGATTGATATCACGCTATTTTAGTTTTTAAAATGTTTTATTGTCTGCACTAGCATACTAATTTACAAACCATTAATTTTTTTCTTTTCAGTATTACGAAAATAATTTGCGGAAAAAAGAGGATGAGGGGAGAGATGTGTAACGTCTGGATTTTTGTGACAAGTATCCAGGGGTGAAAATGGCAAAAATTGCGTGACGTCAATTGGACGATCCCTTAAATAGTAGATAGACCACGGGCAGAAGATGCGGATATCAACAATGCTTCTGAACTGCTAGAAAGTGACGTTATGGGAGGATAATTGCTTACGTATGTAATATTCATATAAAGATGTTCCTAAACATCTTTCCCAAAAATTACTAACAATCCCAGATCCAGAACAAGCTCCTGAAGGATGGAAAAACTGACATAATAATGAACATTTTAAAGAGGAAATATCTAAGTAGGTACAGATACCAGAGAAGAACCTAAACTCTGGGTGCACCATCAAATTATTCATGTGCGCTGTGATAAACATAATTACTTAGCCATCAAGATTAGGTGAGAAATGGAAGGTTTCGGGACAATTAGATCTTACATTATCAGCTGTTAGTTTTTTGACGAACCATTGGCTAATAACAAATTGAATTAAAACACGTAACAGAGTATACAACTTTTAGAAATAACTTTTGTCCTTTACTTCATTCGCTGAAATTTAGATGTCATGCGAACATTCACAATCGGCACTGTCAGTAACGTTCAAACCATGCCAAAGACTCGCTAATTATTTAGCCTCGTGTGCTACCTAGTTGTTTCAGAAAACGCCTTGATTAAATCGGCATAGCACTGTTCACCAACCGACGCCGGCCCTTTTCATTTCGCAATTATTTCATTTTCGTTAATGAAGGTATTTCCACTTTATTTAATATTATATATAAAGCTCTTGTAAAAATAAAAGCGTCTTGTCAATGCCTGTCAAAACATGAAAGGCTGCATTCATGGAAGGGAGCTGCATGCAAGGTTTTAGCTTTCGAAGATGAGTAGATTATAAAAGATTTTTAGCGTCAAAGATTTGAAACACCACAATTATACAAACCTCATTTCAAGTTAAATAAAAGTGGGTAAAAAAGAACTTTAAAGTCAGAACCGAAAAGATAAAAATGTTGAGTAACTTTAAAATAACATAATAACAGCCGCAGTTCACAACAAAAGCTTTGACATTAAAATAATTGCAGAAACAGAAGATCGAAACAGATTTCAGCATTAAACTAACCCAAAATCAAACAAGCCTAAACAATGCTTTACGCACTCTGGAAATCAAGTAAACTGAGCCTGAAATCAAAGACGCGAGATTTAATGGCAACGTCCTTACCGTTTAGTTTGAAGAAAGTGAATGGAGATAAATACCAGTTCCATAGCGACACACATCAGTCTCTTTCTGATCATGTTATGTCATCATCATTATCATCACCAGTAATACCTTTTTGCTTCCCTGGGGCACTGTTTGCTAATACTTATATGTGAGATTAATTTCTTCCAGGACTTCACAGCAGAAAGGTAACTCAGAAAAAGAAAAATCACATACAGCAGGCCATAGCTTCTCAAACGGTGTGCCACGGCACACTAGAGTGCCGCGAGAGAGCCAGAGGTGTGCCGCTAAATTTTTATAGTAAACAATATTTTCGTCCAAATTACAGCATACTTTTGCCTATTGATACAATTTGTTTTTATAAAAACTTAAGTAACATTGATGTATTATGGATCGCACATTGTTACTGAAGTTCAACGAACTAGACTTGGACAAATTTTAGCGTACCGTTGCGGAGAAATATGTCACGGTTTGCCTCCCCTTAGCTCTGCAGTAGTGGTCTACAGTGGCCAAAACTCAAGAGTAAATAACGTGGGACTTCAAATGTTTCTTCCTGTGGTAAAGTGGGATGATATAAATATTTATAGGGGACTTAGTGTACTGACTGAGATCAGCTGTGAAGGTATCTGTATCTAATAGTGTGGTGTATTACAGATGACCTTACTTGCTACCACATTTATACCTCAGTCAGACCTATTCTGGAATATTGTGATGACTACGTTGAATGTCTAGGGTTATGATAATGATGAAGTGTATGTTCACAACAACCAACAGACAGATACACAATTTAATTTAATCCACAATACTTTACAACACTGTGACACTCACATACATAGAACACTCTATAAGACTATCTTAAATGAGTCAAGTGTTAAAGTTTAAAAATATATATGTATTAATTCCTTCAAATATTAGATATCCTGATTCAACTACAAAGTGAACCAGGAATCACAATCAAATGTAATCACAAGTTATATGTACACAATTTATAGATAGAATCTTTGTATTGACATATATTATTATTGCAATATGTGTGTAAGTTGTGCTGTAGTACTCTGAGGTAATACTGGCTTTTCAAGCTAGGTGGTTGTGTGTCATCATGACTTCAAGTGTTTGTTCCTCGTAGACATAATATTGGGAAAGTTCACAGTTTCTTTTTATTTGAAACTAATAAATGTCCCTCTAGATTTAAGGTAAAGTCACTGTTAGAGGGGGTATACACAAGATTGAGCTGCTCTGGCCACAGAATCCTAACTTCTGTGTGGGCGGCAGGAAACAGTCTCCACTGCTCGCTTGCTTCACCGTGTTCTTGAGACACCACACAGGTCGATATATTGACTAAGGAGTCTGCTACCAGCCTCTGGATTCAGCAAAACTCAGACCAGGTGCTGCTTTTAATATGTTAGTACCACTGTCCCTGAAACAAGAAGGTTGTACCTCCTACTTCAGAACTAATTTATAATCTATTTCCACACTGAGCACAATACATAACAAACACCGAGTTCAGCGCGGTAGGCCAACTGTTAGCTTCTCATGTAATAACATTCACCAGTATTCCTCTCCTTAATGATTACAACGCCTCTGCAATTTCAGCTGTAATTCCATTCTATACAATAAGATAGGTGTCATAGTACTATTGGCAATCCCATGCAGTTATACTACTCTCCGACAAGTTTTGTTCAGGTTGGAGCAATATCTAGGCTTTGCCTCATGTTTGCTACTGAACCACACACATATACAGACATAAATTATCAATTCACATTCAATTTTCATCTAAAAGATATCAAATATTTCTAGCTTACCACAATTCATGGAAATAATACACAAAATACGTTGACTGGCAATGAGTTATGGCACAATTCCGATCTGCCTCTGTCCCAGGCTTTCATAAGAAAAATATGAGCTGGATCTCAACGCACTTGCTTCTCAGTAAGTTTATTTTAAAAATGTGGCACTGAACAGACGCTCCTAATTGACTATATCAAATGGTCTAACCAATAGGACCATGTTTACAAAAGTATTTGAAAAAAAGTACCCTTCCTACCGTTTCCCGTAACAACCAAAAATAGTATCTGCAATCGACTAATCATGTTTAGGCTTACATATTCTTCTAGCCAATGAAATCGGATTTAACTTGTTGGCCTATTTCCCGTAAAATAGTGGTTTCAAAACATGCCACTGAGCAATTATGATTTGGTGCTGTCAGACAACCTCACTATTTTATTTTGGCTATAATTTGTTAATTCCTAGACTATTTGCGTAACACTTAACATATTCTTTGTCAGCAAGTCCTAAGGAACCCAAATATATAAATTTAATGGAGCTAAGTGGCTGCGTTCAAAATATGTATTTTCTTCTACCTCCTGTTCACTTCGATACGATGGGGTGTCATCTGTACTGTCAGGATTTCAGACGTAAAACAGTATAATGTCATGTTTCCTAATAAGCATTAAACATGTTTTTTTAAAACCTAACCGTGTATTGGTAGTGTTTTTTATCACTGTCTATTTGAAAAAAAGTTAGTGCTTCATGCCTTTCGCGTTGGGGGTGGCATTAATATTAATCGCGAGACTGTGGTAGTATTGCATGCGTTCCTCCTTCTCTCTCTCTCTCTCTCTCTCTCTCTCTTCTAAGCTCGTCTGTCTTTTCATTACGCAGTGTATAAAATGAAATTAATGCTAGTATTTTATCTAGGTCATTAAGCAGTGTGCGTATCTCAAGGTTTTCTAAGAAACACAGTACCGGTTTTATTTTTTTTATTTTTTTGAAACGCGTGTATGCTGCTGTAGGCTTTACTATCAAACGTGAAAGCGTTACACTATGCAGACGAAGTAGAAAAAGGGGGATTTTTGTACGCCATTGTGACAGCACTGGTCTTTTACCATTCTTCTTTCCTTTTATTGAATTAATTCGTTAGGCTTTACATTTACTTTTTAATTTAGATATGTGGATTTAGAATGTTTCACGACAAATTCTCCCCACTTAAAACAGACGTTATATGTCAGTCTATAATTCTATATACACATAGAGAAATTTATTATTATTCCTGGGGCTTACGGTGATTTTCATCACACGGATGGCGGCTTAGAAAATCCGCTCCCAGGTTGTTTTTTCCAGAAATATACTCTATGCTGAAATCGAATGGCTGCAAAAGTAAGGACCATCTGAGTAACCTCGAATTTTCATGCCTAGCCTGCGCTAGAAACGACAAGGGTTTGTGATCCGTTTGCAACTTGAATGCCTTCCCATACAGATAAATATTGAATTTCTTTATCGCCCATATTACTGCAAGACATTCTTTTTCGCTAGTTGAGTAATTGGTTTCAGCTTTATTCAACTTCCTACTAGCATATGCCACTGGGGTTAATTCCCCATTCAGTGCATCTGATTTCTGTAACAGGGTCGCACCTAACCCGATATTACTTGCATCCGTTCTCACAATGAATTCTTGACTTAAGTCAGGTAGTTTCAAAATAGGTTTGCTTGTGAGCTTTTCCTTCAATTCCTGGTAGGCCAATTCACATTGTGCTGTCCATGTAATTCGATCTGGATTTCCTTTACGTGTCAAATCAGTTAACGGTGCACATATGGAATTAAAGTTTTTGATATACTTTTGGTAGAAACCACATAATGAGACAAAGGATCTCACGTCTTTCTTGGTTTGTGGTCTCGGGGCTTTCTTTAGTTTCTCTAAATTCTTGGGGTCAGGGGTCATGTTTCCCTGATGGACTGTGTGTCCCAAGAATTCTAATTCTTTACATCCAACGCAACATTTGGTTGGTCGGGCTGTCAAATTCGCTTCTCTAAGTCGATTAAACAGCATGTTCAGAGAGTCAATGTGTTCCTCAAATGTTTCTGTTGCTATAAGGATATCATCCATGAAATTTGTGATGCATGGATTATTCAGGGGATCCAACAATTTTCTCATCATTCTAGAGAAGACACTAGGCGCATTCTTCAATCCAAATGGCAATCTGTTAAACTCATAGTGTCCCTCTGAGGTACTAAAAGCTAGGTATGGTCTAACCTCAGGCTTTACTGGAATCTGATAGTATCCTTTACTCAGATCCACTTTTGAGAAATATTTAGCTTTATTTAGCCTGGCAAACAACTGATTTGTATCCGGCAATGGATCCACCTGTCCTTCTGTGATAGCATTCAGTCTCCTGTAATCTATACAGAGTCTATGTTCTCCAGAGGGTTTCCTTAAGAGTACCACACTGGAACTATACGAAGATTCACTGTGTGAAATTATTCCTTCCTTCAACAAATAGTCTATCTCTTCCTTCAAGCTTTCTCCTTAGCAAAAGGAATCGAATAGGGTTTCATACAGACAGGTGTGGGGTCTATCAGTTTCATATCATATTCCAATAAGTTTGTATGCCCCGGTCGGTCTGTTAACACCTCTGTATGATCATCTAAAACCTGTTGCACTCTCTTCTTCTGATCTTTCGTTAAGTGTGTACTGATTTTCACCTGTGCCGCTGTCTCACAGGGGTGTAATGGATATTCAAATGATGAAAGTGGTTCCTTTTTCATCTCCATTGCAATGGACAAGGTCAACAAGTGTGTCTCTTCCTGATTTTCTCTTTCCAGATATTTCTTCAGGAGATTCACATGATAGATTTTTTCTTTCCCCTTCTTATCTATCTTATAATTTGTTCTAGACACCTTCTCTAGAACTGTATATGGACCTTGCCATCCAATTTGTAACTTATTCTGACTACCGGGTAGAAGAAGCAGTACCTTCTCTCCCACAGCCAAATCTCTGTCTTTAGCTTTCCTGTTGTAATAGGCAGCATGTTTTTTCCTGGCTTGTTTCAAATTTTCATTGGCAAGTTTCCAGCCAGTTTTTAAACGAGTGGTCAGCTCATTCACATATTGGTATGAGGATGTAATGTTTTCCTCTGCCTTTTCATCAGTCCACGTTCTTAACAGAGTTACATATGGACTTTTAAATTAGGAAACTTATTTTTCCTGGCACATGTCAGGTCCTTTGCACTCGAAGCTCTGTAGTGATGATTTTTCTTCCCAGAATCATCATTCACAAAACGACCGCTACCAATTTTTTTCTTGGGGCTCTCTCCCCACTTAGAATTCTTGATGAGAGATTTCCTCTCTACATCTTCTTCCTCCAGTTTACATAAGTCCGATTGAGGGATTTTCGGCTTATCCTGGGGTAAGACATCTTTTTGCACTATCTGCATTGTGGCCATTGTAAAACAGTCAATTGAAGATTGTCCGTGAAAAGGGGCTTCCCATTCCACTTGGTCCACTTTATTTTTCTTTTCAGTGTCAGGCCTACGTTTGCCCCGTGGCGTGTGGAGGTCCTGATCAATGTTCCCACTTGTGGGTGTTCCCTCATGTGCTATGCTACACCTCTCTACAAAATTTTCAATGTCCCACCTTGCCTTGGGCCAATAATAATTCTGAGCCACCTTTTGAATGATGGTACCTATTTTCTCATGGTCCCCATCTTTTCTCACATGTAAGCTCCTTATTAAGTCTGTCCTATACCTTTTAGGAAGTACCAGCTGTCCCTGACCTTTGGATCTAGTTCCAGTCTTCCGGTATATTAGTTGGTTCTTCATATAGAAGTTTCCTTTTCCTGGAGGTGTGTGACCATGGGACAATTTCCTAAAACAAGGCTTGAGGGTCTTATCCCCAGCCTGCGCCTTCCTCATCTCTTCTGGAGTGGTATTTAACATAATATCCTCCTCCTTTCTTGAGGTCGACCTGACCTGAAGGGTGGCCATTACTATAGGGTTCCTTCTGCAACGGTCAGTATCATGATTGTCCATCCGACAATTCTTACACCACCTCCTTTTTTGGTTGAAAGATTTTCTTTCATCAAATTTCCTTTCATCGAATTGTGGGGTTTTATTTTTATTGTCATACCGTGGCCTATCAAACTGGTGCTTACCTTTGTTCTGATCTCTAGGATCAAATTTATTAAAGTTCTGTGGTGCCCTAAAATTATCTACCTGTTTCTTTTTATTACCTGATACCTCTGCCTGAGCTGCTTGATACCTTTCAGCGACATTCAGTAACTCACCCAGTCTCTCTGCACCTTGTTCCATGAGAAACTTTCTCAGGTCTGGAGCCATGGACTCTCTTAATTGTTCTATAAGGATCATTTCCTTAAGATCTTGGGTTTTCCCCAGAGAAGTCCATTTCTCTAAGTATGTCTCTAACCGTGCAGAGAACTGGTGATAGGTTTCACCTGACAGTAGTTTAGCATTCCTAAATTTTTTTCTATAAAATTCACCATTCTTTTCATATCTTAACAAAAGAGCCTGCTTTAGCATGTCATAATTTTCTTGATCAGCTCTGCTCATTTTGGCGAAAACTTCATAAGCCGTACCACGAAGCCCTTGTAATAACTTTAAGCTCCACCTTTCTCTCTCTAACCCATACGTGGTAGCTAATAGTTTATATCTATTTAGATAGCTCTCGATATCATCGTCTTTCTCAACAAAATGATCTAAATGAAAGTTCATAGCTGAGGTTGAGGCTCCCTGACTAGTAGTGGCATCAGAGGCAAAGGGACTGGCACCATTTTCAGGAGCATGGCTTTGAAACTCAAACTCCCTTAGTCGTAACTCATGTTCCCTTTGTAATCTTTTATCTTCTGCTTCCCTTTCTGCAGCTAATCGCTTGTCTTCCCTTTCTGCAGTCAATCTTTTTTCTTCTCTTTCTGTAGCTTGCCTTCTTTCCTCGGCTTCCCTTTCTGCCCTTTTTTCTTCTAATTGGAGCCTTTTAATCTCCCTATCTGCCTCCAATGCTTTAGCCTCTTTGTCAGCCTCAATCTGCAGCCTCTTAATTTCTTTTTCAGCCTCTAATTTTCTTTCAGCCTCTTTTTCTAATCTTTTTTCTTCGCGTTCAATAAATTTGTCACATTCAGTAGTGACATAAGCAATCATAACTTGCCCGTCCATTCCTAACTCTTTCGCAGTCTGCACAGCAGCAGATCGAAATTTTGCCAAGTCGGCCATTTTCTACCAGGCAAATGTATACACTATTTAACCAAACAATTTTATCTATAAATAATTATCTAAGGACAACCACAGGCACTGAGAGCTCAACCTTATTTTTCCACCCAAGAATACCTTTTTAATTTTTATAATTTCCCGCAGTGAATTACTCCCAATATATATGCTAGGGGAAGGTTCAAAATCCGGGAGCGAGACCCCAATATATGTGGTAAAGTGGGATGATATAAATATTTATAGGGGACTTAGTGTACTGACTGAGATCAGCTGTGAAGGTATCTGTATCTAATAGTGTGGTGTATTACAGATGACCTTACTTGCTACCACATTTATACCTCAGTCAGACCTATTCTGGAATATTGTGATGACTACGTTGAATGTCTAGGGTTATGATAATGATGAAGTGTATGTTCACAACAACCAACAGACAGATACACAATTTAATTTAATCCACAATACTTTACAACACTGTGACACTCACATACATAGAACACTCTATAAGACTATCTTAAATGAGTCAAGTGTTAAAGTTTAAAAATATATATGTATTAATTCCTTCAAATATTAGATATCCTGATTCAACTACAAAGTGAACCAGGAATCACAATCAAATGTAATCACAAGTTATATGTACACAATTTATAGATAGAATCTTTGTATTGACATATATTATTATTGCAATATGTGTGTAAGTTGTGCTGTAGTACTCTGAGGTAATACTGGCTTTTCAAGCTAGGTGGTTGTGTGTCATCATGACTTCAAGTGTTTGTTTCTCGTGGACATAATATTGGGAAAGTTCACAGTTTCTTTTTATTTGAAACTAATAAATGTCCCTCTAGATTTAAGGTAAAGTCACTGTTAGAGGGGGTATACACAAGATTGAGCTGCTCTGGCCACAGAATCTTAACTTCTGTGTGGGCGGCAGGAAACAGTCTCCACTGCTCGCTTGCTTCACCGTGTTCTTGAGACACCACACAGGTCGATATATTGACTAAGGAGTCTGCTACCAGCCTCTGGATTCAGCAAAACTCAGACCAGGTGCTGCTTTTAATATGTTAGTACCACTGTCCCTGAAACAAGAAGGTTGTACCTCCTACTTCAGAACTAATTTATAATCTATTTCCACACTGAGCACAATACATAACAAACACCGAGTTCAGCGCGGTAGGCCAACTGTTAGCTTCTCATGTAATAACATTCACCAGTATTCCTCTCCTTAATGATTACAACGCCTCTGCAATTTCAGCTGTAATTCCTTCTATACAATAAGATAGGTGTCATAGTACTATTGGCAATCCCATGCAGTTATACTACTCTCCGACAAGTTTTGTTCAGGTTGGAGCAATATCTAGGCTTTGCCTCATGTTTGCTACTGAACCACACACATATACAGACATAAATTATCAATTCACATTCAATTTTCATCTAAAAGATATCAAATATTTCTAGCTTAACACAATTCATGGAAATAATACACAAAATACGTTGACTGGCAATGAGTTATGGCACAATTCCGATCTGCCTCTGTCCCAGGCTTTCATAAGAAAAATATGAGCTGGATCTCAACGCACTTGCTTCTCAGTAAGTTTATTTTAAAAATGTGGCACTGAACAGACGCTCCTAATTGACTATATCAAATGGTCTAACCAATAGGACCATGTTTACAAAAGTATTTGAAAAAAAGTACCCTTCCTACCGTTTCCCGTAACAACCAAAAATAGTATCTGCAATCGACTAATCATGTTTAGGCTTACATATTCTTCTAGCCAATGAAATCGGATTTAACTTGTTGGCCTATTTCCCGTAAAATAGTGGTTTCAAAACATGCCACTGAGCATTATGATTTGGTGCTGTCAGACAACCTCACTATTTTATTTTGGCTATAATTTGTTAATTCCTAGACTATTTGCGTAACACTTAACATATTCTTTGTCAGCAAGTCCTAAGGAACCCAAATATATAAATTTAATGGAGCTAAGTGGCTGCGTTCAAAATATGTATTTTCTTCTACCTCCTGTTCACTTCGATACGATGGGGTGTCATCTGTACTGTCAGGATTTCAGACGTAAAACAGTATAATGTCATGTTTCCTAATAAGCATTAAACATGTTTTTTAAAACCTAACCGTGTATTGGTAGTGTTTTTTATCACTGTCTATTTGAAAAAAAAGTTAGTGCTTCATGCCTTTCGCGTTGGGGGTGGCATTAATATTAATCGCGAGACTGTGGTAGTATTGCATGCGTTCCTCCCTCTCTCTCTCTCTCTCTCTCTCTCTCTCTCTCTCTCTCTCTCTCTCTCTCTCTCTCTCTCTCTCTCTCTCTCTCTCTCTCTCTCTCTCTTCTAAGCTCGTCTGTCTTTTCATTACGCAGTGTATAAAATGAAATTAATGCTAGTATTTTATCTAGGTCATTAAGCAATGTGCGTATCTCAAGGTTTTCTAAGAAACACAGTACCGGTTTTATTTTTTATTTTTGAAACGCGTGTATGCTGCTGTAGGCTTTACTATCAAACGTGAAAGCGTTACACTATGCAGACGAAGTAGAAAAAGGGGGATTTTTGTACGCCATTGTGACAGCACTGGTCTTTTACCGTTCTTCTTTCCTTTTATTGAATTAATTCGTTAGGCTTTACATTTACCTTTTAATTTAGATATGTGGATTTAGAATGTTTCACGACACTTCCTTCGCACAAGATTACTCTTGGCAGAGTTGTAGATAGAAGGATAATGATGCTTCTACCTCAAGGTAGTTTTCACAAGATATTCAAAAAGCGAGAACAATGCTGCATTTGCTGAGCACGTTAACTCTGGTATCTGCCGTCAAATTTTGCGAAGGATAGGGTTATCTTATAATTCGTTAGCTCATGCAAGCCCCCAGCTGAGTTAATTCAGCGATTTTCCTCTTGTTATTATTTATATGTCTGTTTACGTGCATTTAAGAAATTGTCTGAGACATACGGATGTAGTACATTCAAAATGATTAAATCAACTTTAGATTTGTCTTTATACAAGTAACACATTTAATAATCAATTATGTCTTAACAGTTATAAAAATGAATAATTCTTTAGAAAAAAGTATTCATCACAGTGTGATGTTATGGTTTTCGAAAATGAAAAGATCACTTTGCAGCTATTAAATTTTACTTAGAGACCGAGGCATTAATTATGTGACAGAATATATAAACATTTCTAGACATGCTGTTTCAATTATGTTGCCATTTGCTACCACTTGCGTATGCGAGTTAAGCTTTTCTAGCCTCAGTTGAATTAAGACCAAATTCAGATCCGAACTTCAGTCAGTGGAACATGAATTAAGAGCGTGTTTGTCCAATATTCCTCCACGAATAAAGAAGATCCTCTGGATTAAATGCAAGGATATCATAAAGACAGCTGCTGCAGAAGCATGCGGTGAAGTCCGACTTGGGAACAAGAGAAAGAGGACACCTTGGTGGACAGAGGAAGTCAAAGAGAAAATAAGAGAGAGGAAAATGGCATGGAAACAATACTTAGGAGCTAAAAACACAACAGGACAAATAGAAAAATATAGAGAATATGTGACACTCAGAACAGAAGCAAAGAACAAAGTGCTAGCAGAAAAACAGAAGTCCTGGGAAGAATTTGGAGAAAAGCTAGAAAAAGATGCACAAGAAAACCAGAAATTGTTCTATAAGACCCTAAAGAACATGAGGAAGGAAAAACAATGCCCTCTCAAATTTATAAAGGACAAGCAAGGAAAATTGCTTACTGCCCCGAAGGAAGTAATGGAAAGATGGAAAGAATATTTCTCAGAACTCCTGGATGGTGAGCATGGTGAAGCATCAGAAATGATAACCACTAGCACAGAAGAAAAAACTAATGATGATGAAGATGACATAAAGATGGAAGAACTGAAGGCAGCACTGGAGAAAATCAAGATGGACAACGCAGCAGGGCATGATGGTATAACACCAGAAATGGTTAAGTTCATGGGAGCATCAAGCGACCTATTACTCTTAAGGGTTTTACAGGCAGCATGGTACAACAAGACGATACCAAAGGAATGGTAGATTGCCATCATAACACCAATTTTCAAAAAGGGTGACAATCGACAGTGTGGAAACCATAGAGGCATATCCCTTATCAGTGTCCCTGGTAAAATCTACTCTAGAATCCTAGAGCAGAGACTCCGACGCCTAGCTGAGCCACAATTGGATGACGTCCAGTGCGGATTCCGAGCAAACCGAAGTACTCAAGACCTAATCTTCACACTCAGACAGCTGAGTGAAAAGGCCCTTGAGTATAAGAGTGAGATGCATCTTTGTTTCATAGATCTGGAAAAGGCGTTTGACGGGGTCCCCTGGAGCAAACTTTGGGACTGTTTGGCAAGGAAGAATATTCCAGCACCTCTGATTGATACTATACAGAGCTTCTACAAGTCTTGCAGAAATTATGTGAGGACAGCAAACCATAAGTCAGAAGAGTTCAGGACCACCACTGGTGTAAGACAAGGTGATATCCTATCACCTTACCTCTTCATACTCCTTATGGACGATGTCATCAAGGCATGTAAGGAGAGAACAAGAAAGTATTCAGTGGCTACTGGAAGATGAGACAGGTCTATATTTTGGAGCTGGCATTTGCTGATGATGTTGCCCTGATTGTTAAATCAGAGGCACATCTCCAATCCAACCTGCAAGTCTGGAAGGAAGAGCTGGAGAAGAGAGGGATGGTCATAAGCAGCTCTAAAACAAAATCCATGGTGATATCACGAGAAGAAAGAAGACATCAGATTTAGCTGGGAGAACAGGTCCTGGAGCAGGTCGACCACTTTAAATACCTCGGAGCTATTATAGACCGAAAGGGAGGCATCAAAGAAGAGTTGGCCACTCGAAAAGCAGCAGCTGGGAGACTTTTTCAGGCCATAAATCGAGGATTCCTCAGCAAGAGAGAGGTTGGTAAGAAAACGAAGATGGCTGTATACCGCTCCACCTATGTCCCAGTCTTGATATATGGATGCGAGTCATGGGCAATGACTACAACCCATAAAAGCCAGATCCAAACCTCAGAAATGAGGTATCTCAGGAAGGTGGTTGAAGTAACAAGAAGAGACATGGTACGCAACCAGACGATACATCAAGGCCTTAAATCCTACCCCCTGCAGACCCAAGTAGAACAGTCCCAATTAAGATGGTTTGGCCATGTCTGCAGAATGGGAGAAGATCGGATACCACGACAAGCATGGGAAACAAAGAGCCAAGGATCCAGACCCCGAGGACGACCCAGAGTCCGCTGGGAGGACAACATTAGACAATCTTTGAAGGACCGAGGACTAGAATGTAACCAGGCCAGGAGGAAGACAGCCGATAGGATAGTCTGGCGCTCTCTCTTCCAAACCTCTACACCTCACGGTAGAAGGGGAACGACTAAGTAAGTAAGAATAAAGAAGATCTATGCCTCCAAGCAGGCTCACATTTAACATTGAAAACAAGGCACTTGCATTAAAAAATTTAAAATCTCTCTCAATTTTATTATTTTTGTCATGTCTTACTATAAAAATATATACAGTATTGTAATAAAATTTGAAATCAGTCAGTGTAGCGTAAACTGTAAAATACTATAAATTTACGGTTAATTACACAAGAGTCCAGCATTAAGAGCAGAGGTGAAATTTGCATTGGTAAGCGTGCCACAGTTTGAAAAAGTTTGAGAAACAATGTGGTAGGTAGCAGTATCTGAGAAGATTTTCTTGTATTCACATTTCTTTGGGATCACGCAGCACTTCAATAATTGAGACAATATTTTCAAATGTTGTCTTCATTGGGTTCACGGCGTCAAAATGAGCACTCCATCTTCTCTGGGAAAGTCTTTTAGCTGTCATGCCTACATTCCCATTGAGCATTTCATATCCATGGGGTGAGACTAAAAATAAAACTTTTCGGAGTTTCAAAAAGCAGTCACACAAGAAGAACTGGTTCCAAATGAGTGCGCTCGGCAAAGGTTCTGAAAACGATTTGAGCAAGACACACACATACAATCTATCTGAAGTTTGACAGAAGATATTCAGCGTGGACAGCTAACACAAGAAACATCATCGAAATAGAATTCAAATAAGAGATAGATAGATAGATAGATAGATAGATAGATAGATAGATAGATAGATAGATAGATAGATAGATAGATAGATAGATAGATAGATAGATAGATAGATAGATAGATAGATAGATAGATAGATGGATGGATGGATGGATGGATGGATGGATGGATGGATGGATGGATGGATGGATGGATGGATGGATGGATAGATAGATAGATAGATAGATAGATAGATAGATAGATAGATAGATAGATAGATAGATAGATAGATAGATAGATAGATAGATAGGTAGGTAGGTAGGCAGGCAGGCGGACAGACAGACAGACAGAGAGACAGACTGACTGACTGACTGACTGACAGACAGACTGACTGACTGACTGATTGATTGATTGATTGATTGATTGATTGATTGATTGATTGATTGATTGATTGATTGATTGATTGATTGATTAAAGAGAGAGAGAGCAAGGACTAAAGGATGGTACTTAAATTTCTAACAAGAGTGAAACTGTGATGAAAGAGAGGAGACTGACAGATCTTTAATTTATTCTAATGTCGCTACTTGACCAATAATCAGGTGCCAAATGTCTTGAGAGTTCTTGCTCTTTGTCTTCGTCTTACCCTTTCAGACATGAATTTGATTAAGTTTAAAGAAAGCGGTGGTCAACCTGAGGTTGTTGGTATCACCAGAGAGTTTGTCCCAGGAGTGGTACTAATGACGGCCATATTTGCTTTCTCTGTTCTTCATTTGTAGGGCACTTTTGCAGCAGATGTTCAGCTGTCATTTTACCGGTGCCACAGCTACACTCATCGTTAGTTCCTATCTTTAGCTTGTTACTTGAGAGTTGATCTTAGTATATGTGGAAGTGAACCCTTCCTAAATAGGAATGGTCCTGTCATTTGCCATCAAAGATCTATGATCATGAGATTTCTGAGCAACATCTCTTATGTCTGGAGAAATGGAAGACCCAGGGAGCTAGGATTTAGCTTAAACCACATTGATGAAGGCCATTAACCGGCAGTGACCAAGAAGAGAAAGAAATGGAAGGACATATTACATTGCCTCTTGTACATTAACTTGTTTTTGGCTCACTAGCCATCTATTCGTTCGGGTCACAATGTAAACATGTCATCAGCAAACAAAGAAAACTTCATAGAATTGGTAGAGTTGTCGTCAGATTATGATCCAGTTTTGAAAGAACATTTTAAATTTGTAATAATTAAGAATTCATGTGGGAAAAAATTGGCTACTATTTTTAAGTCTCTGTTTGCCTTGTCTTCCGTGCCTTGTTGTTTGTGTGATAGAAGGCTCGTGTCATCTGCAAAACCGGGACTCCTCGTTGTTTACCACAAGTGTGTGTATGTATTATACTCATATGTGTGTCTTTGAGCGTGTCTGTGACAAAAACAGAGAGAGAATGAGTCAGTGAGTATATATAAAAATAATGAATGTTTTTCTCTTCGCATCGGGCCTTAACTGCGATGCAATAATTAACGTGCCAAGAAAATTGTTGACATTTCTGGGAATGCCTGGGCCTAGTGTTTGTCACACTGTATTATAATATCATGAGATAATGTGGGAATTCGATGCCAGGAACACCGCAGATTTTAACATCTGTATTTTGTAAGAAAGACGGTCGGGACATTATATATATATATATATATATATATATATATATATATATATATATATATATATATATATATATATATATATATATATATATATATATATATATATATATATATATATATATATATATATATATATATATATATATATATATATATATAGAGAGAGAGAGAGAGAGAGAGAGAGAGAGAGACTTCCGGGTAAAAATAAATTATAAATCGTTTTGCGTCTCGCAGTTTTCTATTCCCGGTTTCCTAATTATTTATATTTTTCTTTCCTTCTTGTTTTCTCCCCTTCTTTATCTTTCCTACCGTTTTCTGTATTTATTATACAACTGACTCTTTCTGTGCTTATAATTCCACTAACTTTTTGTTTGATTATTATGGCATTGGCTCTTTCTGTGTTCATTATCCCACAAAATCCTTCTATGTTCATTATCCCACAATATCCTTCTGTGTTCATTATCCCATAAAATCCTGTTGTGTTCATTATCCCACAAAATCCTTCTGTGTTCATTATCCCACAAAATCCTGTGTTCATTATCCCACAAAATCCTTCTGTGTTCATTATCCCACAAAATCCTTCTGTGTTCATTATCCCACAAAATCCTGTGTTCATTATCCCACAAAATCCTTCTGTGTTCAGTAATACCACCAACTCTTCCTGTGTTTATTAATGCCACTAAATCTTTCTGTTTTTATTATGCCACTAAACCTTTCTGTTTTTATTATACCATTAAATCTTTCTGCTTTTGTTATGCCACTAAATATTTGTACGTTCATTATTCCCATAACATTGTTTATTGCGGCACTGTTCATTATGGCTATTATGGCTGTGTTCAGTAATGTCACTAAATCCTTCTGTGTTCATTAATGTCCCTAAATCTTTCTGTGTTCATTAATGTAACTAAATATTTCTGTGTTCACTAATGCCACTAAATCTTTCTGTGTTCATTAATGTAACTAAATATTTCTGTGTTCACTAATGCCACTAAATCTTTCTGTGTTCACTAATGCCACTAAACTATCTGTGTTCATTAATGCCATTAAATCGTTATGTGTTCACTAAAGTAACTAAATCTTTCTGTGTTCACTTATGTAATTAAATCTTTCTGTGTTCATTAATGTAACTAAATCTTTCTGTGTTCATTAATGTAACTTAATCTTTCTGTGTTAATTAATGTAACTAAATCTTTCTGTGTTCATTAATGTAACTAAATCTTTCTGTTCACTAATGCCACTAAATCTTTCTGTTCATTAATGTCACTAAATCTATCTTTCTGTTCATTGATGTCATTAAATCTTTCTGTGTTCATTAATGTCATTAAATCTTTATGTTGTTCATTGATGTCACTAAATCGTTCTGTGTTCATTGACATCACTAAATCTTTCTATGTTCATTAATGTAACTATATCTTTCTGTGCTCATGAATGTCACCAAATCTTTCTATGTTCATTAATATCACTAGATCTTTTTGTGTTCATTAATGTCACTAAATCTTTCTGTGTTCATTAGGTCTTTAAATCTTTCTGTGTTCTTTATTGCTACTAAATCTTTCTGTATTTATTAATGACAATAAATCTTTCTGTGTTTATTATTGTCACTAAATCTTTCTGTGTGCATTATGTCTTTAAATCTTTCTGTGTTCATTAAAGCTACTACATCTTTCTGTATTCATTTTGTCTTTATATCTTTCTGTGTTCATTAATGCCACTAAATCTTACAGTGTTCATTAATGCCATTAATTCGTTCTGTGTTCATTAATGTCCCTTACTCTTCCTGTGTTCACTAATGTCACTAAATCTTTCTGTGTTCATTAATGTCACTAAGAGCTTATGTGTTCACTAATACCACTATATCTTTCAGTGTTCATTAATGCCACTAAAAGCTTCTGTGTTCACTAATGCCACTAAATATTTCTGTGTTCATTAATGCCACTAACTCTTTCTATGTTCACTAATGCCACTAACTCTTTCTGTGTTCACTAATGCTACTAAATCTGCCTGTGTTCACTAATGCCACTAAATCTTTCTGTGTTCATTAATGTCACTAAGAGCTTATGTGTTCACTAATACCACTATATCTTTCAGTGTTCATTAATGCCACTAAAAGCTTCTGTGTTCACTAATGCCACTAAATATTTCTGTGTTCATTAATGCCACTAACTCTTTCTATGTTCACTAATGCCACTAACTCTTTCTGTGTTCACTAATGCTACTAAATCTTTCTGTGTTCACTAATGCCACTAAATCTTTCTGTGTTCACTATTGTCACTAAAAGCTCCTGTGTTCCCTAATGCCACTAAATCTTTCTATGTTCACTAACGCCACTAAATCTTTCTGTGTTCACTAATGCCACTAAATCTTTCTGCGTTCACTAATGCCACTAAATCTTTCTGTGTTCCCATATGCCATTAAATCTTTCTGTGTTCACTAATGTCACTAAAAGCTTCTGTGATCACTAATGCCACTAAATCTTTCTGTGTTCATTAATGTCACTAACTCTTTCTGTGTTCACTAATGTCACTAAATCTTTCTGTGTTCACTAATGTCACTAACTCTTTCTGTGTTCATTAATGTCACTAAAAGCTTCTGTGTTCACTAATGCCACTAAATCTTTCTGTGTTCACTAATGTCACTAAAAGCTTCTGTGTTCACTAATGCAACTAAAACTTTCTGTGTTCACTAATGCCACTATCTCTTTCTGTGTTCACTAATGTCACTAAAAGCTTCTGTGTTCACTAATGCCACTAAATCTTTCTGTGTTCATTAATGTCACTAACTCTTTCTGTGTTCACTAATGTCACTAAATCTTTCTGTGTTCACTAATGTCACTAACTCTTTCTGTGTTCACTAATGACACTAAATCTTTATGTGTTCATTAATGTCACTAACTCTTTCTGTGTTCACTAATGTCACTAAATCTTTCTGTGTTCACTAATGTCACTAACTCTTTCTGTGTTCACTAATGTCACTAAAAGCTTCTGTGTTCACTAATGCCACTAAATCTTTCTGTGTTCACTAATGTCACTAAAAGCTTCTGTGTTCACTAATGCCACTAAAACTTTCTGTGTTCACTAATGCCACTATCTCTTTCTGTGTTCACTAATGTCACTAAAAGCTTCTGTGTTCACTAATGCCACTAAATCTTTCTGTGTTCACTAATGTCACTAACTCTTTCTGTGTTCATTTATGTCACTAACTCTTTCTATGTTCACTAATGCCACTAACTCTTTCTGTGTTCACTAATGCCAATAAATCTTTCTGTGTTCATTAATGTCACTAAATCTTCTGTGTTCATTAATGTCCATAAATCTTTCTGTGTTTATTAGTGTCACTAATTCTTCCTGTGTTCACTAATGCCACTAAATCTTTCTGTGTTCATTAATGACACTAATTCTTCCTGTGTTCACTAATGCCACTAAATCTTTATGTGTTCATTAATGCCACTAACTCTTTCTGTGTTCACTAATGTCACTAAATCTTTCTGTGTTCCCTAATGAGACTAAATCTTTCACTTTTTATTATACCATCAATCTTTCTGTTTTCATTAAGCCACTAAATATGTCTGTGTCCCTTAATGTCACTAAATCTTTATGTCTTCATTAATCTCACTAAATCTTTCTGTGTTCACTAATGTCACTAAATCTTTCTGTGTTCACTAATGTCACTACGTCTTTCTGTGTTCATTGATGTCACTAAATCTTTCTGTGTTCATTAATGTCACTAAATCTTTCTGTGTTCTTTAATTTCACTACATCTTTCTGTGTTTATTAATGTCACTAGATCTTTCTATGTTCATTAATGTCACTAAATTTGTCTGTGTTCATTAATGTCACTAAATTTTTCTGTATTCATTAATGTCACTAAATCTCTCTGTGTCTCTTAATGTCCATAAATCTTTCTGTGTTCATTAATGTCACTAAATCTTTCTGTGTTCATTAATGTCACTAAATCTTTCTGTCCCTTAATGTTCATAAATCTTTCTGTGTTCATTAATGTCACTAAATGTTTCTGTGTTCATTAATGTCACTAACTCTTTCTGTGTTCACTAATGTCACTAAAAGCTTCTGTGTTCACTAATGCCACTAAATCTTTCTGTGTTCATTAATGTCACTAACTCTTTCTGTGTTCATTAATGTCACTAAATGTTTCTGTGTTCATTAATGTCACTAACTCTTTCTGTGTTCACTAATGTCACTAAAAGCTTCTGTGTTCACTAATGCCACTAAATCTTTCTGTGTTCATTAATGTCAATAACTCTTTCTGTGTTCACTAATGTCACTAAATCTTTCTGTGTTCACTAATGTCACTAACTCTTTCTGTGTTCACTAATGTCACTAAAAGCTTCTGTGTTCACTAATGCCACTAAATCTTTCTGTGTTCATTAATGCCACTAAATCTTTCTGTGTTCACTAATGTCACTAAATGCTTCTGTGTTCACTAATGCCACTAAATCTTTCTGTGTTCACTAATGTCACTAACTGTTTCTGTGTTCATTTATGTTACTAACTCTTTCTATGTTCACTAATGCCACTAACTCTTTCTGTGTTCACTAATGCCAATAAATCTTTCTGTGTTCATTAATGTCACTAAAAGCTTCTGTGTTCATTAAGGTCCATAAATCTTTCTGTGTTTATTAGTGTCACTAATTCTTCCTGTGTTCACTAATGCCACTAAATCTTTCTGTGTTCATTAATGACACTAATTCTTCCTGTGTTCACTAATGCCACTAAATCTTTCTGTGTTCATTAATGCCACTAACTCTTTCTGTGTTTACTAATGTCACTAAATCTTTCTGTGTTCCCTAATGAGACTAAATCTTTCACTTTTTATTATACCATTAATCTTTCTGTTTTCATTAAGCCACTAAATATTTCTGTGTCCCTTAATGTCACTAAATCTTTATGTCTTCATTAATCTCACTAAATCTTTCTGTGTTCAATAATGTCACTAAATCTTTCTGTGTTCACTAATGTCACTACATCTTTCTGTGTTCATTGATGTCACTAAATCTTTCTGTGTTCATTAATGTCACTAAATCTTTCTGTGTTCTTTAATTTCACTACATCTTTCTGTGTTTATTAATGTCACTAAATCTTTCTATGTTCATTAATGTCACTAAATTTGTCTGTGTTCATTAATGTCACTAAATTTTTCTGTATTCATTAATGTCACTAAATCTCTCTGTGTCCCTTAATGTCCATAAATCTTTCTGTGTTCATTAATGTCACTAAATCTTTCTGTGTTCATTAATGTCACTAAATCTTTCTGTCCCTTAATGTCCATAAATCTTTCTGTGTTCATTAATGTCACTAAATGTTTCTGTGTTCATTAATGTCACTAACTCTTTCTGTGTTCATTAATGTCCCTAAATGTTTCTGTGTTCATTAATGTCACTAAATGTTTCTGTGTTCATTAATGTCACTAACTCTTTCTGTGTTCACTAATGTCACTACATCTTTATGTGTTCATTAATGTCAATAAAAGCTTCTGTGTCCACTATTGCCACTAAATCTTTATGTGTTCATTAATGTCACTAAATCTTTCTATGTTCATTAATGTCAATAAAAGCTTATGTGTCCACTAATGTCAATAAATCTTTCTGTGTTCATTAATTTAACTAAATATTTCTGTGTCCTTTAATGTCCCTAAATCATTCTTTGTTCAGTCATGTCACTAAATCTTTCTGGGTTCATTAATGTCACTAACTCTTTCTGTGTTCATTAATGTCACTAAATCTTTCTGTGTTCATCATGTCACTAAATCTTTCTATGTTCATTTCATTAATGTCACTAAATCTTTCTATGTTCACTAATGTCACTAAATCTTTCTGTGTTCATTAATGCCACTGAATCTTTCTGTGTTTATTAATGCCACTAACTCTTTCTGTGTTCACTAATGTCACTAAATCTTTTTGTGTTCCTTAATGAGACTAAATCTTTCACTTTTTATTATACCATTAATCTTTCTGTTTTCATTAAGCCACTAAATATTTCTGTGTCCCTTAATGTCACTAAATCTTTGTCTTCATTAATCTCACTAAATCATTCTGTGTTCACTAATGTCACAAAATCTTTCTGTGTTCACTAATCTCACTACATCTTTCTGTGTTCATTGATGTCACTACATCTTTCTGTGTTCATTAATGTCACTAAATCTTTCTGTGTTCTTTAATTTCACTACATCTTTCTGTGTTTATTAATATCACTAAATCTTTCTATGTTCATTAGTGTCACTAAATTTTTCTGTGTTCATTAATGTCACTAAATTTTTCTGTATTCATTAATGTCACTAAATCTCTCTGTGTCCCTTAATGTCCATAAATCTTTCTGTGTTCATTAATGTCACTAAATCTTTCTGTGTTTATTAATGTTACTAAATCTTTCTGTCCCTTAATGTCCATAAATCTTTCTGTGTTCATTAATGTCACTAAATGTTTCTGTTCATTAATGTCACAAACTCTTTCTGTGTTCATTAATGTCCCTAAATGTTTCTGTGTTCATTAATGTCACTAAATGTTTCTGTGTTCATTAATGTCACTAACTCTTTCTGTGTTCACTAATGTCACTACATCTTTATGTGTTCATTAATGTCAATAAAAGCTTCTGTGTCCACTAATGCCACTAAATCTTTATGTGTTCATTACTGTCACTAAATCTTTCTATGTTCATTAATGTCAATAAAAGCTTCTGTGTCCACTAATGCCAATAAATCTTTCTATGCTCATTAATTTAACTAAATATTTATGTGTCCTTTAATGTCCCTAAATCTTTCTTTCTTCAGTAATGTCACTAAATCTTTCTGTGTTCATTAATATCACTAACTCTTTCTGTGTTCATTAATGTCACTAACTCTTTCTGTGTTCACTAATGTCACTACATCTTTATGTGTTCATTAATGTCAATAAAAGCTTCTGTGTCCACTAATGCCACTAAATCTTTATGTGTTCCCTAATGAGACTAAATCTTTCACTTTTTATTATATCATTAATCTTTCTGTTTTCATTAAGCCACTAAATCTTTCTGTGTCCCTTAATGTCACTAAATCTTTATGTCTTCATTAATGTAACTAAATCTTTATGTGTTCATTAATGTCACTAAATCTTTCTGTGTTCTTTAATTTCACTACATCTTTCTGTGTTTATTAATGTCACTAAATCTTTCTATGTTCATTAATGTCACTAAATTTTTCTGTGTTCATTAATGTCACTAAATTTTTCTGTATTCATTAATGTCACTAAATCTTTCTGTGTCCCTTAATGTCCATAAATCTTTCTGTGTTCATTAATGTCACTAAATCTTTCTGTGTTCATTAATGTCACTAAATCTTTCTGTCCCTTAATGTCCATAAATCTTTCTGTGTTCATTAATGTCACTAAATGTTTCTGTGTTCATTATGTCACTAACTCTTTCTGTGTTCATTAATGTCCCTAAATGTTTCTGTGTTCATTAATGTCACTAAATGTTTCTGTGTTCATTAATGTCATTAACTCTTTCTGTGTTCACTAATGTCACTACATCTTTATGTGTTCATTAATGTCAATAAAAGCTTCTGTGTCCACTAATGCCACTAAATCTTTATGTGTTCATTGTCACTAAATCTTTCTATGTTCATTAATGTCAATAAAAGCTTCTGTGTCAACTAATGCCAATTAATCTTTCTGTGTTCATTAATGTCACTAAATATTTCGGTGTCCTTTAATGTCTCTAAATCTTTCTTTGTTCAGTAATGTCACTAAATCTTTCTGTGTTCATTAATGTCACTAACTCTTTCTGTGTTCATTAATGTCACTAAATCTTTCTGTGTTCATTATATCACTAAATCTTTATGTGTTCACTTCATTAATGTCACTAAATCTTTCTGTGTTCATTAATGTCATTAAATCTTTCTGTGTTCATTAATGTCACTAAATCTTTCTGTGTTCATTAATGTCACTAAATCTGTATGTTCTCGTTATGTCACTAAATATTTATGTGTTTATTAATGCCGCTAAACCTTTGTTTAATATGGCACTAACCTTTTCTTCCCTCTATCCATCTCACTTTCTCTTCCCTCTTTCATCCTCTTCCTTTTCCCTAAACGTACACTATCAAAAGCACAATCACTAATAATGAATGTCCAGTCGCCTCATTTCTGTGTTTTCTGAAACAGTATAACTTACACATCGCAGGGCTTTATAGATATGATATGACCGAGTAGGTTTACAGACGAATCTTGTGAGGTAACTATTTTTAGACTGCAAGAAAGTATACATCTATTTACTAAACACGTTTTTGCTGTGTATGGATATAAATAGTCTCCATTGTCATTTTCGTAGCAGGCACCGTTTGTAGAACATTCCGGGCTAAATCGAGTTTCCCCTTCCAATCCCAATGGCCCAGTGTCTCCGAGAATCTATGTTTTTGCGTGATCATAGCTGCCAGATCTTTTGCAGATCACGTAGAAGTCTTGTGGCTGCATTTTTTTAACAAGGTTTCCCCGCTTACTTTCCTACTTTGATCAGCATGTGTTGTTTTTTTGGCCATTACTACAATGAGTTTTCAGAGCTTTCGATTCTGATGGCTGGCTTGTTTGAACTAGATGATTTAGCCTTTGGTTTGATCTACAACAAAAAATAGTTAGTGTTAATTTATTGATGTGCCTCTGTTATTATGTAAGTGTTTGAGTGTGTACGTCTAGCGGTATGTATAAGTGATAACAAATTAGATGATTACTTGTAATCATTTGTCATTGTGTTATTGTTTGAATGTTTACGTCTAACGGTATGCATATGTGACGGTATTGTCTCCCTTTCTCTGCAATAGTGGTCCAACAATGGCCAAATTTAGAGTATAAAAATGACGGTCATCAAAGGTATCAAACTTTGCACAAGATTACTTATGTCGGAGATGTAGATAGAAGAATGATGCTTCTACTTCAGGAAGCCTCATATGATTTTATAAGAAAATCAAGCATAACAACTGGGATCATCTAAGATATCACGAACTTATTATTCTCCTGCCTCTTCTGTGAGGAAATATTGACTCGTATTTTCTGAGCCCCCAGCTGAAGATGATTCAGCCACTATTAATTTAATAGCTCTATGTGGTTATGCATTTAAAACAATGAGTCATACGGGTGCAGACATACAGTTCACTCAATAGTGATTAATCCAACTATATAGTTGATTTATAGTTACAAATAAATAGGTTTAATAATCACGTATGGGCTAACAATGTAAAATAAATAAAGCTGTTTATAAAAATTAAGCACTGATATTTTCCTCATTGGACTATCTAAAGTGTAAGTGGATATTTTTTAGAAAACAAAATTGTAAATGTCCATTGGCTGCGCTGTTATGGTACTTAGCTGCCGGTGTGGGGGTCGGTTGTCGTCTGCTTTGGCCGCTGTTGGTTCCACGGGTGCCTTGGACTGGTCTTTCTCTTTAATAGTCAAATCCGGTGGCCGTAGCACGTCCCATGCAGTAAGGCTGTGATAACTACAAAGGTTATCAAGCGTCTTCAAGACCCGTCTTCTTCTTCTTCTTCTTCCGCCCTTAGCCAAAGACCGACCAAGCAGTCAGTGGCCATTACGCCTTGCGGCGTCTTAGGGCAACAAGAAATTATCCGTTGTTCTGTTACGCCTAAAGGCGTTTATTGGTACAACAGAATATTAATTGTTGTTTCCGTAATCAATGTGACAGGCAAGCGGTTGATCAATCCGCTGTGCCCCGAACTTGCCCTCGTGTGTACTGCCGCTATAAAACCACTCCGCCACCGAGACGCCTCCAGCCAAAATTCTCTCGGGACCGAAGGTCCGCGAAAAAGAGCAATCTGGTACTAGCACAACACCCATTCGCTGCCTCCGCTGCGCTGGGAGGACCCGGCAACCGGGACCACACACAGCCTTGAGAGGACAATGGTCGCCTGAGGGGTCAAGACCCGTCACATGTCGGTAACTTGCGTCGATTGCTGGCAGCTTGCACCACAAACTAAGAGGGAAACAAATGCCTCTTTTGAGTATTGAATCTCCTGTTATGAGCATCAGGCGACCTCCGCTTCCATCCACCTCTTCATCTTCTTTAGAATTTGTACCCTTCCTGAGCATGAATTGTATACCCAGTGAGTCGGATAAAAGTGTTTTTGGACAGCGGAAGGCGACAATTTAAATATACATAAACATACGTATAAAACTTACTAAAATGTTAGTATACTAAATATATATATGTGGTGAAGTGGGATGTTATAAATATTTATATGGGACTTAGTGTACTGACTGAGATCAGCTGTGAAGGTATCTATATCTATTAAGAGTAGTGTATTATAGATAACCTTACTTGCTACCACATATCTATATATCTCAGTCAGAATTATTCTGGAATAGTGTGATGACTACGTTATGTGTCTAGGGTATGTGTATGATGAGGTGTAAGTCACAACAACAGACAGATAAACAATTTAATTTAATCCACTACTCTTGACAACACTGTGACACTCACATACATATAACACTCTATGAGAATATCTTAAGGAGTCACTGATAACTTTTCAAATAACAATATGTATTCATGGTTATCATAAAGGTATATGTGTCCTGATTCAAATACAAAGGAACCAGGAATCACAATCAATTTTAATTACAAGTATATGTACAGACTTTATCAATATGAATATTGTAGTGACATATATTATTAAAATATCCTATGTGTGTCAGTTGTGTAGTGGTAATATGAGGTAATACTGGTTTTGTTTTGTTCAAGCTCTGTTGGTATTTGTCATCATGACTTCAATAGTTTGTCTTTTGGGACTAATATTGGAGATGTTCTCAGTTCCTGATATTAAGACAATTAAATTCCCCTCTGAATGTTATTTTTACAAAGTCATTTCAAGATGAGGGGATATAATGTTGAGCTCAGCTGGCCAAATTCGCTTATCTTGCGTGATGGCGGCAGGAAAGGACTCCTCTGCTCGAATTCTCCTCTGGGCTCTGGAGACACCTCACTGATAGCTAAAAAGACCAAGGAGTATGCTGTCCGACTCTGGATTCAGCAAAGCTCTGACCAGGTGCTGCTCAGTACCATCAAGACCACGGTCCCACAATTTCATGGAAATAAACACAGATACGTTGATTAGCAATGAATTCTGGCACAATTACTGGCACAAATTCCCATCTGCTTATGTTCCAGGCTTTTATTTAACACAAATATGAGCTGGCTTCAACGCACTGTTGCTTTATCAAGATTATTTGCACTAGTGGTCTCGAACTAACGCTCCTAAGTGAGTATATCAGCGAGTCTAGCCAATGAGGCCACGTTTCGACAAGTGTTTGAAAAAATGTTACCTTCCCCCGTCTCCCCTAACAACCAAGATAGTATTTATAGCCCGACCAATCGGGGTTAGTCTTTCATTTGTTGCGCTCCAATCAATTTGGAGTTTACATGGTAGGCTAATTCTGTACGTAAGATTTTTTTCAAACACGTTATAAAAAAAATTTTATGAGCAGAAATGATTCCATGCTGTCAGGCATCCCCACTATTTTATTTTGGTTATAATTTATTAATTCCTGGACTATTTGCGTAACGTTTTACATATTCTTTGTCAGCAAGCCCTAAGGAACCCAAATATCCAAATTTAAAAGAGCTACGTGGCTGCGTTCAAAATATGCAATTTCTTCTACCTCCTGTTTCGAAGATGTGCTGTCTGGGTACTGTTATGTTTTCAACCGTAAACCCATCTATTGTTATCTTTCCTAATAAGCGTTTTTTATGATTTATAAACCTAACTCTGGGATGGGTAATGTATTTTATCACTGTCCGTCTGAAAAAAAGTTAGTGCATGTAGTCTTACACGCGTGATGGCAGCATTTGTGTATCGCGCGACGCGGGTTTAGTGTTCGGCTTTCTGCCTCTCCCTTCTCGCTATCCTTTTGTCCATCTGTCTTTCGTTCCGCCGTGTATAAAATGGAATGAATGAAATATTTAAATTAGGTCATTGATCCGCTGGGTATCTCAATGTTTTTTCCAAGAAATACAGCACACGTTTCATTGAAGAACGCGGGTAATAATATAGTAGGCTTTTATATCAACGTGAAAGCGTTACAATTTGCAGACGTAGCAGAAAACAAGGGGAATTTCGAGTACCTTCTTTGTGACAGCACTGTTATTTACCATTGCTCTTCTCTTTATTAATTTTATTTGTTAGGCTTCATATTTACCTAATAATTTATATATGTGGATTAGAATATTCCACGACACCTCCCCTCTTAAAACAGACATTATATGTCAGTCCTTTATTCTATATACACATAGAGAAATTTATTATTATTTCTGGGGTTTACGGTGATTCTCATCACACGGATGGCGGCTTAAAAAATCAGCTCCCAAATTGGTTTTTCCAGATATATACTCAATGCTAAAATTATATGGAGCCAAAAGTAAAGACCATCGGAGTAACCTGGAGTTCTCATGCTTAGCCTGTGCTAGAAACGATAAAGGTTTGTGGTCTGTTTGCAACTTAAATGCCTTCCCATATAGATAAATATTGAATTTCTTTATCGCCCATATTACTGCAAGACATTCTTTTTCGCTAGTTGAGTAGTTGATTTCAGCTTTATTCAACTTTCTGCTAGCATATGCCACTGGGCTTAATTCCCCATCCAATGCATCTGATTTCTGTAGTAGAGTTGCACCTAACCCAATATTACTTGCATCCGTCCTTACAATGAATTCTTGACTTAAGTCAGGTAATTTCAAAATGGGTTTACTTGTGAGCTTTTCCTTCAATTCTTGGTAAGTCATTTCACATTGTGGTGTCCATGTAATGCGATCTGGATGTCCTTTACGTGTCAATTCAGTTAACGGTGCACATATGGAATTAAAGTTTTTGATATACTTCTGGTAGAAACCACATAATGAGACAAAGGATCTCACGTCCTTCTTGGTTTGTGGTCTCGGGGCTTTCTGTAGTTTCTCTAAATTCTTTGGGTCAGGGGTCATGTTTCCCTGATAAACTGTGTGTCCCAAAAATTCCAATTCTTTACATCCAACGCAACATTTGGTTGGTCGGGCTGTTAAATTTGCCTCCCTAAGTCGATCAAACAGCATGTTCAGAGAGTCAATGTGTTCCCCAAATGTTTCTGTTGCTATAAGGATATCATCCATAAAATTTGTTATACAGGGATTATTCAGAGGATCCAATAATTTTCTCATCATTCTAGAGCAGACACTAGGCGCATTCTTCAATCCAAATGGCAATCTATTAAACTCATAGTGTCCTTCTGAGGTACTAAAAGCTAGGTATGGTCTAACCTCAGGCTTTACTGGAATCTGATAGTATCCTTTACTCAGATCCACTTTTGAGAAATATTTAGCTTTATTTAGCCTGGCAAACAGCTGATTTGTATCCGGCAATGGATCCACCTGTCCTTCTGTAATAGCATTCAGTCTCCTGTAATCTATACAGAGTCTATGTTCTCCAGAGGGCTTCCTTAAGAGTACAACACCGGAACTATACGAAGACTCACTGTGCGAAATAATTCCTTCCTTCAACAGATAGTCTATCTCTTCCTTCAAAGCTTTCTCCTTAGCAAACGGAATCGAATATGGTTTCATACAGACAGGTGTGGAGTCTATTAGTTTCATATCATATTCCAATAGGTTTGTATGCCCTGGTCGGTCTGTTAACACCTCTGCATGATTATTTAGAACCTGTTGCACTCTCTCTTTCTGAGTTTTCGTTAAATGTGTACTGATTTTCACCTGTGCTGCTGTCTCACAGGGGTGTAATGGATATTCAAATGATGAAAGTGGTTCCTTTTTCATCTCCATGGCGATGGACAAGGTCAACAAGTGTGTCTCTTCCTGATGTTCTCTTTCCAAATATTTCTTCAGGAGATTCACATGATAGATTTTTTCTTTCCCCTTCTTATCTATCTTATAATTTGTTCTAGACACCTTCTCTAAAACTGTATATGGACCCTGCCATCCAATTTGTAACTTATTCTGACTCCCAGGCAAAAGAAGCAGTACTTTCTCTCCCACAGCCAAATTTCTGTCCTTCGCCTTCCTGTTATAATAGGCAGCATGTTTCTTCCTGGCTTGTTTCAAATTTTCATTGGCAAGTTTCCAGCCAGTTTTTAACCGAGTGGTCAGCTCATTCACATATTGGTATGAAGATGTAATGTTTTCCTCTGCCTTTTCGTCAGTCCACGTTCTTAACATAGCTTCGAGTGGACCTTTTATTGGCCTTCCAAACAATAATGTTGCCGGGGCCATACCGGTTGAACTATGGGGTACCTCCCGATAAGCAAAGAGGGCGGCGTGCAGGTACTGGTCCCATGTATCTGGTTTTTCGTGTGCCAACTTTCTCAGGATCGACATCAATGTGCCGTTAAATCTTTCCACTTGGCCGTTCCCTTGGGGATGATACACACTACAATGGAAGTGTTTGGCCTGGAAGATCCTGAAAACTTCTTCCGTTAGTTTCCCCTTGAACTGAGAGCCATTATCAGTCAAGATTTGATTGGGAAAGCCTAACCTTGTGAAAATTGTGAGCAATGCCTCTGCCACATGTTTTGAATCAATCGATGACAGGGCTACTGCCTCTCCCCACATAGAACAAGTGTCCACCAGAGTCAGAATGTAGCTGTTCCTTCTCTTGGTTCGGGTGAGAGGTCCCACAAGATCCACGGCAACTCTCTCAAAGGGTGTTCCCACTATGGGCATTTCCCCCAGAGTTGCTGGTGCAGTCCAATGTTTAGGTGCTACTCGTTGGCACTCTGGACAGGATTTTACATATCGTTTGATATCTTCAGTTATTCCTGGCCAGAAATAGTGACAAGCTATTCGCTGTCCTGTTGCGCTGATTCCCATATGACCACTGAAGGGAATCGCATGCCCTAGTTCCAACACTTTAGTCCTATATGAAGTGGGAAGGACCAGCTGTCCGTGACCATTGGATTCAGATCCAGCCTTCCTATATATCAGTTTATTCTTCATATAAAACTCTCCCTTGCCTGGAGGTGTATGAGATTTTGGGCAACTTCTTGAAACATGGCTTGAGTGTTTTGTCCTCAGCCTGTGCCTTCCTCATCTCATCTGGGTGAGTATTTATGGGATTATCCTCCTCCTTCTTTGTCTGTGATCTGGTCTGCACTGTTGCCAATATCACAGGTCTCTTGGGATTCCCCAAGAAGACATATCTACACCCCAATATTAGAGGGTAGATTGGCTCATTTATCACTGCTGCTTTTATGATTCCTTCCACATATCGCGTTTTCACTTTTATTCGGGCGACGGGAAGTGTCATGGTAGCTACATCCTTGGTTGCAGTTTGAATCTCCACTGTTTCCGTGGTGTATTGATCGGCCTGCACCAGGTGAGAACTCACAACGGAATCGTAATCTAAACCGGTATCATATAAACATCTTATAGTGACACCATTACAGATGACATCTTCACACACTGGGGGGTGGTATGGTTCCTGTAATTCTTCAGGTTTGCCCTTCTTTTCCTTTTTCCCCGATGTCATAGCAGCAAAATGAGGAGGTTTCCTTCTACAATGGTCAGTGTCATGATTGTTCATCTTACAATTTTTACACCACCTTTTTCCTTGGTTGAAAGATTTTCTTTCATCATATTTCCTTTCATCGAATTGTGGGAATTTATTTTTATTTTCATACCGTGGCCTATCAAATTGGTGCTTACCTTTATTTTGATCCTTAGGATCAAATTTATTAAAGTTCTGTGGTGCCCTAAAGTTATCCACTTGTTTCTTTTTATTACCTGTTACCTCTGCTTGAGCTGCTTGATACCTTTCAGCAACATTTAGCAACTCACCCAGCCTCTCTGCACCTTGTTCCATGAGAAACTTTCTCAGGTCTGGAGCCATGGACTCTCTTAATTGCTCTATAAGGACCATTTCCTTAAGATCTTGGGTTTTCCCCAGAGAAGTCCATTTCTCCAAGTATGTCTCTATTCGTGCAGAGAACTGGTGATAGGTTTCACCTGACAGTAGTTTAGCATTCCTAAATTTTTTCCTATAAAATTCTGCATTCTTTTCATACCTTAACAAAAGAGCCTGCTTTAGCATGTCATAATTTTCCTGATCACCTCTGCTCATTTTTGCAAAAACTTCATAAGCTGCCCCACGAAGTCCCTGAGATAACTTTAAGCTCCACCTTTCTCTCTCTAACCCATACGTGGTAGCTAATAGCTCATACCTATTTATATAGCTCTCAATATCATCGTCTTTCTCAACAAAATGATCTAAATGAAAATTCATAGCTGAGGTTGAGGCTCCTTGGCTAGCAGTGGCATCAGAGGCAAAGGGACTGGCACCATTTTCAGGAGCATGGCCTTGAAACTCAAACTCCCTTAGTCTTAACTCATGTTCCCTTTGTAATCTCTTCTCCTCCTTTTCTGCTTCCCTTTCTGCAGCTAATTTCCTCTCTTCCCTTTCTGCAGCTAATTTCTTCTCTTCTCTTTCTGCAGCTAATTTCTTCTCTTCTCTTTCTACAGCTAATTTCTTCTCTTCTCTTTCTGCAGCTAATTTCTTCTCTTCTCTTTCTACAGCTAATTTCTTCTCTTCTCTTTCTGCAGCCAATCTTTTGTCTTCTCTTTCTGCTTCCAATTTCTTAGCCTCAGCCTCAATCTGCAACCTCTTAGTCTCAGCCTCAGCCTCAAATTGTAACCTCTTAATTTCCCTTTCAGCCTCTAACTTTCTTTCGGCTTCAAACCTTCTTTCTTCGCGTTCAATAAATTTGTCACATTCCGTAGTGACATAGGCAACCATAACTTGCCCATCTAATCCTAACTCTTTTGCAGTCTGTACAGCAGCAGATCGAAACTTGGCCAGGTCCGCCATTGTCTATCAGGTAAATTTCTACAATGTCTAACCAACAATTTAATCTCTAAATATATCTAATGGACAACACAGGCACCGTGAGCTCAACCTTATTTAATTCCACCCAAGGATACCTTTTAATTCTTATATTCCCTGAAGTGAATTACCCCCCCAATATTTTTAATAGGGAAAGATTCAAAATCCCGGACGAGCCCCCAATATATGTGGTGAAGTGGGATGTTATAAATATTTATATGGGACTTAGTGTACTGACTGAGATCAGCTGTGAAGGTATCTATATCTATTAAGAGTAGTGTATTATAGATAACCTTACTTGCTACCACATATCTATATATCTCAGTCAGAATTATTCTGGAATAGTGTGATGACTACGTTATGTGTCTAGGGTATGTGTATGATGAGGTGTAAGTCACAACAACAGACAGATAAACAATTTAATTTAATCCACTACTCTTGACAACACTGTGACACTCACATACATATAACACTCTATGAGAATATCTTAAGGAGTCACTGATAACTTTTCAAATAACAATATGTATTCATGGTTATCATAAAGGTATATGTGTCCTGATTCAAATACAAAGGAACCAGGAATCACAATCAATTTTAATTACAAGTATATGTACAGACTTTATCAATATGAATATTGTAGTGACATATATTATTAAAATATCCTATGTGTGTCAGTTGTGTAGTGGTAATATGAGGTAATACTGGTTTTGTTTTGTTCAAGCTCTGTTGGTATTTGTCATCATGACTTCAATAGTTTGTCTTTTGGGACTAATATTGGAGATGTTCTCAGTTCCTGATATTAAGACAATTAAATTCCCCTCTGAATGTTATTTTTACAAAGTCATTTCAAGATGAGGGGATATAATGTTGAGCTCAGCTGGCCAAATTCGCTTATCTTGCGTGATGGCGGCAGGAAAGGACTCCTCTGCTCGAATTCTCCTCTGGGCTCTGGAGACACCTCACTGATAGCTAAAAAGACCAAGGAGTATGCTGTCCGACTCTGGATTCAGCAAAGCTCTGACCAGGTGCTGCTCAGTACCATCAAGACCACGGTCCCACAATTTCATGGAAATAAACACAGATACGTTGATTAGCAATGAATTCTGGCACAATTACTGGCACAAATTCCCATCTGCTTATGTTCCAGGCTTTTATTTAACACAAATATGAGCTGGCTTCAACGCACTGTTGCTTTATCAAGATTATTTGCACTAGTGGTCTCGAACTAACGCTCCTAAGTGAGTATATCAGCGAGTCTAGCCAATGAGGCCACGTTTCGACAAGTGTTTGAAAAAATGTTACCTTCCCCCGTCTCCCCTAACAACCAAGATAGTATTTATAGCCCGACCAATCGGGGTTAGTCTTTCATTTGTTGCGCTCCAATCAATTTGGAGTTTACATGGTAGGCTAATTCTGTACGTAAGATTTTTTTCAAACACGTTATAAAAAAATTTTATGAGCAGAAATGATTCCATGCTGTCAGGCATCCCCACTATTTTATTTTGGTTATAATTTATTAATTCCTGGACTATTTGCGTAACGTTTTACATATTCTTTGTCAGCAAGCCCTAAGGAACCCAAATATCCAAATTTAAAAGAGCTACGTGGCTGCGTTCAAAATATGCAATTTTTTCTACCTCCTGTTTCGAAGATGTGCTGTCTGGGTACTGTTATGTTTTCAACCGTAAACCCATCTATTGTTATCTTTCCTAATAAGCGTTTTTTATGATTTATAAACCTAACTCTGGGATGGGTAATGTATTTTATCACTGTCCGTCTGAAAAAAAGTTAGTGCATGTAGTCTTACACGCGTGATGGCAGCATTTGTGTATCGCGCGACGCGGGTTTAGTGTTCGGCTTTCTGCCTCTCCCTTCTCGCTATCCTTTTGTCCATCTGTCTTTCGTTCCGCCGTGTATAAAATGGAATGAATGAAATATTTAAATTAGGTCATTGATCCGCTGGGTATCTCAATGTTTTTTCCAAGAAATACAGCACACGTTTCATTGAAGAACGCGGGTAATAATATAGTAGGCTTTTATATCAACGTGAAAGCGTTACAATTTGCAGACGTAGCAGAAAACAAGGGGAATTTCGAGTACCTTCTTTGTGACAGCACTGTTATTTACCATTGCTCTTCTCTTTATTAATTTTATTTGTTAGGCTTCATATTTACCTAATAATTTATATATGTGGATTAGAATATTCCACGACAATATACCATGACATCATCATCCTCTCCCTGCTCTCTGTGGAGCCTGTGGCCACCTCTGCTGTTGGTTCCTTGTGAGGAAACCCACACGAAGCAGTCACCAGCTCTTGCAGTGGTGGTTCATGTGTCACGTTATTTTCAGTGATGATGTTGCCAGCCTCATATGCAACCGTACATCCACAAGCAAATTGTATAGGTCAACATGCAAATATAAAATGATAACATGATGTACATGTTACAGCTTACCCTAATGTTGGTGAACACATACTTTTTGCACAGAAAACGTCCGAATATTATCGGGCAACTGTTTAAGATGCCGTATACTTTCAGGTGAGGTAGGTGTCTAACTGGGTGCACTTGAGGTAGGATCCTAGAACTTACGACACAGAGTGATGACTCTGGAGCTACTCCTTTCTAATCCTAGAATTAACTTCCTGTCCTATATTGGGATCCTAAAATTCCGTGTACTGGCTGTTTATGATTTCTTCTTGGTGAAATTGGAAGTCAGTGAAGTAGTCTTACAAAGCTGTTTGTTATAAGCGAATTTTTTACACAGACCTACATGTTGCTTCGTTGAGGAGAGATCCAGTCAGAAGCAGTATATCTGAGCATTTTCAGCCCATGCCAAGAAGAGCCCGACGCATGGCATTCACAGATGTGAAACTAGTGCCAGAAAACAAATAAGTTTCACTTGTAAAACCAGTCGATATAAACGGCTACATGATTTGTGAAGAACTGGACGCGTTAAGATCACCTCTTCTATCCTGTTGCCGAAACCCCCTTTTAAAAAAGCTCCAATTTCTTGCATATAATAACCGATCAACGGCATTCCGAAATGTACATCGAATCTACCTTGCTATTCCGGTTACGGTATCCACAGGATCGAGGAACTTCTCGAAGCTAAATCTAATTAAAACATATCTCCTATCAACAAGGCAGGAGGACCGATTAAATAATTCGGTGATTGTGTCAATTGAACACGAAGTTATGAAGAGCTTAAAGTTAGGCAAGATACTGAAAGATGCTTCTGATTAAAAAGCAAGTAAGATTAGTTTTGGTTTTAAGGACCATGATCATTGCACACGGACAGTTCCATCAGTACTTCGATCTCCTCCGTTAGATCACACAAGGGGGATCTCAACACAGTGCACGAACTCTGTGGCACCGGCGTGTATTCCAATGTGTGTATATACATGAATCACACATTCTATTAATATTTTTGTGGCGGGTAGGTTTTTTTCCTAATTTTGTAAATTTTTGACAGGGCAGCGGCCATATAATCTGCTCATTACGATTTTCAACTGCCGAGGGATTTTTAACATGACAAGTTGCACACGGGACCTCCTATTTTTTCGACCTTATCCGAGAAGGCTAAGCATCCGATCTCACTACCCAGGGAGATCAGAGGGGAGTATGACATTATTATGACCCACTGGTTCTGAAGAAATTTCCATCAAATACATTCCCTAGGCGATGTGTATAATAAATTTGCTATTAACCAACTTGATATTTACAATACATAATTTACATAATAAATCAGAGGCACATCTCCAATCCAACCTGCAAGTATGGAAGGAAGAGCTGGAGAAAAGAGGGATGGTCATAAGCAGCTCTAAAACAAAATCCATGGTGATATCACGAGAAGAAAGAAGACATCAGATTAAGCTGGGAGAACAGGTCCTGGAGCAGGTCGACCACTTTAAATACCTCGGAGCTATTATAGACCGAAAGGGAGGCATCAAAGAAGAGTTGGCCACTCGAAAAGCAGCAGCTGGGAGACTTTTTCAGGCCATAAATCGAGGATTCCTCAGCGAGAGAGAGGTTGGTAAGAAAACGAAGATGGCTGTATACCGCTCCACCTATGTCCCAGTCTTGACATATGGATGCGAGTCATGGGCAATGACTACAACCCATAAAAGCCAGATCCAAACCTCAGAAATGAGATATCTGAGGAAGGTGGTTGAAGTAACAAGAAGAGACATGGTACGCAACCAGACGATACGTCAAGGCCTAAAATGCCACCCCCTACAGACCCAAGTAGAACAGTCCCAACTAAGATGGTTTGGCCATGTCTGCAGAATGGGAGAAGATCGGCTACCACGACAAGCATGGGAAACAAAGAGCCAAGGATCCAGACCCCGAGGACGACCCAGAGTCCGCTGGGAGGACAACATTAGACAATCTTTGAAGGACCGAGGACTAGAATGGAACCAGGCCAGGAGGAAGACAGCCGATAGAATAGTCTGGCGCTCTCTCTTCCAAACCTCTACACCTCACGGTAGAAGGGGAACGACTAAGTAAGTAAGTAATTTACATAATTTTGTTATTATTTATATACCAATAGACAGTAAATAAATAATACAGGCCTTGGGTTTCCCTTCCTTATGTGTTAGTCACTCTTGCAAGGGCCTCTTAAAACTGTTCAAATTGAGGTCAACCCTCCCTAAAGCCGGCCTGACTGTGAGAGGCAAAGAAAGAAGAACAAACAACAGTAAAACTAGGTTTTAAAACACAAGGTGACGTTTTGCAACATTTTTTAACCATTTTGAAAAAAAAAATTAATAAACTGAGAAAGGAACGAAACAAAACACAAATAGTAATAACAGTGATTCTAGAAGAAGGAGTAGGTTATAATAATAGGGGAATGGTTAACAGTCAAATCTCTAATGGTTTAATCTCTAATGGTTGAACATTACATATTGCAAGATTGTGTGTCTTTTGAAAGGTGGAACAGGAATTATCTACACCTAAGTAACTGTAATCAGGGGCTATAACTGAAAGCGACTAGACTAATTGGCATCTGAACGACGATAGTATTGTATTTGTTGTTATAGTCAGACAACGACTTAACTTTCATTCGTTTCTGTTCCAGCCTTCTCCTTCAAGTACCATGCCCGGTGGCGTAAGGTGACAATGTATGTCTGAAACTTCCTGTCTCAAGTACTATTTATCAATTCTTTGTTGACTTCTTAAACATGCAAACTTTGTGAGGACTCTGAAAACATTTTGTAAATAAGGATGAGAATCTGAGTAATTTGTACGGCAGTAAAGCTAACAATAAAAAACATTGAGATGAATCGCTTGTGGCTGATGCATGTATTTAGTGTTAGCAAGATATCCCGTGCTTGCAGTCGTTCTTTCTCCAGCAAGGGGAAACAATAATTGTAGAAAGTTATTTTAACACGTACTGTTATTGTTTCTTTAGGTTTTATCCCTTTGCTGAAATCATTTATGTGTTTGTCTCGCTTACATGATCATCATCATCATCCTACAGCTCTCGAAGAATCATAGACCTTCAGTTCCTGAAGGAGCATAGGCCTTCAACAAACTTATTCTTCCTTTCCTGTGCTGGAGTTTTCTCATTTATAACGTAAGTTGTGTTTCAATTTATACACTGAAACATGTACGTTATGGTGTCTTTTCTGATTTAACGTTCTCTCATTGATAACTTAAGTTGTGTTCGAGTTTATACAAAGAAACATGCACGTTGGTCTAGCATTTCTTTTCGATACATCCACATTCGAACGGAACGCAATAAATTGAAAATGTGTGACTGTAAAAGCAATAAAAGAAAAAAAATTATTTTTGCTAATTTCAGCTTCTCCTACAAGCTCATCATACTAAGTAAGTTTCTTACATGTCATCAAATTATGGCAGCTCATGTTGTGCCTGCCAAGAAATATTAGAGCAACATATGGCCGGAAGCTGAATGTTTTATTGAATTTCTACACCTTTAAATAAATCTAACTGAATTAAATGAAATTGTCTGTATGTTCCATACCACTTCATATTAGCACATTTCAAATACTATAAGTAGGCGAGGCTGAGCTGATTTCTATATTTGTGGGTGAGGTGGTGGTAAAATGTGGGAATTCGATAACATTACACGGAAATAAATATACAGTAATTGCTCACTGCTTGGCTTCAAGTGATTCGCAAGAAAAACTAGCCCTCTTGCATTACAGATATACCTCGCTTTATTGCGCTTCGCTTTATTGCGCTACGCAGATATTGCGCTTTTTTTCAAATTATTCATATTTATTTATTACAGCGTGCCTTCTTCTTCCGATAGATTTTGGCTCTCCACCAGCACAAAGATTACGATTCGCTGAAGGCTCAGATGATGAAGATTAGCATTTTTTTAGCAATAAAGTATTTTTCATTTTACGGTACCGGTACGTTGTTTTTTTTTTTTTTTTTTTTTAAGACCTAGCGCTATTGCGCACTTAATAGACAGAGTGTAAACATGATTTCAGGCTTTTATATGCACTGGGAAGCCAAAAAAAATGGGTGTGACCCACATTTTTGCGATATTCGCTTTATTGCGGTGGTCTAGAACCGAACCCGCAATATCTCCGAGGTATACCTGCATTTAAATAGTGAGTTGTAAAAAAAAAAGACAAAAAGAAACGGTTTTCCTGGATTGAGAAAGCTAACCAACCAAAATGTGTTGGAAAATCAAGCCTTCTTCTTAGTGAAACAAGCACACACATATAACATATAGGGAAAGAGCTATAAATAAACTTATGTTGTTTAGAATTTTCATTTAGTGCACAGTATTCAAGAGTGGATATAGATCTTTCGCGGCAAAGGTGCCAGGTTCGAATCATAGTACCGATACGCTCCAGTCTACCCAGCTGTAAATGTGTACCTGACTTTAAGTTAGGGAAAGACAAGACAGCGAGGAAGGCAACTGGTCACCCCACCTCTCGATGCTGGACCTAGTATAGTGAAGTCTCTAACACTTCACTCCCCTACGGTAGTATCTGCTATGGGACTACCTTTTACAGTATTCAAAGCCCCAATACTCACATGCATTTTTCAGTGACAACAATTATGGACACCGTGCGACACGTGCTAAACCGTCAAGACATTTGGGCCAGAAACAAAGAAATTAAAACCGCGATAATTTTGAATCGAAGTGATAACAAAAATACTGAATGACATCTACAGCTGTGGGATACATGCCTAATGATTTTTTAAATTCTATATTCAGTTTTTCTCATATCTCACCTTGCCGAAGATCTTAGTGTAGTTCCAAGGCAGGCAACTCAAGAGCTGCTGTAAAACTGGTAAGGATATATATATATATATATATATATATATATATATATATATATATATATATATATATATATATATATATATATATATATATATATATATATATATATATATATATATATATATATATATATATATATATATATATATATATATATATATATAAACAAATAAAACGGTGTTGAATCCGTTTTAGAAATTAACGGTACACAGGAAACATGGGACGTTTCGGGTTTCACCATTCGTCAGCCACAGTTACAAACAAGCAACAAGGACAAGAAATATAGACGTGTTAAAGAAACGTTCTATAACAATTTAAAACTACACAAAATACAGTATTCACGAAACGAAAACAGGGTAGCAGCAATGATTGTAGTATATATTTCTTGTATACTATTTAAGAGATACTATTTAATGTGCCGGACGATCAGCTTCTTGCATTTCTATCAACAGAGCGGCTGAAAATTCAAATTATGTGATATGTTTTCCGAATATTAACTAGAAGCCTGAGACGGACTGTCAGCTTCATAAGGGAGATAGAAGTGGTTATTTGAGAGCGAACGATGAAGGAGAAGAAGCATGTTAACTTTATTTTAAGGAAAGATTGCGTTCCTATCTCGTGCAGTTCATGATTACAGTGAATTTATGTATGCTATCTTGTGAGTTTTAACTGAGAATGTCGAGAAAGTAACTTTATTCCTAGGAATACCTCGCTTTTAAATGCTGGAGAGAGGGAGAGAGAGTTAGTCCGAAATTTCTTTTGCATTAATATTCTTTCTCTTTTCCCTCTCCGTTACCAAGGGATCTATCAAATTATTCCCTGTGATCTACCTGTAGTTTGAGATCTACCTTATGCTGATCCCTGCTGGTGTAGGTTCCTCTATGGCAGACGCATGCAAGAAAGTTCTTTAAGGCAGTTGGGTTAACGCGCTTTGTGTACGATCTTATTAGATTAGGTTCTCTGCTCTTTTCGTTTTCATATCCATGCACTGTTTCTTGTCTGAATCATTCACAGTCAGTTTTACCAATCAATACGAAAGGTTCCCCCCACTCCACCAACCCAAAAATTCTAATCATTTTTGTTCCCGTATTTTTCAGTTGTGATTTTTTTTTTTTTTTTTTTTTTGGCTGTTCGGTTAACACATACTTTACCGCTATTCCAGAAACCTGAACAGTATCATGATAAATCATATTCGTAACGATAAAATATTTTACAATATTTAATTTAAACACTGTAGCGTTGTTAATTTTATATATATGTATGGTTCTTGTTGTGTGAGGTACTGTTAAAGTTCATGCATCATGCTGACAACACGAATGGATACGGGTATGGTCATCACAGGACATAACTGGCCGAAGAACATAAGACATCTGGTAGTGGGTCCACGATACGATTCGTATAACATTTATTTAGTTCAGGCAATGGCAGAATTGGAGAACCTTGAAACATCAGTCTCCTCAAAATACAAGTGCATGGTCAGTCCATAAGCATTCATAGTGGTATAACATCAATGTATCGTCTCAACTATTCAGTTCTGGCCGCTGTACTAATAGGTGCGTGTCAGCCATCGACACCCAAGTAATGTGGACCGAAAACGTGAATGTAAATTTCTTGGATAAATACTTCTCTACAAGGTGCGGAACTTCTTCACAAGTTCGGGACCATCTTAGAAACAAGTGGCGGCCTTCGAAGTTAATTTAATGCCACATAAAATACAATATTCCTCCACGATTCTGGGAGCTTGAAAAACACGTCTTGCTTTGACGACTTGAAGTATACGAAAGGCCACGAATATTAGCCGTTAGAATAAATTAGCGCAAACGCGTTACGTCATTGACAACCGGTGACGTATTAAATATGCAGCGTTCAATACAAGTTAACTAAAAAGCGTGCAAAACAATGAGTTACCACAAATAGACATATTTCCTATATAACAACGGCTATATGCCTGTGTGTGGCAATATACCATGACATATTAACTTTTGTTCTTTAACAAACACTTTGAACCTGAAAGATGAGCCTGCATCGGCTAAGGCACATCAGATAAATATTATCTTCGTATGTGCACTAACTAGCGCTGCGCTACGCTACAGGGGAAAGCCATGATTAAATAATTCAAATTCTATTAAAGGCAAACAGTTATATCCCTTGATCCAAGTGAAGACACATAATTAGTACCCCTTTATCATATAAGAGTTACGCCAATTAAAATTTGGCCGCCATTTTCGGCTGTACCCGAATAGCAGGAAAATGGACCCAATCTATAGATCTAGGGACACTACACATAATTAAAAAACTCGGCGTAAATCTTCAAATTCTTCGAACACGAACTCACGTCGGTTACATGTGTTTGACGGGAAAGTGGTAGTTTTTGGATTTTGTTTTTTAACAAATATTTAGATTACTGTGATATTGTGACTGTCAGAATACATACATATTCCTCGCTTCTGTTAGGCATTTTGCAGACATTAATATATTTAGAAGTAAAAAGCCACATGTACTTAGGAGCGTCCGTGGTTTGGTGGTTAGAATGGTTTCCGGGACCCAAAGACGCAGCAATAGAGAACGCAGTCAGCGACTCATAGCTTGACTGCCTGCGTCAGGACCAGCGAATCAGAGCTGGTCAAGACCGCACTCCACCTCCACGTGGTGGTCCTGGAAACAGTCTGCAGCAGTGCAGTCTGGCTGAGCGAGTGTGGATCGCAATGGGAAGGCAAACCCGGTCCTAAAAAATGCCGTGCAGAAGTCGGATGTGTCGACCGAAAGGTGCAGATATCACAGCTTAGGCGTAAACAGACACAACGCAACCACCGTCCTTTTCAGGGCGAACGAGGAAGAAGGAAGAAGAAGAAGAATGGTTTCCTTCCTCGCGGGCATTCTGCGTTCGATTCGTGGCGAGTGTTTAATTTTTTTTTTTCATTCAGTTATCTGTCTTAAGTTTCTATAAGTGTGTTTTTGTTAATTATAGTTTCAAAGCTTCTAATGCTGTCACGTTTATTCATTCATTCATAACCCTCCACTCCCAAAGGAGCATAGGCCTTCAACAAACACATGCCAAGTCCTCTTGTCACGTGCCATCATCTCAAGTTCTTTCCACGTTCTCCTTATCATTTTCACCTTTGTTTCCAGCTCTCTTCTCCATGTGCTTCTTGGTCTACCTCTGCTTCTCTTGCCCTGGGGATTCCAGAACAAAGACTGCCTTGTAATGCTATCAACAGATTTCCTCAGTGTGTGTCCTATCCATCGCCTTCTTCTCATCTCTTGTTCCACTGGCACTTGTCTAGTTCTTGTCATCAGTTCCACGTTGGTAACCTTGTCATACCATTTTAATCCCTCTATTCTACGCAAGCACCCATTTATGAAAGTCTGTAGCTTTTTGGTAGTTGTCTTTGTTGTTCTTCATGTCTCAGAGCCATACAATAGGACTGACTTCACATTTGAGTTGAAGATTCTTATTTCCGTGTTGGATCCGATTTCTCTTGATCTCCATATATTTCCCAATGCAATGAAAGCTCCTCTTGCTTTTGGTATTCTTATTTTGATATCACTGTCTGTCCCTCCAACTTTGTCTATATTGCTGCCAAGATATGTGCACGATTCTACATCTTGTATTGGTGTTTCTTCAAGTTCAACCCTGTTATCATTACCTGCATTTATTCTCATTATCTTTGTCTTTTCCGTGTGTATATTAGACCCAATTGCTGTGACCTCTCATCGAGTGTTTTCAATTTGTCCTGCATCTGATTACGGTTATGTGACAGAAGAGCTAAGTCATCAGCAAAATCCAGATCATCCAACTGCTTAGTCAGAGTCCACTGGATTCCATTTCTGTTGTGTGTTGTCGATGTTCTCGTAACCCAGTCTAGTAAGAAAAGAAATTGAAGCAAGAGGCATCCCTGTTGCACTCCTGTTCTTATCCCCAACGGTTCTGTAAGCTGTCCTTCATGAAGAACTCTGCATGTCATGTCTTCATATGTTTTCTTTATTAAAGTAATGATCTTCAGGGGAACTCCATAATGCCTCATCAATTTCCAAAGTGATTCTCTGTCTACACTGTCAAATGCCTTTTCGTAGTCCACAAATCCGATGTATAGTGGTGAATTCCATTCCAGACTTTGTTCAACTATTATTCGCAAAGTGGCTATCTGGTCTGTACAGGAATTGTTTTGTCGAAAACCTGCTTGTTCATCTCTCAGTTTCTTGTCTAAGGACTCTTTTAATCTTTGAAGGATAATCCTGTTTAATACTTTTCCTGCACTGAAAGTAACATTATTCCTCTATAATTTGTGCACTCTTGTAATATTCCCTTCTTAGGCAACTTAACCAGATATCATTCCTTCCATTCTGCTGGTATCTCTTCCTTTTCCCAGACTTTACCAAGTAATTTATATAACATCTCTGTAGCCGTGTCGATATCTGCTTTGATGGCCTCTGCTGGAATGCCATCAGGTCCAGACGCTTTTCCATCTCTTAGAAGCTTTATGGCTTTCTTTATTTCTTCTTTCGTTGGTCTTTCACCGTTAATTTGTAGCTCTTCTTCTGCTGGCTGGATGTCCGGGGGATTTTGTGGAGCTGGTCTATTGAGAAGGTCCTCAAAATATTCTGTCCACCTCTTCATTTGCTCTTGTATATTGCTGAGCAGTTTTCCATTCTTGTCTTTTATGAAGCAACTTGTTTGCTTGTATTTCCCCGTTCGCTTCTTTGTCCTGTTATACAGTTCTCTCATATTCCCTTTGGCTGCAGCATCTTCTGCCTCTCTTGCCAACTCCTCAGTATACTTCCTCTTGTCTCTTTTCATACTTCTTTTTACTTCTTTGTTTGCTTCTGTGTACACTTCTTGAGCCTTGGCTTTGGAACTTCTGGTTTTGCTTGTGTTTAAATCTGCTTTCTTGTTTTTCCTTTCTTTTATCTTATTGATGGTTTCTGTAGTTATCCATGCTTTTTGTTGTCGTTCCCTTTTCCCCAGTATTTCTTCACATGTCTCATTCCATACCGTTTTTGATTTGCTGCCAATAGTCTTCTGTATTCTCTACATCTTCCAGCTGTTGGAGCACTTGGAATTTGTTGGATATTGTGACCGCAAATTTGTCCCTTGTTTCTTGATTTCTTAGATGTCCTACATTAAATTGTTGTCTATAATTTTGCATTGTTGCATATCTCTTGAGTTTCATTTTTACTTTGGCTATCAGAAGGTTGTGATCTGATGCCACATCTGCTCCTCTATATACCTTTACATCCTGCAATGATGATCTAAACTTCTTGTTTATGCACATATGATCAACCTGATTTTCTGTTCTATGGTCTGGTGATATCCATGTTGCCTTGTGTATTCTCTTATGTGGAAACATGCTTCCTCCTATAGCCAGTTGATTTGAAGCACAGAAGTTTGAGAATAGTTCCCCCATTTTCATTCATTATTCCTAGCCCCTGTTTTCCCATGACTTCTTCAAAGCCGGTGTTGACTGTACCTATCTTTGCATTCATGTCACCCATCAAAATTGTGATGTCTCTTCTTTTCACTTTTTCCATAATTTCCTGTAGTCTAGTATAACATGCTTCTTTCACCGACTCTTCTTTGTCATTAGTTGGTGAAGAGTCGGTGAAATGCTGTCACGTACTGGCCTTCAAATTATGCGTAGACCGCGCAGATTACGCTGGCTTGACCATTTCCGCCGCACGGAAGACTGTCGCATCCCCAAAGATATTTTCTACGGATAATTGGCAGACGACAAAAGAACAGCCCGGTGACCGCAGCTGAGGTTCAAAGATGTGTGCAAGAGACATGAAGACAATGGACATAATCCAGCAACCTGGGAGGATAAAGTTGCAGATCGCACCAAGTGGCGATGTTCCCTACGGCGCCACCTCGGATTGGGCGAAAAGAAGCTCACACAACAAGCAGAAGAGGAAAGAACACGCCGAAAGTTCCGGGTAAAAAAAAAAAACCCAGCTGAGGGCTATCACTTCAGGGGCGCATTCCCACAGTCAGTTAAGATTGAAGGGGTTACTACTAAGTTTGTGTGTGTGCTGACGGAATTACTAGCTCTGTGGACGGTAAAAGGTGGACGAAATTGGAATTGACTACAGGAGAAATGATGTCATCTTCAGAACGCGAGACATATCATAATTCTTTGTTAAGTATACAAATTTATAAATAAATTACTGTCAGTAATGGTTAACGAGCTTTTTTTTTTTTTTATCTAGGGTAAGCTCGGCGAACTGTTGCTCTCCCTTTGCTACCAGCCCAACATTGGTCGTCTGACAGTGACGGTGATGAAAGCAAAGGATCTGAAGGCAAAGGACCTCACAGGATCTTCCGGTAAGGTCACTTAATTTTTTTTGTTTGTTAGAAGATTGAATATAAAATACACTTTTACCATTTAATAAATCACAATAAATGGTATATGCTATCTGCAAAAATCGCCACTGTATATAACGTAATTCTAGCACATCTGGGGTTAAACGAGTTACCAGCACCCATGACGTTAAAAAAATAAAATTATTTTACGTATATCCTATTCGTTACCATAATCATAACCCTTCAGCTGGAGCATAGAACTTCAACAGACGTATGCCGAGTCTTTCTGTCACGTGCCATCATCTCAAGGTCTTTCTATCTTTTCCTCGTTGTTTTTTTTTTCCTATCAAGTTCTCTTCTCCATGTGTGTGTGTGATTTTTTTTTCTGTCTGCCCCTTACATTCTAGGTCTATTGCGACAAAAAAATTATATGAGTGTGTTTAGCGTTTACCAGGTCTATATTTTCAAAACTGTTATTACTTCTGTCTTATGGTAGATCTCTCTGGCTTGGTTCAGAGCAAATTTCACTCATTAATTTCGTAAGCAATATTTATAGTGATTTGTTTTCCTGAATGAGTTGTTTAGCGTGTATGAAAACTTAAAAAAAAAAACAGCAGGTCTTAAATTTTATACTTCCGCACTCATACTTTATACTTCTGCACTACTTTTAAAAAAAGGTCCAACGTTATGAGAAGTGCTATTTGTCAATCATTCCTTGATAGTATTATTGAGGATGTAGAGAGGAACGACAAGAAGGGAAAGTTATTGAGGGTGTGAAATTAATGTAGGTGGTGAATCTTATTTTTTTAAGGGGGGAAAAGGGGGGGGGGAGGGAGGGGGGAGATATCGTAAAATTATTAAGCAGATGATGACCACGTAGTAAAAGTCAAATATAGCAGCAAGTTATATCAGGTGTGATGGTAGTTACAGCATCAATACAGTAGTAATATGAGCAACAATAGCTGTGGTAGTAGTTGTTGTTGGAGTGATGGTGGTAGTGGTGGCGGAAGTAGTTGTGCTATCTTTAAACTTATGTTTTGTATATACTCTCACAGATCCATACGTCAAAATATGGCTCACCTACGGACCAACAAGAGTTGAGAAAAAGAAAACCAACATCAAGATGAGGACCCTTAATCCAATCTACAACGAGTCATTCATTTTCGACATTCCATGGGAGAAAATCCGTGAGGCTAACTTGGACATCAGTGTCATGGACTACGACAAGGTTGGACGTAATGAGCTGATTGGTCGAGTGGTGCTTGGATGCAGGAGTGGTCCAATGGAAACTCGTCATTGGAATGATATGGTAGCAAAGCCAAGACAGCAGGTGGCCCAATGGCATTTGTTGAAAGATTAATGCTTTTGTTGATGATTGTAAATGGTTATTTTCCAGAACAATTGATGATGTGTTGATAATTTACTTTGTTGGGCAAGAAACATTTAGCAGAGCTCTTATAACCTTTTTTCGTTAAACCCATTATACATCAGCATCAGGTCTTTAGTTGTTTTTTTTTGGGGGGGGTCATATTTGCAATAGATATTTTTATCATATCCACTTACATCAGAACCTGTTTCATGTCTGTACAAAAGACATATTTATGAAAGGCCAAAAAAATTGTTTTTCAAATTGGATAGAATAAGGAGGCTTTATTTTAAATTTTATAGATGTTACTGGTTCTCTTCTTTTTAAAGCACCATGCCAACTATCACAGGTGATCATGTCTCATTTCAGCTTCTTGCCCTTAATGCTGTTTGTCAACTCTTATTGACTTTGATGATAAACTATCCACTATCTTCTTTCTTAATTTGTTATGTCCTTTGCCAGCAACTTTGCATGTTATCACGATTAGCTCTAACTTTATTCCACTCACAACATGCCCACAAAAACTGAGTAATAAACTTCTTTTCACACTGGTTGTCAGTAGGGCATTCTCATTAGTTGTTGTAACTGACTCTGAGACTAACATCTTAAACCTACTGTAATTTCCTTGTTTATTGATTGTCCATGGTTTGCTTATGTTCTACACATACAGGCAGAAAATTCAAAATTCCTAAAGAACTAATATGCGAGTTCAACAAAAGAAGTAGATCAAACAATAAAACTAAAGCATATAATTTCTTTGATAAAAAAAAGCTTACACTGAAAGTAAGTGCATTACTTGGGAAAAAATAGATCTTATTGCCAATATGCCTACCCGTGGAAAAAAAATCACTGAAGGAAAATTGAATATTAATTTGAAACTTTATCATTGAAAAATAGAAACAGGACTTGTAAGGTAATGTCTTGGTCCAATATCAAAATTAATATCTTAGAAAACTAAATCATGCAAATATAGAATGTCTGCGTCTTTTGGATCAAATCAAACAAGAGACTGCCTAGCAACATAATTAAAAAACGGAAATGGGCGAGAAATACACTGAGCTGCAAGGAATCAAATCTAATTTGTTGTTATTGTTTTTGTTGTTTAACTAGGGCAGAGAGCTTGTTGCTCTTTTGCAGCCAATGCCAAGTTGAAGAATCCTTGACATTATGTACATGGTAAATCTAAGCTTTTCCTATGGCTTTTCTGCCATTCTGAAACTTGTTGAGTTGGAGTCATGGGCCCCAGTTTCTTTTCCGGTTATCTATCATGGCTCGGCATTCACTTAAAGGATCCTCACATCTGATTTCAAACTTGAAGGTGGGAGGGATGTGGCATACTGTGCATTCCCTGCCATCCATTGGGGCTCTCCAAATATGCAGGGCTAAAATACTGTGATCTGATTCTGGGCTCACCCAATGATTCGTCACGTCCTGCACAGATCAGCTCCGCTCACCTGCCATTTACTAATTGCGAGATCCTCCTACTTGCAGCCAACAAAGTAAAAGCCAGAGTTAAGTTAAGGGCCCAAGTAACTCTCCCAAGCTAGGTATGCAATGCTGGGTTCTAAACATGTTGCACCACTGGGGGAATCGTGACGTGGGCCACTCTGGTGTGGCTGATAACGTGAAGCATTGACCAGGCAATTTAAAGGTTGTCTGTTACCAGGATGCAGCATCTAAAGGCGCTTCAGAGTCTTGGTTAGAGATCTAACCCTAGAATTCATACAAGAGCAGCATGAATTCCTTTGCATCCAGTCTTATTTGTTAATAATCAGGCACTGACATGGAGAACTTACATTCATGTGGGAATAGGTACAGTTCAAGGAAGACTTGGAGAAGGGAGAAGAGACCCTATGTCAGAACAGAGGCGTTATTGATATATATAATTGGAGAGGTAGTAAGTGGCAGTGAGACAGGATGAATGGAAGCTCGGGTTTATTGACATACACATGCGGAATTGATTGACTCGTTGATTTACAGAATGACCTTCAATGACTACTCAGAATATTTCTAAAAGCCAAAACAAACATCCCACCAAAAAACCTATTGAAAATGACACAAGTAAGAAAATGAAATAACATAATAGTAATATCTGACAGACATGAAGTATTATATTACTGCTTGACACAAAACTAAAGCTTTGCTAGCTTACATTTTCTAAAGGATGGGGTATACTTTCAGCTCCGTAAGGATAACTGACCTTCAAGAAATTCATGCCAAGTTTTCCAGTCCTGTGCCATTTGTAGAAGATTTGTCCACGTCTTCTTTGTCCCTCTCGTGTCTGTTTCTAGTTCACTTCTCCATATCATCTTTTTTATTCTCCCTCAACATCTCTTTACTTGGGGATTCCAGAGCAAGGACTGCCTTGTAATGCTACCAACAGGTTTCCTGAATGTGTGTCCTATCCAACGCCAGTGTCTTCTTCTCACCTTTAGTTTACTGGCATTTGTCTGATTCTTGTCATCATTTCCACACTGGTGATCTTGTCATACCATTTTCATCTTTCTATTGTATACAAGCACCTATTTATGAATGTCTTTCACTTCTTGGTTATGTTATTAACAAATAAGATTTGAAAGACATAAAATGATACAATGCAAATCTGTTACTGATGATACGAAATGTGCTTCAGAAATTTGGACAGGTAATCTTACATTTATTTCTTTTAGAAAAATGCAGATGTGACAAAACAACACTGACAGCGATATGAAGTCTTCAGTTGCTAACAGAATGTAAGATTATGTCAGTCTATATTCTAAACACCCTATGGTTGATCTTGATAGTGATCCATTGGCATACTTGAAGGAAACTTGCAAAATAGTTCCACTGTTGGCTAAAGCACTTCTAACTTGCTAAACAATGACCTGTTCATAAGTGAATGTTTATTCAATTGCAGGACAAGTACTAACTGAAGCACATTTTAATCTATCCAGACATAATGCAGAAACTTTGAAATTTCCAATGAGAAAATGATTTGTTTTAAATGTTTTACAGTGCAAGATATAAATTTAAAACTTTGTTATAGTAGATGATAATCAAATTAATAAATTTTAAAACTGGAACATGCAACTGGAACAAGGATAGTACACATGGTACCACAACAGAGTACAATATGAGCTGCTATAATAGACACGGCAAGGTAGAAGGAAACAACCAAACTGGCGCAGTACTGCTACAGTAAAGAATGAAAAAGCATACAGTTTAATTTTTTCTACTGTACCCTAAGGAATAATAATAATAATAATAATAAATTCTTTAAGCGCCAAACACGGCGCATAAGGCAGAAACCAGTGCTCTCCAGGTTGTTCGTTGTGACGCCACTCCTCTTAGCTCTTGCACATTATTTAGGCCCAACGTTCTTCCTTCTCTTATTATTGTTCTTCTGAGTGTTTCTTTTGGTCTTCCTTTTTTCCGCTTACCCTCAGGAACCCAAGTGAGCGCCTGTAGTGGTATTCTGTTGTTTTGCATTCGTAGGACATGACCGATATATGACCATCGTCTTTTCCTTATATAGTCGGAGACTAAGGAATACTGAGAGCTTTTAAGACTATTTTAATCTGAGACCATTATTAGTATTTTAATACTTTAAGATTATAATATGCAGCTTTATTTATTTGCCAACAAGTGACAACATGACAATTATTAAATGACTATTAAGTAACTTATCAAGAAATAATGGCAAAGAATTATGGTGTGCAATTTCTGTCTCATGTTCTGTGAATAGCACCATTTCTTCAGTATTCAGTTTCTTACTTTCTGTTTCGTTCCACAGAGCAACTAAGCCCAGCAACACATTTAGACACTTAGAAACTTTAATTGATAGTGAATATAAGTAATTCTCAAAATTAATTCCCAGTCCCCAGTTTCTGGGTCAGCATAAAATTGAAGCAGAAACCCCTTAGAATGTTTGGGAATGCCTCAGTGCTGAAAAGAAATCAACAGAACAAGAGCTGTAATGGAACTGTGATAATACAGCCCTTATTTAAAGCTACACAGCACATATTTTTATAGCGACACAGCACATAGTCTCTGATTGATGCCTACCTATGTAAGAAGTCAGATTACCATAGAAACCATGGTGAGACACTTGTGTACCTGATGCTTTCTCCTCATAACTTATCAAGGTTTTCATCAAGTCTTTCCTAACAAGTCTCAAGTTGAGTTGTGTTGCTAATAATAACTCTTGAGTCAGTCTCGAGTATTTGTTACTTTAAGAACAGTGAGTGAATACATAACCTTTCAGCTTGAAACTATCGTCATTCGTTCTGACATGGAGTCTCAACTGCTGATGACACTATACTAGTGATCTCATAAAATCTTAAAGGGCAAAAGGCCAGTATTCAAGGCCAGTATTCAGGGCCAATTTTCCCAGATGCTAGTGACGAGAGACCAGTTTTCAGGCCGGTATATTTGAACTTAATTTTTTTTTCGTTTTGTCCTAATTTTATATTTTATTGATCCTCATTCAATTTCCTTTGCAATTATGTATAACATCACCATACTTCTTAAAAAAAAAATTTTTTTTAACCTGAAAAGAACCTATCCTTGAAGTTAATAATTACGCAAAAACTCAAATCAACAGAAAACTCTTTTCGTCAAACACAGGAAAACTACTATGTCATTTAAGAGTTAAATTGCCCTAAACTTGCAGTTGTGTAAATATCTAATCCTTTTACAAATTTTTTAATGTGTCTGTTTTTTATGATGAATGAAAACTTTTAACAACAGTTACTAAGTTCACCATCGGTTTTTTATTAGGTTTGCTTGTATTAATTTTCACATCTTTACTTGTTTGGATATTTGTTTGTTCTGAATCTGAACATTAATGTTAAAACAAAAAAAAAAGATGAAGCATGGCTGAGATTCACCAACCTTCAGGTTAAAACCCAGTTCCTTAACCTTCCACCACTTCAAATAATTACTGTTAGATTTTATATAACCTGAAAAATTCCACTCTTATCCCAAAATTTTCTTTAATTTGTTTAAATCAAACATTTTTTTACCTGAAACAGTGTGTATTAGGGTCATACTTAAAGTATTTGCCACCTGGGGTGGATCCTACCTTTGGCACCTCAATAAGTAAACACAGAAACACATATTATACTTACAAATAGATTTTTAAGCACTACAGTACTGTCGTAATAGTATGTGATGGCACCACTCTCCTGGTTGTCACCTGGAGCAGACCACCACCTCGCAGCCCCCTTAGTACACCACAGGCGTGTGTCATTAAGTTTTTTTGTGCACTCTGATTTACCATGACATAAAAGCAAATCTAAAATCAGATAGATGTAGGCTCATTATATTTATAAACAGGAAGTTTAAAAAGGTTACGTAAAATAATGTATAATTACCTACCCTATATTCCTAGATGTTTGTGGTCTAGTTGTTTCCCCTTGGTAAAACTAGAGCCCCTTTATCATATAAACTCTAGGTAAAACAACGCAATGGAAACATTACATTCTGTAAATAAGGGGGAGGCAGAACTCAAATTCTCTTTGAAAATATTCAAGCACACTTGTGTCAGAAACTTTTAGTGACAACTTCTTAACAAAAAGAAATCTGAAAATTAACAAGTTATCAAAACAGTTTTCAGGTTTAGATTTGCTTTTCAAGCACGCTAAAATGTAGAAAACAATATTTTACACACTCATGTTAATTCTGGGTATTAATAATGAAAGGATTTTATGTGCTTATAAACAATAAAAGAAACCAATTTTGAAAAGCAAATCTGACCAGGAATTTGTTTGTATAACATTTAGTGTAGTTCCTTTCAAGGCACATCAGATCACACAGTCAGTGGTCCAGAGGAAAGCAAACATGGTAACAGATTTACTTCTCAAAATTTGTTTCTTTAAATGTAATTTACTAAATAAATTCCCTTTCTGAATACTCAACCTAATTGTGTAAAGTTTCCATTTCTACATTTTTAGTGTCTTTCAAAACAAATATGAACATAATGGGAGTAGTTACAGTGAAATAATATTTTCATAAATAATTGCAGGAATTTCGATTTTTAAAATCTGGCTTAACCAACAGCAACAGTAGTTCTGTATAACAAAGAGCTTGATGGAACTGTGCTATTATATATATATATATATATATATATATATATATATATATATATCTATATATATATATATATATATATATATATATATATATCATAAAAGTATCTTCCCCCGAAAGCCATGTTTTAATACATTTTTTTGTATATACTTGTCTGTTATCAGAATACAGATAACAGCTGCTGACATATAGGTAAGGTAAAGGATCCCGTTACACGCCCCTTGAGGCATATTGGGAATATGGTATTAGGCCCATATTTTCTTGACCATCGGCACACTAGGGGTACGAACGAACGAACTTTATTTTCAAAGGGTTAAGAATTGGGCACGCAGGCCCGTCTTACATTCTGCCCTTCTTCTCTCTGTCATCTTACATACCATATCCTTTCAATCGCACATGTATTTTGAGCATTATTTAAGCATACATTATCAAGGTAAAATAATAACATACATTCGTAACATCCAGTCATAATCAAATTTAAGTATGTTAAAAAAAAAAAGAGAGAGAAAAAAAATAAATTAATAAAAATAAATTAATTTTTTTTTAAAACTTACAAACAAAATCTAAACCATTCGTACAGTAAATTAGACATAATTTGAAACGTAATCAGATTATGGTGGCATATAATAAGAACTCGTGACATATTGGAAATCTGCTGCTGAATGACCTGGGACTTCGTGTGTTGTCAGCGCATGCGGAAAATGTTCCCACAGGTGAGCAGCTTTGAGTCCCAAGCAGATACTGCCACAGGGAGTGAATTGTTGACGCCTCCACTATACGAGATCCAGCTTTATGACCTATGCTCCTTAGGGAGGTAAAGGGTATTGACTGATAGATGAGAATCGTGCATATAGGCCCGTCTTGCATTTTGCCCTTCCTCTTACTCATCTTTTATTGCTAGTTATCCAGACATTCTCCAACATACTTAAGGTATTAGTTTAATGGCGATGCAACATTGCATGTAGTATAAAAGCATACATTTACAGTATCTGATTACAATTAAGAAGTAAGGTATATTAAAATGAAAAACTAGATCATCAGACCCTTTATTACACATATGGGATGGAAACCCGAGGCCTGTAAACAGTAAATTAATATGAAACAAATATAAAGGTATGTTATCAGGCACTCACAGGAAATAAAGAAGCAGAACACCAGACAACAGAAGAACAACAGACATGAGTGGCCCACCCAGGACTTGAACACTGAAGGTATAAATGTTTATACAATACCAAACCTACCCACTATCCTGTTCTCACTGTTCTAGTCTACTATCATTTACTGGACACAGTATTAAGGTCCTTGTCTTGTTGGATTCGGCCTATACTGCTTGATAGAAATACAACAGAAGTGATTGCGTCATTAATAGGCTGAACTGCCCATGGTGGACTTCTGGTGTTGTGTATTGTGGTTCGCACTGTTGACCTGCCATTGAAACATCATTTTTTGATGATGCGTAGATGGCAGGGCGGATAGTGTGATTCGCTTGCATGGCTAGGCGGGGTTGTCGCACGGAAGGTCCAGTGTTCAAGTCCTGGGTGGGCCACTCATGTCTGTTGTTTTTCTGTTGTCTGGTGTTCTGCTTCTTTATTTCCTGCGAGTGCCTGATAACATACCTGTTACGGTATATGATATTAACGCCGTCTGCTAAAGGTTACCAGACGTGCAATTGTAAAGGTTAAGACATTTAATATATTGCGATAGATGTTTCAATTACTGAACGCTTCATACACGATCGATTATGACGTGTATAGCGTTGTTTAGGACACAGTCGGTAACTAAGAAACGCTACCCTTTGTTACTTGACCGCCAAGCTGAATAGCTGCGTTTTTCTAACCTTAAATTTCAGAAAAAATTAATTAAATTAAGAGTTAAATTATTAAGGTTCTAATGTAACGCGATGTTATGAGAGAAGAAAAAGACAAAATAAGTGAGAAGAAATAGAAAGAAATTCGAATATAAGTTTTAACTTAATTGTGTGTGTTAAGTGTGAGTGAATAATAACTATTTAATTTAACTAACTAAATAATGTATAGGTACATTAAAAAAAAATTATTAATCTAATACTTGTGTGAGATTTATTTTCTCTTTTCATAATTTCTTCTTTTAGTATTTCGTTCTCTTTTTTGTTCTTTCATTTCATTTTTTTCTCACATTTCATTTTATTGATAATAATTCAATTAAGAAGTTAAGTTAACTAATTATTTAGTATAGGATATGATGATCCATCCGTAGTCTTGATCCTGATGAATTCTTTTAGGCAAAAATGTTCAAACGTTTACGTTGGAAAGAAATGTCATTTATCCCAGCATCCAAGAATTAAGTGCATATAGGATAATAAGTTCGACTTGTCGTCAGATATTGTTCCATGATTGATCAATGATATTCGTATATCGTGTATGGACATTAGACGAAGTTCGAATGTCAGTATATATACCTTGATTGTCTTGTAGTTCAATTCTGTGATGCATATAGTGTATATAAAGTTTAAATTGAAGGCAAGGTTAGTTCCTTTATAGTTGATACTTCGTTCAATCCAATGTAGTGCTGATTGAAATAGTTTAAGAGTGTCAATGTTGATTATTCGTCGTCAATAGGATTACGTGACAATGCATCAGCCACAATATTTTCAGTGCCAGGTATGTGTTCAATGGAGAACTCGAATGGCTGTAGGATGATTGAATATCTGGCAAGTTTCTGGCTTGTATGATTCGATCGACGCAAGGATGCTACAGCACGTTGGTCCGTCTGTATGGTGAAGGGAGCACCAAGCAAGAACTTTTCAAGTTTGGTTATTGCCCAGATCACAGATAAAAGTTCCTTGTCGACTGTTGAATACTTTGTTTCTGCCGGCTTCAGCTTTCTTGAAATGTATAACGTAGGATGTAGAATGCCATCATGGTTCTGGAGCAGGCATGCACCAATGCCGTAGTTACTAGCATCTGTTCGTAAGAAAAATCTTTTGGAAGCATCGGGAAGTCTTAAAATTGGTTCATGCGAGAACAAATTTATAATTTTGTTGAAAGTTTCATTGCATGTACCAGTCCATGTCACCTTCACCGGCATATCTTTTTTTAACAATGAAGACAATACAGCCGTGATGGATGACAAGTTTGGTATGAATCTACTGTAATATTGAACAAGTCCTAACAAACTCCTGACCTGTTTCTTCGTCTGAGGAACTGCTATGTTTAGAATTTTGGAGACTGTACTAGGTAACGTTCGGATATATCCCGATCCAATGATATGTCCCAAAAAGGTTATCTCATTACACGCGATTTGCACCTTTGTAGGTTTAGCAGTTAGATGATAATTCCTTAGAGTGTCAAAAACATATCTAAGTCCCGAAACATGTTCCTCAAACGACGAACTAAACAAGCATATGTCGTCAATATATGTAAGAACGTCTGGTCTACCTGATAAAATTTGTCGCATCAGGCGAATGAAGGTAGCTGGCGCATTAACAAGCCCAAAAGGCATCACATTCCACTGGTATAGACCTTGTGGAGTGGAAAATGCGGTGTAGTACTTAGCCTTTTCGGTCAGTGGTATCTGCCAATAACCTTTAGTTAAGTCTATCTTACTAAATATAGTTGCGTTGGATAGACGTGGTAGTAAGTCGTCAATAAGTGGATGTGGTTCGCTGTCAACTATAGTCTTAGCATTTAATTTTCTATAATCAACACATAGTCTAATGTTATTGTCCTTCTTCCGGACAATCACCAATGGAGAAGAGAATGGCGAATTACTAGTCTCAATGATTCCCAGAGACAACATCTGTTCAAGTTCCTTAGTAGTTTTAGCAAGGAAATGTAAAGGAACAGAATAGGGATGTACACGAATAGGTGTATCATCATTGAGAGTAATGTCATGACTGATAGCCGATGTGCGACCCGGGACGTCGGTCAATACATCTGGATAAGATTGTAATAGATTAGCAATCTGTAGACGCTGTTGCGGTGTAACCGTTGAAGAGATGGTTACATCCCGCCAAGATTCAGTAGGTTGAACTACTGGTACCGGTAACGGTAACTGTACCTCAGGAAAAGAAGATTCTTCTTCCTGGATGACAGATAAGTTAGAATAATGACAAGTGGATACTGTGTTGTCATCTAGTTCATGAAAAATTGACTGTAAGTGTTCAGGACGTGTATGAAATTGCTTGAGCATGTTAATATGAAATATCTTTTTGTGTCCCCTGATATCTAAGACGTAATCAACGTCGGAAATTTTATCAATGACTTTGTAAGGACCATTCCAAGATATCAGTAATTTATTGTTATTGTGAGGAAGTAACACATAAGCTTCGTCGCCTGGGAATAATTGGCGTAATCGTCGAGACCTATTTTGTAGAGATCGAGCCTTAGCTTTTGCAACCTCAGAAGAAGCTGTTGCCAACTGGCAAGACTCAATAATGTTCTTCCGAAGATTAATCACGTACTCGTAAGATGACTGAGTGTCCTGAGTCATCTCCGCGTCAATTAATAAGTCTTTTATTAGTCCCATAGGACCTCTTGGGGGAGCACCAAAAACTAATTCAAAGGGAGAGAAGTCAGTTTGTTCATGCGGTACCTCCCGATAAGCAAATAGAACAGCTGGGAGTGCTCTGTCCCAGTCATGAGGGTGCTTAGCAGTAACCTTATGTAGTAGTTGTTTAAGTGTACAGTTAAGTCTTTCAACCGCACCATTACTCATCGGATGATAAATACTACTTAAATTCCTATCAATGTCCCAAGTTTTCATGACTTCCTTCATGGTGTCAGATATAAACTGTGACCCATGGTCTGATAAAAGTTTTCTAGGAAACCCTATTCTAGAAAAGATGAGATGTAGTGCATCAGCTACATCTGTGGTAGTGGTGGTCTTTAATGGGATAGCTTCTGGCCATCGTGTGCACAAATCAATGCACGTAAGGACGAATCTATGTCCTCTGGCCGATGGTAGCAATGGACCAATAATATCTATGGCCATCTTGTCAAAAGGTCTCACTGAGATATCGCAAGCCTGAATAGGCGCCGTGTGAAAAGCTCCACGTGCTTTCACTTCTTGGCATGTAGTACAGGAACGTACATACTGCGAAATATCTCTTGACACCCCTGGCCAAAAGAATGAAGACAGTACTCGAGATCGTGTTCGAGTATATCCCATATGTCCAGCACAATGTGAGTCATGTGCATGTTGAAGAATGTACCGTCTAAAAGTATATGGGACCATAACTTGTTGTTTCATTTGTGATTTGTCATTAAAACATCTAATCAATATGTCATTTTTAATAACAAAACAATGTTTGTTATTATTACCTGAGGATAGATTGTCAACTTTATCAACCAACTTAAAAAATTTTTTTAAAGATTTATCCTCTTTTTGTTTGGTTGCAAATGTTTCCCTGTCAATAGGTGAATTGACTACAAATTCCTCTTGGTTGTCTGCATCCATTTTATTATCATCAACTTTCTCCATGAGTTGAGTCTGCGCTCTAGTCGTCACGGCGTTTCCAGTGCATAGGTTATGTTTCTCCCATTCTATAATCTCATCTGGAGTACAATCTTTACTGCCGTGTATATGACCAACCATCAAATCAGCTATAGGCTTTTTTAGCATACATACTTTTACGTTCCCTGTGAAAAAAGGAGTGTTAACATGAATAATAGCTGTGGGGTAAAACTCTATTGTTCCACCAAAAGTCATGCAACGGACATATTCCCCCGTTGCACAGCTAGGATGTACCAGCGACTGTCGTACACCAATCGTTGTGGATCCCGAATCCCTCAACACTGAGACGACGGATCCATTAACTAATCCCCTGTTAAAAATTAGTAGGCCTGTTCCATCGTTGACTGCAAGACCTACCTCTGGTGTAATATGTCCGCAGTTAAGCACTGTTTCTTTCGCCTTCTGAAAAATAAGATTGCATTGTTGGCAACTATTTGCCACATTATAATTAATAGCAAAACATGCAGCAGAAGACTGTGTTGTATTATTGTCAAGTGGGACCTGAGCTATAGGGGTAGTATTATTTGTAACTGCCGCCCCTGTATTATGGTTGTAATGAGATGATCCCCGAGAATGAGATCGATTCCGAGTATAATTGTTAGAATTATCTCGTCGTCCTCTATAGTAACTATTATCTCGATGTCTCGAGCCATGATTATTACCATTCCAGTTACTATTATTATTGGGAGTATGTGATCGATTATAATGAGTGTTATGTTGACCATTGTGGTAGTTTGGTTGAGGTGAATAATTTCTATCTCGTGATCTACCTCTGTTGAACTCATATTTATTGTTGAAATCATTATTATGTCCCTTCTGAAAGTTAACATTGTGATTTCTTTGGAACCTGCTTCTGTCTACACTGTGATGTCTTTGTTTGTTATTGTGATTGTAGGCCATATTAGACGCCACAGGTAGAGGTTCTCTTAATGAGGAGTTAGAAATGGTTGCATTCGGATGTGCCGAACAGTAGTTTAAAGAAATTTTTTCTAACTCATCCATAGTACCTGGTTTACGCTCCTGCAAATATGCAAAAAATGGCTGGCTAACCGAAGATAATACCTTATCCCGTAGTAGTAAATCAACTAATTTGTCGTATGATTTGTTGACTTCTGCCAGTTCAACCCATCTATTAAATGTATTGCGTATGTTCGCAATGAATCCTGCAAAATCCCTTGGAGATTCAGGTAAAATTCCCTTAAATTTCAACCTACAGTGTTCCTCGTCCAGGTGAAACCTTCGTAAAAGCAAGGACTTAATAGCACCGTAGTTATTTGCTATTGATGGGTCAGCATTTTGAGAAGCTGTCAATGGTTCTCCAACCAAGAATTCATTTAACTTGAGTACCCATGACTCTTCAGGCAAATGGTTTGTTTTGCAAGTCTGTTCAAAACGTGACAGGAACGATGAAAGGTCGTCCACGTTCAAGTTGAGAGTGGGTAATTTAAAGTTGTAGAAATGTTTAGGTTGGCTGGATGATGATCCATTTTGTGCGTTATTTATATTTGTTTCATATTAATTTATCATCAGACCCTCCATACAGTATATTAGATAATACAAGTAATTCGAAACATAATCACTTGGGGCGGCATATAATCCGCACTCTTAATGTATTTGAACAGTCTTCGATTATATGAGTAGGGACTGTGCATGTTTTTCAGGTCATGTGGAAGATTGTTCCAAAGATGAGCAGCTGAGTAAGCCAAGCTCTTCTTGTACAAATCTTGTAAATGTGGTCAGCATCACGCTGGCCGCCATAACCTTCCCAGAGTTGCTCTGGTACCCAATTTTTTAGGCTGGGTCGACCCCGGAGCCATTTGCGGTCTAATAAATCCCACCTCAGCTGGGGATCGAACCATGGACCACCGAGCTAGGAAGCCAATGCACTAATCACTGTGCTACCGTGGCTCCCGACATATAGGAGCACATTATTCTTAAATGTTAGAAACTGTTACTATAAGTAACAATCTTTTTGTTTCCCTCATTGGTTACATGCACAGTAACTGAATTTTACAATCAGATAGATTGATCTTATTTCATGGTCGAATCTGGAAACCATGTATGTGCTCCTACTCCAAATTAAAACAGTTTGTTGAGATTTCTGCATACAGTTTCTGATGTTGTTCTTACATAAAATTAATTCTGAAATACATCAGTGATGTGGAAATATTTTATTTCACAATAAAACATAGTGCAGTCAGAAGTGATGCTTGACTATAAATATATTTCTGTCAGCATTAAAGTACATCCAATTTAAGAGTTCAATTTTAGGCTTTACTTTGTATGGGTTTATGCCATTTGTAGTTTTAATAACATTTAGAATGTCCTCATACTTTTTGACTTATGTCATTTAAATAAAGGCTGACGGTAGTCCATGGCAGATACTGCCGCGGGGGATTGAGGTGTTAGAGACTCCGCTGTACTAAGTTTCAGCTTTATGAGGCAAGGTTACTGATTTCCTTCTTTGCTGCCTTTGCCTTTCCTAACTGAAGAAACAGAGTCAGTATCAATTTTACAGCTGGATAGACTGGAGCATGACATTAGCAGATTTTAAACCAAGTAACTTTGCCTGGAAAAGCAACCACTCTACAACTTCAGTTTATTGCAATAATCACAACCAGTATCTTGTTCTAGCTCACTGTTATTGAGAACTGTCTTAGTTCAGTGCCACATCACAAAACACTTACTTTCTCTGGAGGTTATGACAAAAAAAAAACAACTTACTTTCTCTGGAGGTCATGATTTAGTCAATTTAGGAAAGGATAAAATGTCAAGGATGGCAGATGATATGGTAATTATTTTGTTTATCAATAGCAAACTAGTATGGGTCCTTTATTGTACTGTTTTTAATGTCCTTCACCTTGAAGTGTCTTTTATTGTACTTTAAATACATAATTACGTTCTTGTAAAAATTATTTTCAAGGAAAAAATTTAAAAAAACAAAAACAAGTCTGAATGCTTTCACTGGCTTTCAGAGGTCAATAGGTACACCTGTGATAATGCTGTAACATTTGCTATTTGACATAAGAAATTTTGTTTGTGTTGTATATAACATCTCTGTTAAGATAAATTGAGGTAGATTTTGTTCATGTTTTCTTTAAAGTGGTAATACCTGAAAGGGGTTCTGTGTTGTTTTTTTTTAAATGTAAATCTGTTGATTGTACAAAGAGTTTTCCACTGTTTCCAAGCGGCTACTAAATTAAACTTCTTGAGCTCGAAGAAAATATTGTCAAAAAAGGTTAGACTAATAAATGAGTTGTTATTAGGAGTAAATATCCAGGACCATGACACAACTAGCTTGCATATGTATGAATGCTCATATGTATGTACATGTAGGTACACATATATGTATTTATAAATGCATAAATAAGTAGCAAAAAATATAAGTCATGTACACTGAGGATCATTTTCCTTTGCACTCCTTATGGAGCATGGAACCACCAGTGTAGCTTTTCCAGCAGGAAGCCTGCACCAAGCATTCACATGCTCTTGCAATGGTGATTTCTGTGGGAATTTGTTTGACAGGATGAGATTGCCAGCCCCAAGCACAACCTCATATTAGTTGCCTTGCAATGACATGCTTAAGGGTGCAGTAGTCTTATTCTTTCTTCAGAGACCTCCAAAAACTGCAGGGGGCAATTGAATTATTATTAAAAGTAAATACCCAGGACCTATTATAACTTTTCAATAAAAAAATTGTTTTTAACATCTTAATTGGGAACTACTGATGCATTTATGAGCACATGTATGAATGCTTGTATGTATATATTTGTACACGTATTTGCTTACATATGTGTATTCATAAATTTACACATACTGTTAGTGGCAAAAAATATAAGCTACATGCATAGAATATTTTCAGTTTTAAACTTAAGACTTAGCTTACAACCAATAAATTTTTTTTTAAAGTTCATTACATACAATACTGATTTATTCTTAAATGAATTTAATTGTCATAAAAATGCCACTGCTTTCATACGAACAGAACATGAAGGTGATTACCACGACCACGATCTGAAAACGTCAACAAATTGACGACAAAAAAAATAAAAAGCTTTCCTCCATCTTCAGCATGAATCTTATATTTTGAGATGTCTACATGTGGATTACTACATCATGTGTGTGTTTGTGTTTATACACATATATACCGTAATTTATTCATATGTTTTCCTAGATGTTTTAAAGGTTTGATAGTTCAGTTCCTAAAGAGATCAGATTACAGCTATCAACTCATAGCAGTTTATATTCAGGTAGTCATCTACTGTGGAAACATTTCCAGTGATCAGAATACATGTACTCTGGGTCACTTACATTCCAGTTCAGTTTTATTACATGCTAGACAATATTGGAAAACATACATTCCTTCTGCTAGGTTTTAAGTTATTTTCTAAAAAAAGCCATTTATAGCTTTACAGAACAACCTTGTTTGATGCATACATCTGAACAGTGATAAGAAATTATCAGGGTAAATTACGGCCCTGTCATTTTAGACCATTGAAATCGGAACACATTTTTTTTCCAGTCCATTCAGAGTGCTTCAGAAATTGAACCAAACCTTTTATTGTTCAATGTTTCTGAGGCAGGTAGCTCACTTTTAATGTCTTGTTGCTTTCTACTTCAGAAAAGTAGATATGCATGAAAGTTTTATTTTTTTTGTAAATACTACCAATATATAAATAGCTGTATTTCATATTTGTCTGAGTCACTTTAGAGTTTTTTATGATAAAACAGTACATAACACTTTTGCTGTTCATGTACTATAAGCATTGTTTATACTGTTACACCCTAGGAGTGATTTTGTTATTTTATGTTAGTTTGAAAATACCCATGTTTCTAAAAGGTGTCAGAAATGAGAATTTATGACATGCAAAAATAAATAATACAGCTTCATTTGCATGCTTAAATTACTTTTAAATCTGACATTCTAAGGTCAGTGTTGGACAGAAATGCCAAATTTAATGTTGAAAGTTTCCAGAACTTTTGCGTTATTTAAAACTGTTATTTAGGTGTTTGCTGATGGATAGATGATAACTCAGTCTCAATCAAGTCCATCATCATCATTTTTTCGCTCCTTATGCAGCACGGAGCCACCACCAAATCTGGCCTCTTTGCAGGAAGCCTCCACACAGTATTCACATAATAATGAAGTGGTGGTTTCTGTAGCTATTTGTTTTACATGATGAGGTTGCCAGCCACATCCTCAACCACGTATTAGCTGCCTTGTATGATATGCCTGAGGGAACAGTAGTCATATTCTTTTTCTCATAAGAGAGACCGCCCCACCCAAACTGCATGACATACTCAAGCCAAAGTTTGTAATAAATATAATTGTTTGTCCTAGTATGTGAAACTATATATCCTGCATATGACAGTAATGGAGGTTAACAAATACAAAGAAAAGAACAGAGCTCTCATCTGACTTCAGTATTCATGCAAACCTGTGAGCAGTGTTGGTATTATAGCTCTTTCAAACTGAAATGTTGGAAAACCAAATGTTAAAAGTGATTCGCTGCATATATTTGTAGACAACCCCCTGTAAATACAGCATTTTCTTGAGTAAACAATACACTCCAAAATATGAAACATCAAAAACTAATTTTTCTTTTTAACTGTAAATTAAGTTTACTGATGTTACAAAGCATTCATGTTAAATAATTGCAGTAGTACCACATAATGTGTAAATTTTAAAACATTGTGTCTGTCTTTTTTCTGAAACTGCATACCGGATACAATGGGAAGCCAGAAGCCATTCATCCAGGATGACCCAGAGTTTGCTGACAAGACAATATCTAAAGGAATCAGGACTAGACTGGAACCTAGCAAAAAGTAATACAGCAGATATGATAGCATGGCAATCTCTGGCAAACCTCTACTCCGTAAAGTAGAACTAGAAGAGTCTGAAACTGTAGGCCCCTTTTTGTTTTTTTCTGACTTTGGGAGGCTGCTGTTATAGCAGATTACAATACATGCCAACTGTTTGCTTGATGCAGCTTACTGACTTTTGCTATAATCAGATATAACACATTACCATATGCGCTCTGCCTTTGCTTAGGTAATCTAGGACAATATGCTATTTGTAAATTGTACATGGCAACAAGGTTTTTTTACACCTTCTTCTTCTTCGTTCGTCCTGAAAAAGGACGTTGGTTGCATTGTGTCCGTTTGTAGCGAAGCTGCGATATTTGCGCCTTTCAGCTGACACATCCGACTTCAGCACAGCATTTTTTGCGACCCGGTTTGCCTTCCCACTTCGATCCCTACTCACTCAGCCAGACTGCAGTGATGCAGCCTGTTTCCAGGACCACCACTTGGAGATGGAGTAGGGTCTTGGTCAGCTTTGGTTCGCTGACCCTGACGCAAGCAGTCAAGCTATGAGTCGCTGACTGCATTATCTCTTTTGCTGCATCTTTGGTCCCTTTTTTACATCTGAAAATGTAAGCAGCGAAAAGGAGAATGATGATGACGAAATGTAATGTTAGGAAGAAAAATGTAACAAACAAATTAATGTGCTCATCTTGTTCATTTTCAGATGTAAAACATGAACAAGATGAGCTCATTAATTTTTTTTTTTTTCCTTTTTTCTTCCTAACATAACATTTCGTCATCATCATTCTCCTTTTCGCTGTTTAGAGAGCACGGAGTCATGACTACAGGAAGCCTGAACAAAACATTCACACGCTCTTGCAGCAGTTGTTTCTGTAGTAGTCTGTTTTACATGATGAGGTTGCCAACCCAATGCACAACCTCATATAAGCCACCTAGTACGACACGCCTGAGGGAGCAGTAGTCTGATAAGAGACCCCCAGGTACTATACAGGGTCAAGTAATATTTAGGAAAACACAATATCTGTAGTAATTTGTGTACACAAAAACCTACAGGAAAAGAAGATAAACTATTACACTAGGTCAGGAATACAATGATGCCAAGCATGACATCCAACCTGTGTGTAAAGGGAACCGACACTGATTTTAAATGCCAGGAACTGGCTCATAACAAAACTGATCATACTCCATAGCATTGCTTCTTACTGTAATCGTTCTTTTTGAATGAAGCAACCACGTCCATAATCCACTAATATTGTGTTTAGACACTGCATTGTCTGTAAAAGCATGTTCATGTATGATGTGTTTCTAACAAAACTTTTTTTAAAAAGAAACCTTGATTGTCAGACCCAAGTTTTTGAACATGTTCAGTACCATACATGTCAATGTGTAGAAATGGTTTAAATATAGCTGGCTTACATCTGCATTGTTTCCATACTTAATATCATGTTATTAATTGGAATAAAGATACTGTGTAAAGCCTAAACTTTATGAATGATTGCAGTTGCGGGAGAACTAAAATTTTATACGCCTAAAGACCTGTTTGTTAACATTAATGTGTTATACGTAAAAATAGATTTTTGCTTAGTGGAAACACTGAGGAATAAAAATAGGTTACTTCTCTGGATTTTTGTTTAGTGGAAAATGGAAATACTGAGGAACTGATATTAGAAGGAAAGTTTTTCAAGGTTTTAAAAAAAATAAAGTTTTGCCTAGTCGGTTATATTAGGGTGCATGTCCAATTATAAAAGACCTTTCGGTCTGATTTGATGATGATCCTGAATTATTTTTTTTCAAGATCTCTGCAGTCTTAAAAGGTGATATGACCAGATACTGTTTGGAAACAGTTAATTCGTACTTGAAACTAGTTTTCCCTCAAAGAAAAAAACAAAATGTGTGTGTGGGTATATATATATATATATATATATATATATATATATATATATATATATATATATATATATATATATATATGTTTTATTATAAATTTTAATTTGATTATTCCCTTTATCATAGAAGTCATGTCTGATGAATCATTCTTAGAGAGCTGGGTACTTGCCTAGAATTGAAAATTTTTTTTACAGGGAGCTCTCCAACTATGCAGAGCTAAAATACTGTGCTCTGGTTTTAGGCTCGCCCAAGGAATTGTCATGTCCTGCACAGAGCCACTTCTCAGCTCCCCCTGCCTACTACTGGGTCCATAGTGAGATCCTCCTGCATGCAGTCAACCAGGTCAAAGCCAAAGAATTATGTCTGGGGCTCAACTGACTTCTCCAAGCTTAGTGTGCAATGCTGGGTTCTCAACAAGTTTCACCACAGGGGGAATCCATGGAAGTGTGTGGATGATTTCAAGAGTCAATGAGGGTGTGATTAGCCTCACAGACAGAGGTTCACTTCCACATATGTTTATTGTAGCATTATGTATAGCTGGTGGTCATATAAGGATGACTCCACATATGCCTCCATGCATAAGCCTACAGTATGCTCCCGGGTGATCTTGTGACAAGGGAAAGCTAGTCATTATATACCATGGGTTTTTCAACCGGTGCTTTTTTTTTTAATCCGTAAGTTGTAGTGAAAATATATATTAAAGTGATAATTTTAATACCTTTATTCTGGTCAAAAGTAAGGGTTTTATTTCTTGGGGTTTCACTCAGGTGACGGATAATGTGTAGCTACCACCATCTGCTTTACGCTATCTTTTATCTAGACCAGGAGTCAGATTCAGGTCTATCACAGGGGGCAGTTTGGTAGATCTCCAGGTGATGGAGAGAGAAAAGAGAAAGAATTTTAAAGCTAGAACAATTTTGGATTAGTCCTTTCCTGCCAGCATCTAAATGCACAGTATCTCCAGTATTAAAGGTATTTTGTCCCCCACATTCCCAGTGAAAACTCACAAGAAAGCTTACAAAAATCACTTTAATTGTGAACTACATGAGATAAGACCATGACCTTTTCTTTGAAGAGAAGTTCGTTAAAACATCATTTAGTTTGAATTTTCCACTGCTATGTTGATACAGGTCTTTGGGAAGAGATAACAGTTAAATATCGTCATAATCATTTTCTTTAGCATTCCTTATTGAACAACCACTGTAGATGGTCCCCTTGCAGAAAGGCTGTACCTAGTGCCCTGTATATAGAGAGTGACGACAACTAAGGTTCGACCGAAAATGGCGGCCAAACCCGTATCGCCGGAAAAAGGACCCAATCGCGACTTTAAAAATTAGCTATAAATACAGTAGCACATATTTGTATCTAAGGTCCTTTTTCCAGCGATACGGGTTTGGCCGCCATTTTCGGTCGAACCTTAGTTGTCGTCACTCTCTATATACAGGGCACTAGCTGTACCAAGTATTCACATGCTCCTGCAGCAGTTGTTTCTGTGGCAGTCGGTTTTACATGGAGTTGCCTGCCCCATGCACAACCTCAGATTAGTCGCGTTGTACGACATGTCTGAGGGTACATAGTCCTTTTCTTTCTGTCTCTTCACATGCAGATACCCACTAGAAACTACAAGTGGCAAAAGTTAGAGAGCTTAGTGTTTCTAACGTAGACCCACACATCTCCTGGGTAACCTGCCGCTGATCTACACTGAACAGAAATTAACTAACTAGCGGCAGCATTAATATGTTTTATCACATCTGCCATCTTCATTCTATTTTGTCAATTTACTGTCCTTATTGTGTCGAATCTAGCAATTTGCATGAGTGATATCTTTGAACTTAAAATGTGTATTCGTTTACTTTATGCACGAGTGAGTTTTTTTTAATACCCAGCCGTGTTTAGGCATAGTGTATACGTTTTTAGTTAGGAAGAAAAGAGAACATAATACAAAAACTGATAAACAATAGCATGGCGCTGAATAAGATAAACCTGAGAAAGGACATGAAAAGAAAGAAAACAGAAGCGAAGTTCCCCAGGTTAAAGCAACTATATAGCGAACAGTACAGTCAGCTGGACAAGGAAGTTAAATGCCAAACCCAAGCCAACAAAAGGAATTTCCTAGATGATCTTGCAAGACAGGCAGAAGAGGCAGCACTGAGAAATGAACAAAGCACAGTATACAAAATAACTAAATTCATCAGCGGAAAACGAGGTGCAAACAATATTACATTAGTAAGAGATAAGCACGGAAATCTCATCACGACAGCAGAGGGACAGGAAACAAGATGGGCAGAGCATTTCAGAGAAACTCTGAATAAGGAACCACCAGAGACACAATTGAATGTTCCTGGGGCTGAAAACGATCTAGATGTAAATACAGACATTCCACAAAAAGAAGAAATCATCACAGCAATCAAAGGTTTAATTAAAGAACGGAAAAGCTCCTGGCCATGATAACTTAAATGCAGAGCTATTTAAGACAGACCCTGAGCTAGCAGCAGAACTATTAGAACCACTATTTGCGCAAGTCTGGAAAACAGGGTCAACACCATCAGAGTGGAACAAAGGAATAATTGTCAAATTGCCCAAGAAGGGAGATCTTGCAGACTGCAATAATTGGAGAGGAATCACTCTTCTCGCAGTTCCCAACAAAATACTAGGCAGGATAATTATACAGAGAATTTCAAAAGCAGTAGACCACAAACTGAGGAAAGAACAAGCAGGATTTAGAAAGAACAGAAGATGTGTAGATCATACATTCACTCTCAGGAACACTATAGAGCAGTGCTCAGAATGGCAAAGACAGCTGTACATTAATTTTGTTGATTTTGAAAAGGCTTTTGACAGCATACATATGGAAAATACTGAGGGCTTATGGAATTCCAAGCTGCATAGTGTCAATCATAAAAAGCCTCTATGCCAACTTTACGTATAGTGTTGGGCAGAGCAACCTAACCTTTGAGGTGAAGACAGGAGTACGACAGGGATGCCCCTTATCAACCACTCTATTTTTAACAGTCATAGATTGGGTGATGCGCCAGACAACAGAGGGCAGTCCAAGAGGAATAAGATGGACTACATTTTCTACATTGGAAGATCTGGAATATGTAGATGACATTGCACTACTAGCATATTCACATCAACACATCCAGGAAAAAACGGATAGACTTAATAAGTTTGGCCAGCAGGTGGGCTTGAACATCAATTTAAAGAAGTTAGAGGTCATGACGCTCAATGTGAGCAACCCTGAGCCCATATCAGTAAGGAATCAGCAACTGGTACAGACAGACACCTTCACATACGTAGGATGCATAGTAACACCAGACGGGGGGGGGGGGGGGGGGGCGAGGGGGGGGGGGGGGGGGCGGGGGCGGGCGGGGGGCGGCAGGCAAAGACATCAACATCAGAATGAATAAGGCAAGAACAGCCTTTTTAAGCCTAAACAACATCTGGAAGTCCTCCCAATACAGCACAAACACAAAATTAAGATTATATCAGAGCTGTGTGCGTTCTGTGCTTCTCTATGGTGCAGAATGCTGGAGAGTTACAGAGAAGGAAATGTCGAAATTGTCCTCTTTTTACACAACATGCCTAAGAAAAATTCACCGAATCTTTTGGCCGAATACCATCACCAACCAAGATCTGCTTACTCAGAGCAAGCAAGAGGACATGCACACCATCATAGCTGGCAGACGCTGGAGCTGGGTTGGCCATGTCCTCAGAAGAGACCCCGATGCCATCACAAGAACAGCTATGCTTTGAACCCCTGAAGGAAAACGAAAGAGAGGCCGACCAAAAACAACCTGGCGGAGGACTGTGGAGGCTGAGATGCAAAGAATGAACCAGAGTTGGGGCACTGTACAAAGGATGGCCGCCGACCGAGCAAAGTGGAATCAATTTGTTGTTGCCCTACAAGACGCCACTAGGCGTGATGGCCACTGACTGCTTTGACTGTCGGCGGCTAAGGATCAAAGAAGAAGAAGAAGATTGTGTCGAATCTAGCAATTTGCATGAGTGATATCTTTGAACTTAAAATGTGTATTCGGTTACTTTATGCACGAGTGAGTTTTTTTAATACCCAGCCGTGTTTAGGCATAGTGTATACGTTTTTAGTTAGGAAGAAAAGAGAACATAATACAAAAACTGATAAACAATAGCATGGCGCTGAATAAGATAAACCTCTGGTGAAAAAAAAAATTGTAATCAAATAAATTTGCTGAATAATAATGAGCATTTATCAAATGAACATTTTCTTATGCACTGAATGTGTGTGTATGATGCTGTCTAAACAAAGACATACTTGTCAAAACAACAATACTTTTTTTTTTTAAATACTGTATTATTCTCTTTGATGCGAAGTTAATGCTAAGAAAAAAATATGATTTAGCTTGAATTTGTCACCACTCTGTTCAGGAATGCAGGAATTTATCATCACTCTGATAAGGAACGAAGGAAGTAGATCCTCCATCAGAGACAATAGTTACACATAAGCAGCATTTTCCAAACGATGAATACTCTGAAACATAAAAATAGCTATACTAGATCTAGCTTTATGAGGTGGGGTGATCATTCCCTTCCTCTATCTTCCCTAATTCAATAGCAGAGACAGGTACCCATTTACAGCTGGGTAGACTGGAATGTGACGCTAGCATTTGCTTCAGCATTTAGGTGTATATTTTAAAAAAGTATCTTTCAACAGAAAAATGTCATGCTGTTACTATTTTCAGTTACTGAAAGAATATAATGTTTGAAAGCATCAATTATAATGCTACATGGACAAATGAGGGGAGGGGGAGAGAAATAATCATTATAAACTGCCTTTGCTGATGTTTATGCTATAATTAAGGACCTTGTGGAACTAATGAGCTACTACTTATGAGTTCTCCATAGACTAGACGGTTTTAGAAAAATTATTCATGAAATAACCGAGGAGGACCTTATGACGAGGCTATATTCTCACAACAAACAAAAGGAATATGTGACAAACAAAGAGCTTCGGTCAGGCCAAAACATCTTTATATAGTTGAGAAGCAGTGTTATATAGCTATGGGCCTTATACGGTGGTTGGAAAGACAAAATAGGCACAGTTCTAGTATACAACACACATGTTTATTGTAGTGAAAAATTCAGTATGGACATACAACGGTTTCTATCTTTGGAAAAATGTTCGACACTGCGGTCCACATTTGATATCACGCAAATTTTGCCACATTTTTTAACGCCCCCTCCCCCTGTCACACTTCGTAACAAAAACCCAGACCCCTCTCTAATGTGGCGTCAAGGCATCAAAAATATCTGGGACACCCCCCACCCCATTTTTCATACCACTGAAAAGAAAGAATATAATTGAATGTAAATTAGTTAAATAGTGCAAACTCATTAGCAATCTTTCAAGTAAAATAGTGTTTAATTTACCAGACTATTACAAAACCTGCTTTGCTGATCAAATAATGCTAAATTTATTCACTCATTTTGGCTTAATTTTATTTCAAACAATAAAACATTAATTAAATGTAAAGTAAACACATCAACAACTTTAGTAATTACTTAAATTAAAGTTTCCTAAAATAATGTTACATTCAAAAATCCAAAAAAAAATTCAAGGGTTTAAAAAAATGAAGTTTTTATCAACGATGATTTCTCTTCATTGTTATTATCCCATGGCAAAGTAAGATGATTCTCCACTGAATGATCTAGAATTCCATTAACTTCCAGATCAACATTGTTTATTGGAAAGGTCGTGTTACACTACATTAAAGAATTATCCAATATTTCAGCTGAGATTATAATATTAATGTAAGTTGTCCACAAGGGAGTTGTTAACTATTGCAGATAAAAGTAAGTCTATTGTGTTGAAACATCATTTATGCAATAAGCAAGCCTCACTTATATTTGTGTAACATCACATTTTTTCAACACCACCTCCCACATCATCACATTTTTTCAACAACAACAACCCCACCCACCCCCCCCCCCTCCCCCCCCCCCACCCCCCCCCCCCCCCCCCCCCCCCACCCCCCGCCCCCCCCCCCCCCCCCCCCCCCCACCCCCCACACCCCCGCCCCCCCCCCCCCCCACCCCCCCCCCCCCCCCCCCCCCCCACCCCCCCCCCCCCCCCCCCCCCCCCTCCCCCCCCCCCCCCCCCCCCCCCCCCCCCCCCCCCTCCCCCCCCCAACCCCCCCTCCCCCCCCCCCCCCCCACCCCCCCCCCACATCATCAAAAAAAATCATTTTGAAAATTTTTGACCACCCTTACTATGTGACATAATGTGGACGACCCCACATGGCCCAGGTTGAAATTCATTTGTCAAACTTATACTAACTTATAACAGTGACAAAAAAAAAAAAAGAAAGAATAAACAACATTACAAAACAAACCTTAGTTATTCTTGTTCTACTGAAATCTACACCAGTTCATTACTGGGAAGACAACATTGAGAACAGTACATTTTCTGTGTATGATGTTGCATCAAAATCAGCTGTTTGTCAGTTTTCAAAAAGTAACATTTGGGCAAATACACAAGTTAATTTGCCAGGTAAACAAAAATTTTTGAAACTGGATGATTTGATGGAAAGTTATGCATATTTTTAAATGACGTGTCTGATAAACGGCAGAATTATAATGTTGAGTTCACTTATATTGTTTATCCAGTTTAAATCCATTTTTTAAATTTAATTTTATTGCCTTTTGAATCATCTTTGTGGTTTGAGAATTTAATTGACTTTATCACCATGTAATGTCATTTTTAACAATTCCAGCCTTTTTCATTTTCTTCTGGCATCACTTCCCACTCACACACAAAAAAGCATGCCTTAGATCCTGTGTGCGGTATAAAATTTTATTTAATAATAATTCGTCATGGATTTTGCATCTATTATTTATCCAATGTATCGATACTTGCACAGAGTGATACATATCCAAGAAACGCCAAAATATTGTTAAAGGGAAATAACTCCAAGAGAATATTTTGTGCGGAACACTTAGCCACTTTCGTTGAGAGATTACCAAAAATTATGTTCAGCAGATTAATCTACTGATACTTTTTTAGATTTTTTAAAGAAAAAAAAAAAAGTTAAAAGCTTATTTATTTTTCAAGTAATTCATCTTCTTTTCAAACTTACTTATCAGTTGTTTTTTTTTTCCCAAGGTACTGACATGTTTGTTTTACACTTCAGTTAATGTTGTATACTTGTCTTTCTCTAGCAACAGAGACACCTCTGTTTGTTTTCTAGCAAGCAATAGAAACAGCCACACCAATGGCTAAGCAAAATGTCTTTATATTACATGACAGAAATGGAAACCATGAGTATTTCTACATGTGAAAACAATTTTCAGTTATTTTATCCTGGTTTATGCCACAGTAAAGCTTGGTGGGGGAAACCACATGTGAGAAAGTGAACTATCTACTAACATTTTAGCTGGTGTGAAATGTTAAGCTCCTTGCTTTTCTGTTTCCAAAAGTACAAATCAAAGAATCTGCTACCATTGCATCAGCTTTTTTTTTTTTTTTTTTTAATAATGTGCACATTTTCAGTCATCCTGATTATGCCTTCTCTGCACAGGTACGACAATTATACAAGGATGTACCAGATCATAAACTGTAGAAAAATCCTTATATGCATGTTAAGAATTACAGATTAGACAAGTATATGCCAAACCATGGACCACAGAAAGATAATATAAAAGATTGTATTCGTATATGCTAAGCCTAGAAGGATTATAACTGCATGTTCCAAGCCAAAGAGAGATTGTTTAAGCATATGCGTAGCCACAGAAGTGTTTTCATTTTTCTTGTGCAATGTCTTGCATAGTCAAACATACATGTAAAATTATATGTCAATACAGTTAAATAAACAAGATAAAACTGTACAAATAAATAAATAAAAATTGTCCGAAAAATAGATGCCAGTTTAAAAAAAAAAAAAAGACTATAATCAGTTGTGTTTTTATTTGTCTTGACTGACAATCTTAAGCAATGGTGACCTAATCTATATTCACATAACACCATTCTGTCTGTCTTGATCCATGTTTCAAGCTCACAATTTTACCCTTACACATGTATTAACTCTGTCGTGTATATAAGCAGCAAGCTACAGGAACAGTTTGCATTCACACTCTTCGACTTATAGTGAGGGAGACTGAGTACTTATGGGTTTGTCCAGAGTGCAATGTATGTCGATTCTGTTCAACAGTAACAATAACAAAGGATTAGAGAGCAGTATTTGGGGCTGCATATCCCAGGTGCTCGTGACAGAAGACCAGTATATCTTTCATTTCATTTTGCCCCAGTTTTATACTATAGCTCCTTGTTCAATTTCCTTTACAACATTACCATAGTCTTTAAAAAAACTGATAAGTGACCCTTAAACTTTAACACTATATGAAAACTCAAAGCGAAAGAACATTTCTTGCATCAAACATGGGGAAACCCACATGTCCTATAAGAGAAAGTACACTAGATTGTCTGAACTGTTTAAATTGAATAATGTCAAGAGGCTACCATTTAGCTATTATATGGCCACCACTTACCAAATGTCTTAAGAATTTCACTTGCAGGTTCAGTGCAAATAGGAATTTACCAAGATAAAACACTAGTTTTTTTTTTTTTTTTTTTTTTTTTTTTTTCCCTACGCCCGCTAATACTCGAGGCGAAATCTCAGGTTATTGTTAATGTCTAACCTGACATTGATTTTACGTGAGTATCCCTTTTCTTGTACAGAGACAGGTGTCCCTCGCCATTCAGGCAGATACTCGCCGATTTCGGAGGTACCCATTAGAGCTGGGTCGGCTCAGGAGCCGCCAATCCCTGGTCGACGACACTCCTTCAAATGTCATCGTCAGGTCTCGAGTTAATCCAGTCCAATTCCCGGTCGACGAAAAATCCTCAAATGCCGTCGCCCGGGTTTGATCCTGAATCACCCGGTCGCCAGAACGGTGTTGTAACCACTACGCTAGCGCGGCTCCCTAAAACACTAGTAAATAATGCAAGTGTGTGATTTTCTCAGTCTAGTAATTACAGCATGTGTTCTGTCATCTGCTCTTTCTGTGTAATGAAAATATATTGAGACTCATCATATAAGACATACATCTTCAGAGGTCACAATAATTAAAAACCTAAGACAAAGAAGCATCACATGGAAATGCTTGTTCTGGAATCTCTAGGATAGAAGAAATATAGGCAGACCCAAAGCACATGACAGAGAAAACTAGAGATGCATTGAAGAAGGATAAAGAATACATGGAAAGCCTTCAGCAGACTGCTCAAGATGAGGGCTTGCAGAGAACTGATTGAAGACCTATGCTTCAGAGGGAACTAAAATGTGAAGAAGCTGCTTCATATGAAGGTCTTTCTTTTAAGAATAGTTTTTTAGACTCACAATAAATGCTGCTCTTAAAAATCTGATACGAAATTCCACATTTCCATACTGTGACCCTTTAAGGCTTGCCACCAGTGGCGTATTCTCTATGTGTGCTGCGCACACCTATGCCTGAAGGAAAATAAAAATTTAATTTATTATTCTATAAACTATTTCTCTTCTAAAGTTCTGCTTTCGGACCGCACGCATCAGGATAACGGATTTTCCCGCATATCTAGTTTCAGTTTCCCAGACGCGTTTTATAGTGCAGTTTTTATTGGTTGGTTACAATCGCCCGAAGTCTCTCGGATAATTCCGTCACAATGCGTGCTGCGTCTTTCGGATTCACATCTGAAGATTGGTTTGTGTGGATCGGGGTCAATGCCAGATACGTCAGTACAATAGGAACATGCGTGCTGTGAACTTGCAGCTCTCGAGTTGTAAAAATCAGCTGTGTCCGTCCAGTGTTTTTTGTGATTAATTTTTGTTAGTTGCCGGGAATGCAGACTATTACAGTGACAGTGAGTTTCAAGTTGTAAGTTAATTAGTATTTCGGAGATAATTGACATATACCCCTAATAACTATCGTTGCGTAATTGAATGTAGTTGGTTTTTAAATTAAGAGGGGAAGAAGTTAAAAGTAGGCGTACATATTCATTTTAAGTAGCAGCACGCCTAGCTCGCATTACCAGGATACGCCACTGCTTGCCACTCTTGTCAATACAGATTTTTATTTTTAACAGTCAGATTCTCTCATTCTGGGCATTGCTTCGTTGTCATTATTTGAATGCTATTTAAAAATACAGTTTATTCTGATATTTTATTCACATCTACATATTTTGGTACTTCTACTTCATCATTCATACAAAGCAGTACACATTTTCTCTTCGCTCTTCTCTATCCAAAGATCTTAGTGAAAACCCTTTGGACACATTGCCTAGGAATTATGTAAATTGTGAATTTAAGAAGCTGTGCATAGAGCTTGTCTAGGGCTGCCAGCTTCCTGACCCAAAAAATCATAAGACTTCTGTCATCCTGTGGAGGAGGTTTCAGCACAACTCTCCTTATTTAGTCTCTTGTTGCAAGTGTCTTCTGACTTTCAATGCATGTTATTTTAAAACAATCAAAAGAGACATTTTATGTTCACTAAAATGTTAATTTTTCACACTTACAGAACAGACCAACACATCTGACATCATCAAAACATACTCCTTAAGTGTGAAGGTGCCTAACTGGACAACACACTACCCCATTTTAAGTGGTAGCTTTCAAAACATCTATTTCAATGAAGAAAATCTCAACAGTGTTCACATATGCAGTGTGTGATGCATGTTATTTTTAACCTACCACTCACAAAAACTTTACACTTCTCTAGAAACCAGACACGGACTACCACCTAGCAGAAATACTTAAGAAAACAAATAATATAGAAAATATTAAAAACACAGCCAATAAATATATACAACAAATATCAAAAGACAGCATTACTGTGTACACAGATGGATCCAAGGGAGAGGATGGCAAATTGGGGATAGGAATATATATTCCAATATGGAAAATGGCAAAAGAATATAGCATCACGGAAAATACATCCATTTTCACTGCAGAGATGGTGGCAATACTAAAAGCACTAGAAATATTCTCTAATAACTCTCCTAAAAAATTAACAGTTTTAACTGACTCTCTTTCAACAATTAAAGCACTTAGAAACTTACGAGAATGTAGTAGACCTGATATAGCAGAGGAGATTTTTCTGGCTACTTCATACTTATATTCCAGAGGATGCTCAGTATTAATTGCTTGGATACCTTCACGTGTTGGCATAGAAGGAAATGAAAAGGCAGATAAAGAAGCCAAGAAAGGTAGATCTGATAAAAATCTAATAAATGTAGGGATGAGTAAATCAGAAATTAAGAGCTTAATTAAAGATTTAATAACAGATGAATGGAAAGCAGAGTGGGATAAAAATCTGAAAGGAAGACATGCATATAAGATGTTCAGGGCTCCAACAAGAAAATGTCAGGTTTCTAGGGAATTGAAAATTCCCAGTAATAAGAAACTTCTCAGACTACAGCTGGGAAAAGGCTATTTCAGAATAGAAGAACCTTACTGTGCAGGATGTCTTCAAGACAATAATATAGAACATTTCTTGTTAAAGTGTAAGAGGTATGACCAAATGAGAATACCAATATTGGATTATTTGCAGGCATCCAACTTACCTATAAATATAGAGGAGGTGTTGAGAATAGACAGACCTAGGGAACTGCATAATATAGTCAAACAATATTTAACACGAACACATGTTAATATATAGTGGCTGGGAATGTGAAGGTCTGATGCTGTTCTTACAATGCATGTGACTTTAAACAGATGAAAGTCAATTAAATATCTGGTAAAGTCCGTTATATAACTAGAACCACCAGACCTATACACCCCTCCACTTTAATATTATTCTTGTTCATAGTTTCTTCTTGATTTTGTTTGTTTGTTTTTTATTGTATTATTTAACGTATAGGCCTAAGCACAATTGTGAGTATCCCTATTTTCAAATGTGATGCCACTTTCTCATGTCGGCAGTTGTTCATATTACAGTATTTGGAATTGAAAACAATATATATCCTAATTATAACCCATCAGAGGTTGAACGGGATTTCTGTTTATCTTCATTAATTTTAAAAAAAAATAATATACACTTCTCTAATGTATCCCTTGTCTTGCTTCTTCTCCTACATCTCCATTATTCTAAGGAAAATTAACTCAAGTTTATCTCTTAGGCAAATTATACTCATTACAGAAACAAGAAAATCATACACTGTTAAAGAACTTTCATTCCTTAAAGTTTTGTCCCCTTGTTTACAACTACACCAATTACTGCAAATATGCAAAATGCATTTCACTAAATCACCTCCAGAGAAATGTTTTAGCATCTTATTGACTCAATCTTCAAAGAACAGTATTAGTATCTTATTTTCTTGAAATACAAAAAGCATTTTAATGCTGGACAACAGCCGAGTTGAAGCCCAACCTCTGCTGGCAGCTATTTCTGTTTATGACCACAGAAACTTTTTCCTAATGCGTTAGAATGAGATTCATTCAGTAGAATTAGAATGGCTGATGGCCTTTGACCTGACTATGCCACTTTAGTGTCATCGCATTACAAGCAAATATGGGTCCATCTGACAACAGAAATAAGCCACATAAATCAAGGCTTCTCTAATGCCAACGCTGCCATAGTGAATCTAGCGTCAGTGATCAACAGCACAAACACCCACACAAAAATACAAGCTATGATGAATGTTGATAACATAGTTAAAATGTGGCGAAAATTTAGGATGTGTAACTTACGATAACACATCATACAGCACGACCAGAGAATAAATATATGCTTATTTTAGACCACAGTGCTCCGGTTTCTGCTGTGTTCCTGGATTTAGGACACAGGGTAACGGCCCATATACTCTACAAATGTGTCTATCTATGTTTGTGTTCTCTCTCTCACTCACTTTCTCACACGCATAGAGAGAGTCACAATTACCATGTTGGAATGTTCAACATTTCCAAACCCTTTCTTCAATCACTATCAAATTCACTATGGTCCTAAAAAATAATAAATCTAGTTTAACAGCTACATTTGAGAGTAATATTATATCAAATCTGTTATTTATTGATAAGTGATAAGGATCTGGATATTTTGGAATAAGCATTTTCCCAGTTATTAGTAAGTGTTTTTGTTGTGTTAAATACCTTATTTGCAGGCCTATAAGACGCATGAGCGAACAGGACGCACCCCTTCTTCCATTGACATGTTTTGGGGAAAAATAATTTTAGTAGGCCTACATCTCATAATACACTTATTGAAAACAAACAATTCAATTAATTTCTGGGAATTATGTAAAAAAAAAAATTATCTATAAAGGAAAAAAAAATTAGAGTTCCATTAAAGGTTTTAATCGTTATCCTCAAAAACCCAGAAAATTATCTTCTTCAGGGCTACATTTGAGCGCTTTCCCCCTTTATTATTTAGTCTCCGAAGTTTGAAAATCTCACAGAAGTGGCATTACTATGGGAGTATTTTGGTTTCATCTAACATTTTAATAATGTTACACATTTTAAAATCTTTAATTATAAAAATGTTACATCGTTAAAACAAGGTTTAGATATTTAAGTTTTAACATGTTACATTGTTAAAACAGTATTCTTAACCCTACAGCTGTCATAACGGCCGATGATCGAACTATACGATCGCAGTTAAATCGTAATTACAAATGCGAATCGAAGTTTTTCCGTGTGCAAAGGGGAAATAACAATGATAAATAGATTCCACTTCAATTCTGGTGTTTCAGCGTGGTGTAAATATGCGTTTTTATCCCTTTGATTTGCGTTCAATCGGATCGAAATTTTTGTCAATTTTTTTCGACTACAATCGTGTCTGACACTGTCGAAGGTTCATCAGGACTAGGAAATAAATCTACAATCATTATTTGCATTTTTTCAAATGGAAAATAGTGAAATGCGATGATGACTTTGTAGACATCCCACGTGCCAATAATGAAAAAAAAAAAGATCGAGTAGTACTAGTAGTGAAGATGAAGCCAAACCTAGCCCTGGGTCTAATGTTGTCACTGACCAATTTGGATGGCAAAAGGTGGACAGTGAAAACTGTAGACTACGATCTGATCCAAATTTTATTGTAAGAAATCCTTACAGCTCCCAAAATATAGGCTTGAAAAGGTGCGCAGAGCCTTGTCATTTTTCTTTTTTTGATGCTGAACTTATGAACAATGTGCTGCGAGAAACAAACTTCAAAATGCTCAACATTTCCTGACATTTGAATCCAGTTGCATGGAAGGAGGCACACCCTAACGGTCGGAACTACCATAAAATGGTATCACAATGGAGGAACAAAAAAAAATACCTAGGCCTACTATATTTATCTGCCTTTTCATTTCCCTCTATGCCAACATGTGAAGGCATCCAAGCAATTAAGACTGAACATCCTTGTTATGATTAAAATTCATAACGATTGTGTCGGTATAATTAGGTAGCTCGACACAGGGCTCCTTGTTTGTTTATTTTATACGGAGTCATTTATTAATACAGGAAGTGACGTCATTCCGATATAGTTGTTTGCCAGACGTGAAACTGAAAATGCAGAAGTGAGGAGATTGTCTGCTAGTCTTCTAGCATTTTGTGTCATGGCGAGTGGACGGATGTGTTTGAGCTCCTGAATATATATATATATATCCCTGTGTTATTACATCACTAATACATCAAGATCTTCTGTGAGGTGTATCTAGTTATCTGCATGCACAGGGAGTATAGCTTCTCAATGTCGAGTGTGAATATGTATTTAAAATGTTGACAGCATTCCAGACAAGAATGGACTGCCTAAAGTTATATCGACGACTGCATATTATTTATATGCCATTGTATATTGGCGTGAACTGTATTGAATTTGTAGCAGTGTCACCGTCTTAATTCCTGGTAGGTTCAACCAAGCTGGACTGGTCTGCGTGGGTAGGGGTCAGACAAAAGCTGGTACTCTGGTCCTCCAGGTTGGGGGTTTTAGCACAGGGCCTACACCCCTGTCTATGTAAAAAAAATCACACGTTACGGAAACAACAATAAATGGAAAAACTTTGCTGCGGGATGGACATCCAGAGTCTCAGGCTCGTATGACTGACAGTGGTGAAAGGAAGCCACTGGCATGAAAACGAATGTCCCGACCGCAAAACCAGAATTGGTTTTTGGAACGTCAGAACTATGAATGAGGCAGGAAAGCTGAGACAAATCACAGCAGAGATGAGGAACTACAAGATACATATCCTGAGAATAAGCGAGAGCAGATGGACAGGTAGGGGGAGAATAAAAACAGCTACAGGGGAAACAGAACTTTATTCTGGCAGAGAGGATGGTCAGCACAACGAAGGTGTAGCCATTATCCTGAAGAAAGGAATGGAAAGGTCTTTACTGGAATGGAAACCCATCAACAACATACTGATAAGAGCAAGACTAAGAGGGAGGTTCACCAACACTACACAATTATACAATGCTATGCACCAACAAGCCCAATGGGCTGATCACCCGTTGGCTTGTCACACCGATTACGGAAACAACGGCAGATGGATCTATTTGTTGTTGCCCTAAAGACGCCGCTAGGCGTGATGGGAAACTACAACAGAGAAAATCAATCTGCTGTTGCCCTTAAGACGCCACAAGGCGTGATGGCCTCTGACTGCTTGGTCGGTCTTTGGCTAAGGACGGAAGAAGAAGAAGATGCACCAACAAACGACAGCGATGAAGAGATCAAGGACGAGTTCTATCAACAGGTACAAAAAGAAATGGAAACTACACCCAGGTACAATCTCATTATAGTAATGGGAGACATAAATGCGAAAGTGGGAGCACACAATAATTATAACGAAAGAGTAATGGGGAAATGCGGCAGTGGAACAGCAAATGAGAATGGGGACAAATTAATAAGCTTCTGCAGTATTAACAACCTGGTCATTGGAGGAACACTTTTTCCACACAAGGAAGTGCATAAGTTAACATGGGAATCACCAAACGGACGAGACAGAAACCAGATAGATCACATAATGATCAATGGCAGATGGAGACATGCACTACAAGACGTGAAAGTAAGAAGAGGTGCAGATGTGGGAAGTGATCATCACCTAGTAGTAGCAAGACTGAAAGTGAAACTCAGAGCTGCTGGACCAGTTGCAGTCAAACAGAAAAGATACAACATCACAAAACTGAAGGATCCCCTCACCAGAAAAGCTTTCGTGGTCGACGTAAAGAGAAGATATGAGATTATCAAAAGCCAGGAAAGAACAGAGACCGATGATGCTGACCAGAGATTCAACACCATCTCAACAATATACAAGGAAAGCAGCAAGTCATGCTTGGGATTCCAGGAAAGAAAGAGCCAAGACTGGATAACACCAGATACGCTAAACACCATAGCGAAGAGAAAGGAAATGAAAAGAAAGAAAACAGAAGCTAAGTCTCTAAGATTAAAGGCAATATATAGTGAACATATGATACAAAAAGGAAAATCAGCAGGCATGGATAACATAAAAATTGAAATGATAGAAGCTCTGGAGAGCTTTGGTATAGATACAATCACAGAAATATGCAACGATATATACAATACAGGATATATACCACACGACATGAAGACATCAGTTTTCATAACATTGCCCAAAAAACCAAATGCAACAGAATGTTCAGACTTCAGAACAATCAGCCTGATGAGTCATGCAATTAAGATACAGCTCAAAATCATACAGGAAAGACATACATGCCACACCTCAGACATGAAAAACCTGTACAACAAATCCAAAAACCCTGTACAGAGACCCGCAAAACCTGTACAGACTGAAAAACGTAACAATAGAGTTAATTAATGTACAAATATATTCAATTAGATGGTTCTGCACCATCATAGTGACATGCGCCCTTTGCCTTTTTAAGCATGTCTTCACTTGCTTTAAAACCTAAACAACAAGAGTTAGAATTTATTTTGTACCGGTATTGTAGAAAAGCTGTGACTGTATCATCATTTAGTCTATTTCTGCAAAAAAAATTAATACAATTTATGGTGGAAATGAAGAACAGTTTGGTGTGTGTTCTATAGTGCCTTATAAAAGTATAGATCTAAAGAGACCAGTAATAAGCGTTATGGGTTAGGTTTAGGAATCTTAAATCAAATATATATATATATATATATATATTTTTTAAAGCTAGCAATGAAAATATAAACTGGCGCAATATTATATATTCTCTACCGAACTTCAAAAATTGGAATAGCCGTTATACCCATACGAATTTTAGTGTCAATCAAACATTGATAGTAATTAATTATTTAATAAATATAAATCATTGGATGACCGTAATGATGATCACCCAAGGCAAAATCACATTGTTTTTTAAAGAAACGAAATTAAAACTAAGAAGAGAAGTAACTCCAAATAAACTTTTCTCTGACCTGGTTAAGATGCAAATTTGCCTTGCTTTTGTGGTTTTTTTTTTCAGTTTCATAATTTGGTCATATCGGAATGACGGTCGCCGAATGCTCCGCATGTATTTTCGTACCATTTAGATTTCGGGTTAACCCTAACCCCAACTGTAACCCTAATCCTAACTCTAAATGGTACGAAAATACATGCAGAGCATTCGGCGACCGTCATTCCGATATTAGGCCTACCCATAATTTGTTTTGTATTATTATTCAAATTTACATTTCTTACGCACTTTCTACCGTAAACCTAACCTCAACCTTAACTCTAAATGGTACGAAAATACAAATATTAAACATACTCGACGGCAATAAAGGTAAAGATTACCAGAATCTCAGTAAAAAGAGTTGTCAGAATCATTCAAGTTGAATAAATTCAACTCAAACAAGAATTTTCGTGCTCTTTTTCCACAAAATGTTTATGATTCGGCGGTATGGCAGCGTCCATGTTTGTAACTTTCGCTTTTGTAAAATCACTATTATCAGTTCTACCGTATTCGCTAGCAGTAAAATATTTTGTTCGTTTCAAGCTTAGTGGCCAGATTTTTCAATGCTGAATCCGATTATGCCCAGCAATTGCCGATACGATTGTAAACAGAAGAGTTCTGGTGCTTTTAAAATAGGACGTACGTTTTATAGGTGTATGGGAACGAGGTATCGCACTACTTCCGTGACGTACTTGGTACGGCACAGCGACAAAAATTGTCAAGATTTATGCCGTATGGCGTACGTCATAATGGTGCTGAAAGGGTTAATAATTAGGCGAAAAAACCCGTACAGACCCGTGTACGGCCCGTACACATCTGAAAACGCAAACACCCCGTACAGATTATGGGTAAACCTTTAAGTGTGGCATGTATGGAAAGAATAAAAAGTAAAGTAGACAGCGAAATCCAAGAAGAACAGTTTGGTTTTAGACGGAACAGTGGAACAAGAGAGGCAATATTTTGCCTAAGAATATTAGCAGAAAAATATACAGAGGTCCAAAAAAGTATGTACAGTACTTTGCAAAAAAAATGGCAGTCATATTTTCGCAACACAGCACACTCATAGAAGCAAATAATAATAAAAACTGTATGTCCAGAGGAAGATTGTTATCTCCCCTATCTATTAACAGTGGTTTCAGTACAATATAATGTTGCCTTCTCCAGCAAGGCAAGCCTGGATGCGGCGAGGCATACTTCCCACAAATGTTTGTAGGTAAATGAGAGTCAGACTGTCCCAGTATTTTTCAGCTACCTTCTTCAATTGTTCAACGTCTCGGAGTCCACTCTTTTTTAAATGATTCTTGAGTAGTGCCCAAACGTTTTCAATTGGGTTTAGATCGGGACTGTTGCTGGGCCACTTCAGCACTATCACATTCTTCTCTTGCAGCCATGCTTTTGGGGTATGAGCTGTATGATTTGGGTCATTGTCATGTTGAAATGTGCACCCATCGGGGTACATGACCTGCATAAATGGCAGAAGGTGTCCCTCTAGTATGTTGATGTACCTTTCTTTCGTGAGAATTCCTGTGAAAACACACAGTGGGGTGGCCCCTCTTGCTGACACCCCTCCCCAAAGATGGAATTTCTAGGTATGTTTCGGTCGCTAGTACAAAGGCGTTACAGAGCCTTTCGTCCAAATATTTATTTGAGCAGGATAAGACGAAACAGAACATTCATCTGAAAAAATCACATTGTCCCATGACAAATTTTGGTGTTCGTGGCACCAGTTCAAGCGCATCTGTTTGTGAGTCTCTGTGAGCAATGGTGACGAAATTACCCGCTTTTTTGTGTAATTCATCCTGTGTAGCTCCCGGTTGACAGTAGCATTAGATACCTCTGGACTTCCCAACTCGATCATGCGCTGCCGTATGTTTTCTACACTCTTCATTGGCTCAGCCCGAACGATTTGGGCGAGACGCCGATGGTCCTTTGTGTCCAAAATTCTTGGCCTCCCACTACCTTCTTTTCACTCGATTCCATTACCTGCTTTTAATTTACTCACAACTCTGTAGACAGTCTGCTCAGGAATGTTCAAGGTTTTAGAAATGTTGGAACATGTTTGATTTCCTTCATTCCAAAGCTATGAAATTAACATACACTTTGACTTTGTATCCATTTTCTGCCACTAGCATTAGAAATTGTCGTCTGCTCTATTATCAAGGGACGTTACTCTAAGCTAATTTATTTTTTACTTTTGGTAGTGTTTGCTCACTTCAGTAGAGTGCACCTTTTGGGCAGAACATGCATATTTAATTAGATTTCAGCTTATTTAGCTGAGCAATATGACTGCCATTTTTTTTGCAAAGTACTGTATATGTGCTTCATTGACTATAAGAAGGCTTTTGACAGAGTCCATCATGAGAAAATAATTGAATGCCTCGAAGACATAGGTATTGATGGAAAGGATATAAGAATACTCAGTAACCTTTATTGGGAGCAAACTGCCACAGTAAGATCGGGAAGGAATTATTCACCATACATAGACATAAAAAGAGGTGTCAGACAAGGTTGTGTGCTGTCCCCCTGCCTATTTAATTTATACACCGAAAAAATTTTCAAACAGATACAGGAAATACCAGGACTGAACATCAGTGGAAGGTCAATAAACAACCTAAGATATGCAGATGATACCGTGTTGTTAGCTGAAAGCGAACAGGAGTTACAAGAACTAGTGAAGCAAGTGAACAGTATAAGTCATGAATATGGACTCAACATTAATATTGAGAAAACAAAAACTATGATAATTAGCAAAACAGACGATAAACCCACATTAAAGATAAGCGTAAATGGGAAAATCCTGGAACAAGTCAAGAGCTACGTATATCTTGGTCATATAATAACAGAAGATGGCAGATGTGAAACAGAAATCAAGAAGAGAATAGGAATGGCCAAAGCTACATTCAACAACATGAAACATATACTGACATCCAAACAGTTATCTCACAAATTAAAACTGAGAATCATAAAGTGTTATATATATTCTGCATTTCTGTATGGTGCAGAAACATGGACGATGAATAAGCATTTGGAAGAAAGAATTGAGGCTCTTGAAATGTGGATATCTAGAAGAATGGGGCGTATCTCATGGAAAGAGATGAAAACAAATAAGGAGGTCCTAGAAAATCTAGGTATGAAAAGAGAACTAATGAGGGAGGTCAAAGTTCGGCAGCTAAAATACTTTGGCCACATAAAAAGGCATAACACCTTTCAGAAGACCATAACAGAAGGGAGAGTTGAAGGCAAACGTGCAAGGGGAAGACAGCGCTATAAGTGGGAAGATAACATCAAAAGATGGACAGGAAAGAGTCTATCAGAGTGCACCACCAAGACAAGAGACAGAAGACGTTGGAGATCCATTACAGCCAACCTTCGTTGTGGAGATGGCAACTGATGATGATGATGATAGTGAACAGTACAGTCAGCTGTACAAGGAAGTTAAACGTCAAACCCGTGCTAACAAAAGGACATTTCTGAATGACCTTGCAAGACAGACAGAAGAGGCAGCACTGAGAAATGAACAAAGCACAGTATACAAAATAACTAAAATCATCAGTGGAAAACGAGGTGCAAACAATATTACATTAGTAAGAGATAAGCAAGGAAATCTCATCACAACAGTAGAGGGACAGGAAACAAGATGGGCAGAGCATTTCAGAGAAACTCTGAATAAGGAACCACCAGAGACACAATTGAATGTTCCTGAGGCTGAAAATGATCTAGATGTTAATACAGACATCCCACGAAAAGAAGAAATCATCACAGCAATCAAAGGGTTAAAGAATGGAAAAGCTCCTGGTCATGATAACTTAAATGCAGAGCTATTTAAGACAGACCCAGAGCTAGCAGCAGAACTAGAATTAGAACCACTATTTGCACAAGTCTGGAAAACAGGGACAACACTAACAGAGTGGAGAAAAGGAATAATTGTCAAATTGCCCAAGAAGGGAGATCTTGCAGACTGCAATAATTGGAGAAGAATAACTCTTCTCTCAGTTCCCAGCAAAATACTAGGCAGGATAATTATACAGAGAATTTCAAAAGCAGTAGACCACAAACTGAGGAAAGAACAAGCAGGATTTAGAAAGAACAGAAGATGTGTAGTGTAGATCATATATTTACCCTCAGGAACATTATAGAGCAGTGCTCAGAATGGCAAAGACAGTTGTACATTAATTTCGTTGATTTTGAAAAGGCTTTTGACAGTATACATAGGGACAGTTTATGGAAAATACTGAGGGCTTATGGAATTCCAAGCTGCATAGTGTCAATCATAAAAAGCCTTTATGCCAACTTTACGTGCAGCATTGGGCAGAGCAACCTAACCTTTGAAGTGAAGACGGGAGTACGACAGGGATGCCCCTTATCAACCACTCTATTTTTAACATAGACTGGGTGATGCGCCAGACAACAGAGGGCAATCCAAGAGGAATAAGAAGGACTACATTTTCTACATTGGAAGATCTGGAATATGCAGATGACATTGCACTGCTAGCACATTCACATCAACACATCCAGGAAAAAACAGATAGACTTAATATGTATAGCCAGCAGGTGGGCTTGAACATCAACCTAAAGAAGACAGAGGTCATGATGCTCAATGTGAGCAACCCTGAGCCCATATCAGTAAGGAATCAGCAATTGGAACAGACAGATGCCTTCACATACCTAGGATGCATAGTAACACCAGACGGCGGAGCAAGCAAAGACATCAACAACAGAATGAACAAAGCAAGAACAGCCTTTTTTAGTCTAAACAACATCTGGAAGACCTCTCAGTACAGCACAAGCACAAAATTAGGATTATATCAGAGCTGTGTGTTTTCTGTGCTTCTCTATGGCGTGGAGAGCTGGAGAGTTACAGAGAAGGAAATGTCGAAATTGTCCTCTTTTCACACAACATGCCTACAAGACGCCACCAGGCGTAATGGCCACTGACTGCTTTGACGGTCGGTGGCTAAGGATCAAAGAAGAAGAAGACAGTCTTAATAAAAATGTATACCGTCCACTTCGTCCATTGTGGCTCAAATAATTCTAATTGATGTTGGCTTGTTTCGGTGTCTGGATACGTCTACTACCCTAGAAGTGATCTTGGCCACAGGAATCATCCTGTAACTAAATATTAACATTAACAATATAAAAGACACGTAACAATCCTCTGGAATATAAGTATGTAGTAGCCAGAAAAATCTCCTCTGCTATATCAGGTCTACTACATTCTCATAAGTTTCTAAGTGCTTTAATTGTTGAAAGAGTCAGTTAAAACTGTTAGTTTTTTGGGAGGGTTGTTAGAGAATACTTCTAGTGCTTTTAGTATTGCCACCATCTCTGCAGTGAAAATGGGTGTATTTTATAAATTAAGACGCTTATAACTATACATTTTCTGAAATAATATTGTTTGCAGTGTCTAAAAACTTATTCAGATGAGAAATAGAACCAAACAGTCAATGTGGGAGTAGGTTGAAAGCTGATGAAGAGTTACATAATTAATTTTATTCATTGTGTAAAGGTCAAAGTCACCATACATAATGCTCAGATACCTTGAAATTAGTACCATATGATTCCTTATCCAATATACTTTCAGAAAATGTATACTTATATGGACCTCTGACTTCATTTTCTAAATGTTTCTGGTATTTTATTGGAACTAGTCAAAATTCTCAAAGTAGCCATGACACCACAGTACAAATGCACTTGACAGTTGAAGGGTTAACACAGCTGCGTACACTGAAATATGTGTAACTGGAACGGTCTCTGCTTTGCGGTAGCCAAGCAAGATGGCGTGTAACGAACACTACTTAACTGGAATGCTCTCAAATAGTGGTAGCGAGGCAAGCAAGAAACTATGCAACTTATAACAGAGAAAGCTTGTGGAAATGGGTTCACTCACAATCGCTGTACGGCAAATGGGCGAGTACTGTGCAGAGTACTTATATAAACACAGACTAGCAGACTTTGGCCAATCAAAATTCGCCTGAAATTGCAGCTTTTGGTATGTAGGCCGCACCACGGTTTTAGAAAAATATTGGGGGGGGGGAGTGTGTCATATAGGCTGGCAAATACAGTATTTTATTAGGGTTATTTAAACTGTAATTGCTAATGTTACAAACAAAAATTACCTTAAGATAATCTATCATGTCTGTGGCAGATGTCTGGAATATTTTTTTATTACAACACCTATAGGTTTCCCCAAAATGCAATGAAGTAGATTCTGAACCACAGTAACAGCTATGTATGTACACAATTTTATGCTATGATGGGTAAATAAGATGTTAATGGTTCTTGCTTTTCTAAATGAGCAGATATAAAAGAAGAGCTACTGCATTTCAAAGACAATATAAAAGCCAAATTTGTTAGCAACCGTTTCTGACAATAGCTCATAAAACTCGTAGATACAATGACTAAAGGGTAATATATCTGGAATGGTATTGTTTTGGATGGATTCGCCAATATGCTCTTATGGATGAAGGAATTTGTTGTTGATTAACTAGGGTTGCTGAGCCTGTCGCTCTTTCGCAGCCAATGCCAAGTTGAAGAATTTGTACATGTCCTGTAGCTATTGAGTGGTGCTGTATAGAGTATTTGGTTAGGGTTACCATATCGTTCAATGCAAAAAGGAGGACAATTCTCAATTATTTTTTTTTTTCATGAAAAGGAGGACAAGGGCGGACATGATAGTGAAATTTCTTCAAATTGGAGAACTGATCAAAACACTTACCGTAGTATCATCAATTTGGGACCCCAAAATGCAGCAATAGTGAATGCAGTCAGCGACCCATAGCTGTACTGCTTGCATCAGGACCAGCGAACCAGAGCTGGTCAAGACCGCACTTCACCTCCACGTGGTGGTCCTGGAAACAGTCTGCAGCAGTGCAGTCTGGCTGAGCGAGTGTGGATCGCAATGGGAAGGCAAACCCAGTCCCTAAAAAATGCCGTGCTGAAGTCGGATGTGTCGACCGAAAGGTGCAGATATCACAGCTTAGGCGTAAACAGACACAACGCAACCACCGTCCTTTTCAGGGCGAACGAGGAAGAAGAAGAAGTATCATCAATTTGTACACCTTTTTCCATAAAAAATTTTATACTTATTTCTACATCTTCCCAGGAAATATCTTCAAGATCTAGCCACTTAAACCCAGAATTCCTAAAAAGCTGCATCCACATCTTTAAATAATCTAAACATCTTTCAGACGGTGCTTCTCCATTGCACTGAAACTGTTGCCCCTCAGATTTGTAGCCATCACTTTCCATTTGCTTTCACTTTGAGTGGCATGAAAATGATATCCTTTCTTTCTTGAAGGAGGTCTTGCAAGGATGAAAGGATTTTCATTACAGCAATAAGGGAGTTATCTTCCTTTTCTAATTTGAGCATGAAATACACTAATTAGGGACTGAACATGCCATAAGTAGATTTCACTTAATGGATCCTCAAAACACTTTTTCAGTACAGCTGGTGGTTTGTTCTGTGAAAGAAAGAAAGATTTGAGAGCTGGAAACATTTATTGAAGGCTTTGAATAGCTGGAGATAAAGACAGCCACCGTATTTTGCTGTGGTTAAGGAGTTGCTGGTATTCTACATCAACAAACTCACAGAAACTCTTTTAAGGACTCAACATGGACAGTGTAAATCAAAAAGTAATTATAAATCTTTACAAAAAAATGTGTGGGGTACCACAAGAGTGACAAAAGAACGTCCAATCAACGGAAATGCAGACAAAACAGGGAATTCACCCCCAAAATGAGGACATGTCCGCATGTTGCGTGAGAAATTCTCGCAACATCGTTTTATTACAATATCTATTTTATAACGCAAGGGCAACAACTGCTTGAAATTTATAGTCACTTTTCTCGGTAAGCATTTGTCTTCCCGCGTTGGTATTGAATGCAGTTAAGTTTTGAGCTGTGGTCTTTTTGCGCTGGACTGCGCATGACTGGTCTTGTTTTTTGGTCGATCGGTTTCCGCCCACCACTAGGGGAGTGAGCGATTTGAATGGCGAAAGAGATGCCTCGTTGAAGAGGGGATCTCCGCTATTTTTTTGTTCTGTCAGGGATGTGTAGTCCTCTTAATGGATATTTCGTTTATTCGAGATAATACCTCTAGTGTTTCCCACATGTCGGGAGGCGTGATATTTCTGTGTATTTCCTGAAGGCAAGGTAAATTGACTTTTCATTAACTCTATCGATTTTGGGTCGTGAGCGATTTCGATTCATAGCCTGTCTTCGAAAGTCGTCGTCACGAGATGTTTTCCCAGCTCACATGTCGCTGTATTGTACTGCATCGGTTGATGCATGTCCCAAGGACCATTACTTGCTACTTTGTTAAATGAACTAGGTTTGGAAAACCTTTATTATCTAGAGGATATTTTTGAGGACATTATTTATACTTCGGCAGACGTGTCTGTCTTGCTGAAGTCAGACTAAGGAGAGTGAACTGATCTCATACATCTGGTTATCTCCTGGCTGTTATAGAAAAGGATGGAGTTTTTCACCTGACTACATTTACAGCACTATGAAATATAACATGCATCTGACTCATCATTGTAATGCTGTCTACCGTCTATTGCTGTATTGAATGTTGCTGTGATAATGACTGTTTGATGTGCCTACATATTCGCGTAACCATTTTGTCACTGTGGCGTCCACAATAAATAATGAAGAAAAACGTCAACGGCTGTTACAAGAATCATTGACTTTATACGTCGTGAGTTTACTGACGTCCTATGTGGATTGCCCTGTTATTTTTGTATGAACATTGTTTGACTGAACACATCTGCACACTACACAAAACCAGACATGCGGATACCATCCATCATCATATGGCATCACGCATCATTTGGTGGCCATAAGCTGGTTTGATTCTGGTACCAGCAAACACGGGGTCCCTTACCCACTTCATTTTCAACAAGAATTCATCAGCATCCTTCAAGAAATTAACATTCTTCAATAGTCAACATCTTCAAAATTTTCAAAGTACTCGGCGTTGCCCGGTAAAAGTCAAAATTTCAACTTTTTGATGGAAACAAGAATTTGACAGTACCCGGCGTTGTTACATGTTGCCGGATAACTCGGACTGCTGTTATCTTTTACGCAAGTCAAGCAAGTTGCTGCTGTCAAGGTTCCAGTGCTGTCGTTTTTGTGAAGGTCAAGTGCCGGTTGAAACGGGTTGTTTTCTGAAGAAGGCCAAGTACCGATTTCCATCAACTTACTTTTGGATTAGAAGGTCAAGTGCCGAAACAACTCAACACACAGTAATTCAGAAGCTCTTGTACCATCATGTTAGCAGTGGAAGCAGTTCAGATGTGCCATCATCGTTGGAGCTTCGCTCTTTAGGACGTTGATTGACATCCGTTTTGTCTGCTGTTCTACGATTGGAAGCCTATAAGTTAAGTGGCCTGTTTGTATGTAAACTGTGCCCTTATACTTCTGCTGAGTCTTCTGTGTATCATCTCATTCTATATGTTATATGTCTATATGTTATTTGTATATTTATATGTTTATATTTCAGCGGGTTCTCGGTTGGGTGGTGTCTCCGTTAGATTATGCCACGTCATAGAGGTCGTCTATTGTGAGCGTTTTCTGTAGGGTTTGCAAATTTCCGATACTGGAATTTGCTAAGCGACTTCTGTTGCTATTTATGTTAGCTGTGATGACATGTTTTAATATTGTTTTCGTTATTATTTCGCATTCTTTAGTTTTGTTTTGATTTGTTTGTATTTGTTAGCCTACTCTTGTCTATAATTTAGTTTCATACAACATTTTTGTTTATACACTGTGGTGTCATGTATTTTGTTTAATTATAGCGCAGATATCGTCACATTTTTTGTGATATTTCATTAATTTCTGCTTTATTTTTAGTTGATTTCTGCGAACGTTTTTGTATTGTTGCTGATCTTTGTTATTGTTTACATTGTTATTGTTTACATTGTTTGCATTGTTTACATTTTCAATGTTTACATTCTGCATGTGTTTACATAGTCATTGTTTACAGTTATAGTAATTAGTTAATGGGCTATGCTAATGCACTGTTACTACTACACTGATGATAAATGAATGATGAATAGTGTCGTGCACTATTGAATGAGAAGTGCACTTATGATCAAGAATTGAGTGCTGATATTTCATATACAAGTTCTTTGATTGGAGACTTGTTTCCCACAGAGACTGGGATAATATAATGTGAAGTGAATATACAAGTGCTTAATTAAGACTTGTTACACTTAGGTTTGAAATAAATTAGTTAATTATTTCAGGTTTTGGACTCATATGTTAGACAACATGTCTACATTTGAGCACTTTATTGAGCAGGGTAAATTGCTTGGGAAGACTGGTGATAGGTTAGAAGAATTTGCAACTGCTCGATATGATAAAGCAATGGAAGCTGAACAAAAGAAACTGCAGATGCAGGTGGATGAAAAAAGATTCCAAATGGAAATGGAAAAACAAAAAAGGGAATCAGAAGCTGAGGAGAGAAAACTCCAGCTACAGCTAGAGGCTGAGAATAAAAGACTTGAAAAAGAGGCTGAAAATAAAAGACTTGAAAAAGAAGCTGAAAATGAAAGACTTCAAAAAGAGGCTCAGGCTGAGGAAAGAAGATTACAGAGAGAGTCTGATGAGAGGAAAGAGAAAGCAAAAATGGAACATGAAGAAAAGGTCTTAGCTTTAGAGTTGGAAAAATTGAAATTGACGAGCATGAGTAATGGTAATGATTCAAACAAGGGTTCATCTTCTGGTAAGGCTAATAATGATACTTTTAAGATTAAGTTACCAACATTTAGTCCTTCCAGTGATGACATAATGTTCTATCTGGACAGATTTGAACAAGCATGTACAGCTCATAACATAGACAAAGCAAAATATGTTTATCAGTTATCAGGGATACTGACAGGTAAAGCTCTAAGTATATTAAATATGGTGGATGAACCTGACAAGAACAATTATGAGGTTGTCAGGGCCGCTTTGTTAAAGAAATATCAGCTTAACGAAGACGGCTATCGTCTACAATTTAAAAACATGTTACCTGAAAATGGAGTTGAATTCTCCGAGTTTATTGCAAGAATACGCATTACTTTCTCACGATGGGTTGAACTATCTAAGACGGAAAAAAACTTATGAAGGACTTATGGACTTAATACTTAGAGACAAAGTCATGTCGTCTGTCAATGAGTCTTTCCTTGCTTTCCTTCATGAACGTAAACCTAAAACAATAAAAGAAATGGAAGATTTCTGTTGCCAATACGTAACTGCGCACCCACACATAACCATGGGTAACTCTAAGGTGAAAGAAGGTTTACCAGTTGCTTCGGCAGCTCCGTATGGCCAAAACTTTGCTCGTAGATTCCAACAAAATTTTGATAGAAAGAGTAGCGGTAATTTCTGTCAAAATCATGGAAATCAATTTCATGGTGATTCTTCTTCGAAGAATTGGAGACAACCTGATAGTACTCGTTACTATCACCCTAATAATTATAAGCATTTCAAAAGAGGATATGGTAATAGAGGTTATTCCTGCCGAAGACCTCAGAACCAAACAAATAGATGTTCGCATCAATGTGAACATGATAGTAATCGTGGAAACTGGAATTCGAACCAGGATAACAATTACAATAGAGACAATAATAACTGCAGAGATAATAATAACTCTGATAACTTCAGAGGTAATAATAGTCGGGGTAGATCTCAACACAAAAAAAAGAGATATCAGCAGGCTAATGCTGTACAACAGGAAACTGAGGGAGCCTGTAATCATGTTGTTGATAGTAAAAAACTTTGACGCTGTCACTGGTTCTGCTTTTGACTTTGAGAGAGCAAACAAATGCCCCCAATGCAGTACTTTATTCGAACCGGGTACCATAACTACTTTGAGTTGTGGTCACCCACTTCCCGCTCTTCCTGCTGCTGTTGCGCATGACGGGAGGGGTTCTTTAATTCTACATAAGGGTCTTGTTAATGATACTCCGGTCTCACTACTTTTCGATTCCGGATGCACCACTATTGGTGTTAGACAATCGCTTGTAGATCCATCTTGTGCTACAGGAAGGGTTATTAAATGTGTCACATTTGGCGGCACTCTAGAAAAATATCCTACTGCTGTAATTCGCATTGCCACTCCTTTCTTTACTGGAGATGTGCATGCTTGTCTCTTACCTAATCCTATTGCGGACCTTATTATTGGTCGTATTCACGGAGTTAGGGAGTGTACCCCACAGCAGATTGCTGCTTGGGAAGATAATAACATGCAAGCTACAAATGCAGTAGTTACAAGAGCACAAGCTCTACAAACACCCGAAACTTCACTGAATAGTGATAATGAAGTTGATAGCCAAGATAGTCACTTAGTAATCACTCGTGACTCTTTCATAAAATTGCAAGAAGAAGATCCTTCTTTAAAAAAATTCTTCGTTCTTGCGAAGAAAGGTGATCCGAATCAGGATACAAGTAGAAAATCTTGGATTGCAATGAGAAACGGCGTACTTGTACGTATGGTACAAGATTCGACTACGTCGGCACATTCGCAAATTCTTGTTCCCAAGAGCATGAGAGTGCAAATATTACAACATGCTCATGACTCGCAATGTGCTGGACATATGGGTTTTTCCCGTACGAAGTCGAGAGTCCTTGCGGCTTTCTTTTGGCCTTTTGTCAATAAGGACATTCGTATTTACTGCCGATCATGCAAGGTATGTCAGGAGGTCAAATCTAGAGGACCACGACATGCTGCGCCTATCCAGGCTGCTGACATTCCTATTCGGCCGTTTCAGAAAATGGCCATAGATATTATTGGCCCTTTTAAGGTCAAGTCGGCCAGAGGACATCAGTTTATCCTTACATGTGTCGATATGTGCACACGTTGGCCAGAGGCTATTCCTCTTAAGAGCATATCTACTACAGATATCGCAGATGCTCTTTGGTTGATATTTTCTCGCTTGGGGTTCCCCAGAGAAATATTGTCAGACCATGGCACTCAACTCATATCTGACACTATGTCACAGGTAATGTCTACCTTACATATTGAACGATCTCTCAGTAGTATCTACCATCCTATGTCTAATGGGTTAGTTGAGCGTCTGAATAGAACGCTCAAGACTTTGCTTGGTAAGATAACTGAAGATCATCCTCAAGATTGGGACAGGGTTTTACCCGCGGCTCTCTTTGCCTATAGAGAAGTCCCTAATGAACACACAGGATTTTCTCCCTTCGAACTTGTCTTTGGCGCGCGTCCACGCGGCCCTATGTCTTTATTACACGATCTCATCACTGCCGATGATATTAGCGATGAAACTCAATCCTCATATGAGTATGTCATTGCTCTTAGACAAAAGATCATTGAGGCATGTAAGCTAGCAACTGCTTCATCAGAAATTGCTAAAGAGAAGGCAAGACAGTTTGCTAACAAGAATAGATGTCTACGACAACTTTGTCCAGGTGACAAAGCATTCGTCCTACTCCCCAGTAGGGAAAATAGACTTCTTATTGCATGGAAAGGTCCGTATGCAATAGTCTCTCGGATTTCCGATGTTGACTATGTGGTCGATATTGATGGAAAGCATAAAACTTTCCACATAAACATGCTTTCGGAATTTCACGAACGTCCGGACTATTTGCTGCCTATTTTCCAGGCAACGGATGATGCTCCTGCACCTCACGGTCATTATTCATCCCTGTCTGTCATACAGGATGAGGAATCTACCTTCTCTGATGTTAATCTTCCCCTTCCAGTGGTTCCATTACATTCTACGGAATCTTGGAAAAACGTTTCTGTTTCTCCTAATCTTTCTGGTGACGAACATCGACAAGTCTCGTCGATGTTACAAACATTTCAGGATGTTCTCACTGACATTCCTGGACACACAGATGTCATAGAACATGACATAATTCTTACCGACAATAATCCAATTAGGGTTAGGCCTTATCCTATTCCTATACACTTTCAGTCGCAAGTGGAAAAGGAATTGGATGAAATGATTCAATTAAATATAATTGAACCATCGACTTCACCATATTCTTCTTCCATGGTTATTGTCCGGAAGAAGGATAAGAACATACGAATTTGTGTTGATTATCGCAAATTGAATCAGGTCACAAAGTTCGATGCTGAACCGATGCCTTTGTTAGAAGATCTACTGATTAGACTTTCTAATTCTAGATTCTTCACTAAACTTGACTTGTCTAAAGGTTATTGGCAAGTGCCTTTAGCAGAGCATGCCAAACCTCTTACTGCTTTTTCTACACCTAGGGGTCTATTTCAATGGAATGTTATGCCTTTTGGTCTCATGAACGCCCCTGCCACTTTCGTTCGCATGATGCGTCGAATTCTGTCACATCGTTCGGATGTCATCGCATACTTAGATGACATCTGTCTCTTCAGTGATACCTGGGAAGATCACTATTTAGGGTTATATGACTTACTGTCCACTCTACGTGAGAATAATTTGACAGCGAAACCTTCTAAAGCTTTTGTTGGTTTTGGTGAAATCTCTTTCCTGGGTCATCGTGTTGGTCATGGTCTCTTGAAGACAGAAGACCACAATACTTCCAAAATACTGAACATCTCTGTTCCTAAAACGAAGAAACAAGTTAGGAGTCTCTTAGGTTTAATTCAATTTTATGGGAGATTTATTCCAAATTTATCTTCGATCATGGCACCTCTCTCAACATTGTTGAAGAAAGGTTCGCCTAATCTGGTCCGTTGGTCTGAAGAATGCCAATCTTCACTAGACCAAATCAAGAATATATTTTCTTCTCCTCCCATCTTAAGATTACCTACTCTTGATAGGACTTTTGTTCTTCGGAGTGATGCTTCATCCACTGGGATTGGAGCAGCACTGATGCAAGAATATGCAAATACTCTGCATCCTGTTATGTACATTTCTAGAAAACTAAATGCGGCAGAGAGGAACTACTCGGTTTTAGACCGTGAGTTGTTAGCGATGGTTTGGTCAATTCTAAAGCTACAAAGATTCCTCCTGGGCGCCATTTCATTCTAGAGACTGATCAGAAAGCTCTTACAGCTATTCAGACTAAGAATTTGAAGAGTTCGAGATCCACTCGATATGCTATAGCTCTTCAACCTTTTCACTTCACGGTACGAGCTATCCGTGGTGCGGATAATGTGATGGCTGACATTTTGTCTAGATGCCCACATGACTCCAACTAATACTTCTGTCCTATATTTCCATATATTACAGAGTCATAACACACCTATATTTCTACAATAGATTAGCACATCTGTACTTACTTTATATGTACACACTATCGTGCTTTGTTGTCATCTTCTTCTGTTCGTTTTTTATGATAGAGGAGGACTGAGTAGTTAATATAAGGGCCGTTAGTTTACTAAACAGCCACAATTATTAATAATGTATTGTACCTTATGAAGCATATTAGTTATTAATTAGCATTATATTGCTTGTACTTTCTCAGAATGTCATTGTTGAGCTGAGGACTTACCTTACTAGTATCAAGCATGACGAGTTCTAGATTGTGTACTTACCCTCGGAATACCAGAGCATATGTCCTGGATCGTCATGTAGTTTAACTTTACTATGTACTTATGTCATTACATGTCAAAGAATGTACTATTTAAATTTTCCTATCAGATTTGTACATCCATTTTTAAAGACAATATTAGAGTATGCTGTTTAATGATGATTATGGTAACTTGCATACGTATATTGTGTTTACATGCTAACGTGATGTGTGTTGGTGACACCTCCCCGATGTGAATATTTTTTGAGACATATTTATTTTTCTGTTGAGGTATATCCTCACCAGACACTCTATATTTAGCCTCATGTTAGGCAATTTAATTAATTATCAGCGCATAATTCGTGCGTTTTGAGCCGCTTATCGCATGCTCTTTGATATTTTAAAAAAAAAAAATATGTTCCACATTTTTTTTATCGGGAGGAGGTGGTGATATGTTGCGTGAGAAATTCTCGCAACATCGTTTTATTACAATATCTATTTTATAACGCAAGGGCAACAACTGCTTGAAATTTATAGTCACTTTTCTCGGTAAGCATTTGTCTTCCCGCGTTGGTATTGAATGCAGTTAAGTTTTGAGCTGTGGTCTTTTTGCGCTGGACTGCGCATGACTGGTCTTGTTTTTTGGTCGATCGGTTTCCGCCCACCACTAGGGGAGTGAGCGATTTGAATGGCGAAAGAGATGCCTCGTTGAAGAGGGGATCTCCGCTATTTTTTTGTTCTGTCAGGGATGTGTAGTCCTCTTAATGGATATTTCGTTTATTCGAGATAATACCTCTAGTGTTTCCCACATGTCGGGAGGCGTGATATTTCTGTGTATTTCCTGAAGGCAAGGTAAATTGACTTTTCATTAACTCTGTCGATTTTGGGTCGTGAGCGATTTCGATTCATAGCCTGTCTTCGAAAGTCGTCGTCACGAGATGTTTTCCCAGCTCACATGTCGCTGTATTGTACTGCATCGGTTGATGCATGTCCCAAGGACCATTACTTGCTACTTTGTTAAATGAACTAGGTTTGGAAAACCTTTATTATCTAGAGGATATTTTTGAGGACATTATTTATACTTCGGCAGACGTGTCTGTCTTGCTGAAGTCAGACTAAGGAGAGTGAACTGATCTCATACATCTGGTTATCTCCTGGCTGTTATAGAAAAGGATGGAGTTTTTCACCTGACTTCATTTACAGCACTATGAAATATAACATGCATCTGACTCATCATTGTAATGCTGTCTACCGTCTATTGCTGTATTGAATGTTGCTGTGATAATGACTGTTTGATGTGCCTACATATTCGCGTAACCATTTTGTCACTGTGGCGTCCACAATAAATAATGAAGAAAAACGTCAACGGCTGTTACAAGAATCATTGACTTTATACGTCGTGAGTTTACTGACGTCCTATGTGGATTGCCCTGTTATTTTTGTATGAACATTGTTTGACTGAACACATCTGCACACTACACAAAACCAGACATGCGGATACCATCCATCATCATATGGCATCACGCATCACCGCATATATGAGGACGTATGGTAACCCTAGTATTTGTGATTGTTGGGGAGCCCGGTAACAGCTTTCTTCTTTCTATGGAGAGTCCTGGGCAGGTAACCACATGTTGAACTGTCTCATATGGATGGGCACAGTTACGGCAATTAGGCTCATGTGTGGGGTTTAATTTGTTTAAGTGCTTGTTGAGTCTGGTGTGCTCTGTTCTAAGCTGGAAGACTATAGTCTGCTCCGCACGTCGTAGGTTGTTGATGTTGATGTCCTTTTTTGTTGGTTTGCGTCATTTTTTTTTATACAAAGCACGGCCAGTAGACCCTTTTGCCCATCGGTTCAGCCATTCCTCTTTGAAGTTGTTTTCGAGTATTAGTTTAGCTGTGTGCATGTTGGCTTGAGTGTTTGTTTGAACCAAGCTTGCTCCTAGTTTTCCTAATCTGCTTGCTTTTTCATTGCCTGGTATGTATGTGTGCCCTGGTATTGGTATCCACTGGAGAGTGACCCTGATGTGCATGTTGTTAGCAGGATTATTTCTTTATTTCTAGTTTGGAGGTATTCTTCCAAAGTCTCAAGTGTTGATTTTGAATCAGTGAAGATTATGATGAAATCTGAAGGCTTATAGACTTTTTGCTTGAACTAGTTGAATATTGCTGTGAGGGTGGTGTTTATTGCTGTTATTTCTGCTTGGTAATTAGTACAGAACCCTCCACATGGTTCATATATTTCTAGTGAGTTGCCATCTGGGTACTTCACATAAGCTCCCAGTCCAGTATTTATGGTGGCCTTCAAGGCAGAGCCATCTGTGTGTGCATGTATTGCAGTGTTTGGGTTGGTGTCTCTTGATAGTGTGCTGTCCGTGAGTGTGGTTTTTATTATGGGTAGTTTCAAATGTTTCTCATATCTGTGACAGGTGGTGTTGTTTTGCTATAGCTGTTGCTACTTGTAGTGGTGATGTCTATTTTAAGCTGTTAGTGGGCTTCCCAGACAGCAGAGCAAGCAAGGACATCAACAACAGAATGAATAAAGCGAGAACAGCCTTTGCTAGTCTCAACAACATTTGGAAGTCTTCCCAGTACAGCACAAACACCAAATTAAGATTATATGAAAGCTGTGTACTTTCTGTGCTTCTCTATGGTGATGAATGCTGGAGAGTAACAGAGAAGTAAATGTCAAACTGTCCTCTTTCCACACAACGTGCCTTAGGAAAATTCACCGAATCTTTTGGCCGAATACCATCACCAAGAACTACTTATTTGGAGTAACCAAGAGGACATGCACACTATCATAGCTGGCAGATGCTGGAGTTGGGTTGGCCACGTCCTCAGAAGGAACCTTGACGCCATTACAAGAACAGCTATGCTTTAGACACCCGAAAGAAAGCGAAAGAGAGGCCGACCAAAAACAACTTGGCGGAGAACTGTGAAGGCTGAGATGCAAAAAATGAACCAGAGTTGGGGCACTGTACGAAGGATGGCTGCTGACCGAACAAAGTGGAAGTATTTTGTTGCTCCCTACAAGACGCCACCAGGCGTGATGGCCACTGACTGTTAGACAGTCTGCATCTAAGGATCAAAGAAGAAGAATGGGCTTCCAGTTTTTCAACCAGTTGTCTGTTTGAGTATTCTATACTCATTCTTCTATAGCACTCTGTTGCTTCCAGGACATCACGTTTACGTCACAGGTCCATAGGCTCTATGTTTGCATCAATTACACATGCATCTGTTTGCATGGTTCTCATACCCCCACATATGAACCTGGCTTGGTTTTGGACTTTGTCGAATTCTGCTTGGGTGGTTTTGCTCATTGCTAACTGTAGTGGTAGGCAGGGTTCATAGCAAATTTCTTCAAGCATTTTCCAGGCTTTTTCCAGGTTTTTCCAGGTCCAGCACGTGATTTTCAAGGATGGGAAACTCTAATATTTTCCTCATCTAATTTTCTCAGATATAATTATCACTTTGCTGACCAGCAATCCGGAGCATTACCGTCTCCCATTACCAAGGGTGTTTGCAGATTTCTTTAAAAAGAACATTGTTTTTTTTTTTTTAATTCATAAAAGATTGAAAAACAGACATCTTTTCCCAGTTTTTAGCGAATTTGTTCAACGTCAGTGCAATAAAATGTTAGTGACATGGATGGCAATGAATAAAATAAGCTTGATTGACAAATTGATTTAATGATTAACGTATATCAACATAAAAGGCTAATAAAATTGTGAATAAAATTGCAAAAAAAAAAAACTATTTGACCATTTTCTGTGGCATGACTTTTTTGTGCGTTTTTAAGAAATGTACATGAGTTAGTTACGTAGAGTTACTCTAGTTGGAGTCTTTTCTTCTTTCTTGTTTCTTTCATTCGTCCTGAAAAGGACGGTGGTTGCGTTGTGTCTGTTTACGCCTAAGCTGTGATATCTGCACCTTTCGGTCGACACATCCGCCTTCTGCACGGCATTTTTTAGGACCGGGTTTGCCTTCCCATTTCGATCCACACTCGCTCAGCCAGACTGCACAGCTGCAGACTGTTTCCAGGACCACCACGTGGAGGTGGAGTGCGGTCTTGACCAGCTCTGGTTCGCTGGTCCTGACGCAGGCAGTCAAGCTATGAGTCGCTGACTGCGGTCTCTATTGCTGCGTCTTGAGGTCCCTAGTTGGAGTCTGAGCTGCTTCCTTTATTAACTGGGGTTGAAGTTGTAGCTGTAGGCCTCTGCAAGAGTCTTTGTCTGGATCGTTGATAATCCTTGACTGTGTGGTATAACTTGAAGCAGGGCATCAGGCATAGAGGTACATTGCAATCTGGGCAGTACATGCAAGTCTGGCTTCTGTTCCCTGCAGCCTTACACACTTTACAGTCTGGTTTGTACCTCGTCCTTTGATAATTTATCAATGAAGTGGTGCTCAGTAAGTCGTGTTTGTTGTGACCTGTGGTTTTGAAGGCGTCACACAATGCGTCGAAGAATAGTTGGTTCAATAAGAGTCAATACCTGAACATCCTGATCTTTGCTTTGATCTTTTTTTTGTAGAGTTGGCAGTGTTTGTAGGTTATGTGCCCATTGACCAGGGCAGTTTCAACTAAGAAATGATATAAAAATAGGATATGTGTTTTGGTAGGGGTAGTTTGCACCTAGTTGGCTGAAGTAGTCGACACCTCCCATACTTTTGCTGTATTTTTCTGCAAGCACTGGCTTCTGAATTGTTCTGCCCTAAAGAATTTGTCTTTCTGTCTTGTTTATATTATCATTGGAGTGAACAGTAGATATAAGCAGGGTTCATAGCAAATTTCTTCAAGCATTTTCCAGGCTTTTTCCAGGTTTTTGGGATTTTTCAAGGAATGGGGAAAATATTTTTCCTCATCTAATTTTTCTCAGATATAATTTATCATTTTGCTGATCAGCAATCCGGAGCATTACCGTCTCCCATTACCAAGGGTGTTTGCAGATTTCTTTAAAAAGAGCTTTTTTTTTTTTTAATTCATAAAAGATTGAAAAACAGACATCTTTTCCAAGTTTTTAGTGAATTTGTTCAACATCAGCGCAATAAAATGTTAGTGACATGGAAGGTAATGAATAAAATAAGCTTGACTGACGTATTGATTTAACGATTAACCACGTATATCAACATAATAGGCTAATAAAATTGGAATAAAATGTTTAAAAAAAAACTGTATTTTTCGTGTTTGTCTTTTTTGAATGTATTCTGTGTCTGTGGCATCTGACAATGAGCGTTTGTAAATGTTTGAGTAGTTAAGTACTTCTAGTTGGAGTCTGAGCTGCGTTTTTCATTAACTGGGGTTGAAGTTGTAGCTGTAGGCCTCTGCAAGAGTCTTTGTCAACGATCCACGTTGATAATCCTTGACTGTGTGGTATAACTTGAAGCAGGGTATCAGGCATAGAGGTACATTGCAATCTGGGCAGTACATGCAAGTCTGGCTTCTGTTCCCTGCAGCCTTACACACTTTACAGTCTGGTTTGTACCTTGCCCTTTACTTTTTTATCAATGAAGTGGTGCTCAGTAAGTCATGTTGTTTTGAAGGTGTCACATTGCGTCGAAGATTAGCAGGTTCAATTTTTTTTTTTTTTGTACGCCCACTAATACTCGAGGTGAAATCTCAGGTTATTATTAATGTCTAACCTGACATTGATTTTACGTGAGTATCCCTTTTTTCTTGTACAGAGACAGGTGTCCCTCGCCATTCAGGCAGATACTCGCCGATTTCGGAGGTACTCATTAGAGCTGGGTCGGCTCAGGAGCCGCCAATCCCTGGTCGACGACACACCTTCAAATGTTCTCGCCAGGTCTCGAGTTAATCCAGTCCAAATCCCGGTCGACGAAAAATCCTCAAATGCCATCGACTGGGTTTGATCCTGGATCACCTGGTCGCCAGAGCGGTGTGGTAACCACTACGCTAGCGCGGCTCCTAGCAGGTTCAATAAGTCATACTGACATCCTGATCTTCGCTTTGATGTTTTTTTGTAGAGTTGGCAGTGTTGTAGGTTATATGCCCATTGACCAGGGCAGTTTCAACTAAGAAATAATATAAAAATAGGATCTGTGTGGGTAGGGGTAGCTTGCACCTAGTTGGCTGAAGTTTCCACACCTCCCATACTTTTGCTGTATTTTTCTGCAATCACTGGCTTCTGAATTGTTCTGCCCTAAAGAATTAGTCTTTCTAACTGTCTTGTTTATATTATCATTGGAGTGAACAGTGGATATAAGGTTAAATCTTTTCGTATCATGCCAGGTGACTGTCGGCATGCCTTATCTTCTGTCGCACAAAACACAGGATGATTTGTCTTTTTCAATTTGAGTTGTTTTTTTCTTCAGTGCTACAGGAAAATGCTTCCTATTTTCCGCTACTGTTCCAAATGCACCAATCTGAATTTCAGGTCTTGAAATAAAGCTGAAGGCTGAATCAAAACTATCACAGAAGAGAATATGTCCCTTGTTGCATATGAAATTTGAATTAAAACTATGGTGACTTTTCACTGAAAAAAAAAAAAAGTCCAAATAATCTCAGCTCTCAAGAGTTTTTTTTTCCTTGGTCACAAATAATGTCACATCTGTAGGTCTCCTAGTAGTGTTAGTTTAAAAAAAAAAAAAAAAAAAGGAACACAAATAACTTACGAGTAGGCCTAAGCTATGTATATTTACCAATTCAAAATTCTAAACGCATACATAATAGTCAAACAATATTTAACTAGAACAAAAGGTAATATATATAGTAATTTGGAGGGCAATACTTATGATAAGTGAAAATCTATTAAATATCTAACTGGAGACCTTTAACCCCCCCCCCCCCCCACCTTTACTATTTTTGTTGGGTTTTGTTTCGTTTGTTTGTTTAGATTTTTTTTTTTTTTATTTAATTTAATCTTTTTTTAAAATTTTAAATAACATAGGCCTATCCACAAAATTGCTGATTTTCATTTATCCTAATTACCGCGATTTGACAGATGTGATGCCACTTTCGTGTATCGGCGATTATTCATGTTATCTGAAATTGAAAACATGTAGGCCTAGGCCTATCCTAATTAGCCTATAACCCTTCAGAGGTAGAACGGGATAAGTCTTTTCATCATAAATATAATAAACTGGACTTATTTAAATAGGTTTTATAAATGAGATAAACGAATTTATTACTTACGACGAGTGTTAAAAATAAATCTGCGTTTACGTCGTTAACGCAAAGCGCCGAAAACTTCTGGAAATGGATTTAATGCGCAAAGGGAAGTAAACATTTTACGGTAACTTTGCGCAAAGGGAAGTAAAAATTGTACGGTAACTTTACAATTTTTACTTCCCTTTGCGCATTTCCAGAAGTTTCGGCGGTTTTGTTTTCGGCGCTTTGCGTTAATGGCGTAAACGCTGATTTATTTTTAGACTCGTCGCGTCTGTTGTTGCGAAAAATACCATCAATAACCAAAAAATGGACACAAAGTAACGAACTTTCGATTTCGTATTATTTTTCAAGGTCCGATGCGGAAAATTCAAGGCTTATAGCCATTTTTCCAGGCTTTTCAAGGCCTGGAATTTTTTTTTTCGTTTTCCAGGTTTTTCAAGGTTTTTCCAGGTCGCTACGAACCCTGGGTAGGTTATTATCCAGGACTGATCGGACATATCCCACGTACAGCTGTTTCAGATTTTCTTTTCCTGCTCCCTGAGCTGGTGCTTGCAAGATGTTTAACTAGGTTCAGACGCCTACTGGCCTTTCATTCTGTGCATGAAGGTATTGAGCAGTAGCTGTCGGTCAAGTTCCACACATAAGTAAGTGTTGCGTGATAAATTCTCGCAACATCGTTTTATTTCAATATCTGTTTTATAACGCAAGGGCAACAACTGCTTGAAATCTATAGTCACTTTTCTCGGTAAGCATTTGTCTTCTCGCGTTAGTATCGAATGCAGTTAACTTTTGAGCTGTGGTCATTTTTGCGCTGGACTGCGCATGACTTGTCTTGTTGTTTGGTCGAGCGGTTTCCGCCCACGACTAGTGGAGTGAGCGATTTGGAATGGCGAAAGAGATGCCTCGTTGAAGAGGGGATCTCCGCTTTCTTTTGTTCTGTCAGGGATGTGTAGTCCTCTTATGGATATTTCGTTTAGTCGAGATAATACCTCTAGTGTTTTCCCACATGTCGGGAGGCGTGATATTTCTGTGTATTTCATGAAAGCAAGGTAAATTGACTTTTTCATTAACTCTATCGATTTTGGGTCGTGAGCGATTTCGATTCATAGCCTGTCTCCGAAAGTCGTCGCCACGAGATGTTCTTTCCCAGCTCACATGTCGCTGCGTTGTACTGCATCGGTTGATGCATGTACCAAGGACCATTACTTGCTACTTTGTTAAATGAACTAGGTTTAGGAAACCTTTATTATCTAGAGGATATTTTTTGAGGACATTATTTATACTTCGGCAGACGTGTCTGTCTTGCTGAAGTCAAACTAAGGAGAGTGAACTGATCTCATACATCTGGTTATCTCCTGGCTGTTATAGAAAAGGATGGAGTTTTCCACCTGACTACATTTACAGCACTATGAAATATAACATGCATCTGACTCATCATTGTAATGCTGTCTACCGTCTATTGCTGTATTGAATGTTGCTGTGATAATGACTGTTTGATGTGCCTACACATTTGCGTAACCATTTTGTCACTGTGGCGTCCACAATAAATAATGAAGGAAAACGTCAACGGCTGTTTCAAGACTCATTGACTTTATACGTCGTGAGTTTACTGACGTCCTATGTGGATTGCCCTGTTATTGTTGTATGAACATTGTTTTTGACTGAACACATCTACACACTACACAAAACCAGACATGCGGATACCATCCATCATCATATGGCATCACGCATCATTTGGTGGCCATAAGCTGGTTTGATTCTGGTACTAGCAAACATGGGGTCCCTTACCCACTTCATTTTCAACAAGAATTCATCAGCATCCTTCAAGAAATTAACATTCTTCAATACAGTCAACATCTTCAAAATTTTCAAAGTACTCGGCGTTGCCCGGTAAAAGTCAAAATTTCAACTTTTGACGGAAACAAGAATTTGACAGTACCCGGCGTTGTTACATGTTGCCGGATAACTCGGACTGCTGTTATCTTTTACGCAAGTCAAGCAAGTTGCTGCTGTCAAGGTTCCAGTGCTGTCGTTTTTTGAGAAGGTCAAGTGCCGGTTGAAACGGGTTGTTTTCTGAAGAAGGCCAAGTACCGATTTCCATCAACTTACTTTTGGATTAGAAGGTCAAGTGCCGAAACAACTCAACACACAGTATTTCAGAAGCTCTTGTACCATCGTGTTAGCAGTGGAAGCAGTTCAGATGTGCCATCATCGTTGGAGCTTCGCTCTTTAGGACGTTGATTGACATCCGTTTTGTCTGCTGTTCTACGATTGGAAGCCTATAAGTTAAGTGGCCTGTTTGTATGTAAACTGTGCCCTTATACTTCTGCTGAGTCTTCTGTGTATCATCTCATTCTATATGTTATATGTTTATATGTTATTTGTATATTTATATGTTTATATTTCAGCGGGTTCTCGGTTGGGTGGTGTCTCCGTTAGATTATGCCACGTCATAGAGGTCGTCTATTGTGAGCGTTTTCTGTAGGGTTTGCAAATTTCCGATACTGGAATTTGCTAAGCGACTTCTGTTGCTATTTATGTTAGCTGTGATGACATGTTTTTATATTGTTTTCGTTATTATTTCGCATTCTTTAGTTTTGTTTTGATTTGTTTGTATTTGTTAGCCTACTCTTGTCTATAATTTAGTTTCATACAACATTTTTGTTTATACACTGTGGTGTCATGTATTTTGTTTAATTCTATCGCAGATATCGTCACATTTTTTGTGATATTTCATTAATTTCTGCTTTATTTTTAGTTGATTTCTGCGAAAGTTTTTGTATTGTTGCTGATCTTTGTTATTGTTTACATTGTTATTGTTTACATTGTTTGTATTGTTTACATTTTCAATGTTTACATTCTGCATGTGTTTACATAGTCATTGTTTACAGTTATAGTAATTAGTTAATGGGCTATGCTAATGCACTGTTACTACTATACTGATGATAAATGAATGATGAATAGTGTCGTGCACTATTGAATGAGAAGTGCACTTATGATCAAGAATTGAGTGCTGATATTTCATATACAAGTTCTTTGATTGGAGACTTGTTTCCCACAGAGACTGGGATAATATAATGTGATGTGAATATACAAGTGCTTAATTAAGACTTGTTACACTTAGGTTTGAAATAAATTAGTTAATTATTTCAGGTTTTGGACTCATATGTTAGACAACATGTCTACATTTGAGCACTTTATTGAGCAGGGTAAATTGCTTGGGAAGACTGGTGATAAGTTAGAAGAATTTGCAACTGCTCGATATGATAAAGCAATGGAAGCTGAACAAAAGAAACTGCAGATGGAAGCTGAACAAAAGAAACTGCAGATGCAGGTGGATGAAAAGAGATTCCAAATGGAAATGGAAAAACAAAAAAGGGAATCAGAAGCTGAGGAAAGAAAACTACAGCTAGAAGCTGAAAGACTTCAAAAAGAAGCTGAAAATAAAAGACTTGAAAAAGAAGCTGAAAATGAAAGACTTCAAATGCAGGCTCAAGCTGAAGAAAGGAAGTTACAAAGAGAGTCTGATGAGAGGAAAGCAAAAATGGAACATGAAGAAAAACTCTTAGCTTTAGAGTTGGAGAAATTGAAATTGACGAGCATGAGTAATGGTAATGATTCAAACAAGGGTTCATCTTCTGGTAAGGCTAATAATGATACTTTTAAGATTAAGTTACCAACATTTAGTCCTTCCAGTGATGACATAATGTTCTATCTGGACAGATTTGAACAAGCATGTACAGCTCATAACATAGACAAAGCAAAATATGTTTATCAGTTATCAGGGATACTGACAGGTAAAGCTCTAAGTATATTAAATATGGTGGATGAACCTGACAAGAACAATTATGAGGTTGTCAGGGCCGCTTTGTTAAAGAAATATCAGCTTAACGAAGACGGCTATCGTCTACAATTTAAAAACATGTTACCTGAAAATGGAGTTGAATTCTCCGAGTTTATTGCAAGAATACGCATTACTTTCTCACGATGGGTTGAACTATCTAAGACGGAAAAAACTTATGAAGGACTTATGGACTTAATACTTAGAGACAAAGTCATGTCGTCTGTCAATGAGTCTTTCCTTGCTTTCCTTCATGAACGTAAACCTAAAACAATAAAAGAAATGGAAGATTTCTGTTGCCAATACGTAACTGCGCACCCACACATAACCATGGGTAACTCTAAGGTGAAAGAAGGTTTACCAGTTGCTTCGGCAGCTCCGTATGGTCAAAACTTTGCTCGTAGATCCCAACAAAATTTTGATAGAAAGGGTAGCGGTAATTTCTGTCAAAATCATGGAAATCAATTTCATGGTGATTCTTCTTCGAAGAATTGGAGACAACCTGATAGTGGTCGTTACTATCACCCTAATAATTATAAGCATTTCAAAAGAGGATATGGTAATAGAGGTTATTCCTGCCGAAGACCTCAGAACCAAACAAATAGATGTTCGCATCAATGTGAACATGATAGTAATCGTGGAAACTGGAATTCGAACCAGGATAACAATTACAATAGAGACAATAATAACTGCAGAGATAATAATAACTCTGATAACTTCAGAGGTAATAATAGTCGGGGTAGATCTCAACACAAAAAAAAGAGATATCAGCAGGCTAATGCTGTACAACAGGAAACTGAGGGAGCCTGTAATCATGGTGTTGATAATAAAAACTTTGACGCTGTTAGACAATCGCTTGTAGATCCATCTTGTGCTACAGGAAGGGTTATTAAATGTGTCACATTTGGCGGCACTCTAGAAAAATATCCTACTGCTGTAATTTGCATTGCCACTCCTTTCTTTACTGGAGATGTGCATGCTTGTCTCTTACCTAATCCTATTGCGGACCTTATTATTGGTCGTATTCACGGAGTTAGGGAGTGTACCCCACAGCAGATTGCTGCTTGGGAAGATAATAACATGCAAGCTACAAATGCAGTAGTTACAAGAGCACAAGTTCTACAAACACCCGAAACTTCACTGAATAGTGATAATGAAGTTGATAGCCAAGATAGTCACTTAGTAATCACTCGTGACTCTTTCATAAAATTGCAAGAAGAAGATCCTTCTTTAAAAAAATTCTTCGTTCTTGCGAAGAAAGGTGATCCGAATCAGGATACAAATAGAAAATCTTGGATTGCAATGAGAAACGGCGTACTTGTACGTATGGTACAAGATTCGACTACGTCGGCACATTCACAAATTCTTGTTCCCAAGAGCATGAGAGTCCAAATATTACAACATGCTCATGACTCGCAATGTGCTGGACATATGGGTTTTGCCCGTACGAAGTCGAGAGTCCTTGCGGCTTTCTTTTGGCCTTTTGTCAATAAGGACATTCGTATTTACTGCCGATCATGCAAGGTATGTCAGGAGGTCAAATCTAGAGGACCACGACATGCTGCGCCTATCCAGACTGCTGACATTCCTATTCGGCCGTTTCAGAAAATGGCCATAGATATTATTGGCCCTTTTAAGGTCAAGTCGGCCAGAGGACATCAGTTTATCCTTACATGTGTCGATATGTGCACACGTTGGCCAGAGGCTATTCCTCTTAAGAGCATATCTACTACAGATATCGCAGATGCTCTTTGGTTGATATTTTCTCGCTTGGGGTTCCCCAGAGAAATATTGTCAGACCATGGCACTCAACTCATATCTGACACTATGTCACAGGTAATGTCTACCTTACATATTGAACGATCTCTCAGTAGTATCTAGCATCCTATGTCTAATGGGTTAGTTGAGCGTCTGAATAGAACGCTCAAGACTTTGCTTGGTAAGATAACTGAAGATCATCCTCAAGATTGGGACAGGGTTTTACCCGCGGCTCTCTTTGCCTATAGAGAAGTCCCTAATGAACACACAGGATTTTCTCCCTTCGAACTTGTCTTTGGCGCGCGTCCACGCGGCCCTATGTCTTTATTACACGATCTCATCACTGCCGATGATATTAGCGATGAAACTCAATCCTCATATGAGTATGTCATTGCTCTTAGACAAAAGCTCATTGAGGCATGTAAGCTAGCAACTGCTTCATCAGAAATTGCTAAAGAGAAGGCAAGACAGTTTGCTAACAAGAATAGATGTCTACGACAACTTTGTCCAGGTGACAAAGCATTCGTCCTACTCCCCAGTAGGGAAAATAGACTTCTTATTGCATGGAAAGGTCCGTATGCAATAGTCTCTCGGATTTCCGATGTTGACTATGTGGTCGATATTGATGGAAAGCATAAAACTTTCCACATAAACATGCTTTCGGAATTTCACGAACGTCCGGACTATTTGCTGCCTATTTTCCAGGCAACGGATGATGCTCCTGCACCTCACGGTCATTATTCATCCCTGTCTGTCATTCAGGATGAGGAAGCTACCTTCTCTGATGTCAACCTTCCCCTACCAGTGGTTCCATTACATTCCACGGAATCTTGGAAAAACGTTTCTGTTTCTCCTAATCTTTCTGGTGACGAACATCGACAAGTCTCGTCGATGTTACAAACATTTCAGGATGTTCTCACTGACATTCCTGGGACACACAGATGTTATAGAACATGACATAATTCTTACCGACAATAATCCAATTAGGGTTAGGCCGTATCCTATTCCTATACACTTTCAGTCGCAAGTGGAAAAGGAATTGGATGAAATGTTTCAATTAAATATAATTGAACCATCGACTTCACCATATTCTTCTTCCATGGTTATTGTCCGGAAGAAGGATAAGAACATACGAATTTGTGTTGATTATCGCAAATTGAATCAGGTCACAAAGTTCGACGCTGAACCGATGCCTTTGTTAGAAGATCTACTGATTAGACTTTCTAATTCTAGATTCTTCACTAAACTTGACTTGTCTAAAGGTTATTGGCAAGTGCCTTTAGCAGAGCATGCCAAACCTCTTACTGCTTTTTCTACACCTAGGGGTCTATTTCAATGGAATGTTATGCCTTTTGGTCTCATGAACGCCCCTGCCACTTTCGTTCGCATGATGCGTCGAATTCTGTCACATCGTTCGGATGTCATCGCATACTTAGATGACATCTGTCTCTTCAGTGATACCTGGGAAGATCACTATTTAGGGTTATATGACTTACTGTCCACTCTACGTGAGAATAATTTGACAGCAAAACCTTCTAAAGCTTTTGTTGGTTTTGGTGAAATCTCTTTCCTGGGTCATCGTGTTGGTCATGGTCTCTTGAAGACAGAAGACCACAATACTTCCAAAATACTGAACATCTCTGTTCCTAAAACGAAGAAACAAGTTAGGAGTCTCTTAGGTTTAATTCAATTTTATGGGAGATTTATTCCAAATTTATCTTCGATCATGGCACCTCTATCAACATTGTTGAAGAAAGGTTCGCCTAATCTGGTCCGTTGGTCTGAAGAATGCCAATCTTCACTAGACCAAATCAAGAATATATTTTCTTCTCCTCCCATCTTAAGATTACCTACTCTTGATAGGACTTTTGTTCTTCGGAGTGATGCTTCATCCACTGGGATTGGAGCAGCACTGATGCAAGAATATGCAAATACTCTGCATCCTGTTATGTACATTTCTAGAAAACTAAATGCGCCCAGGAACTACTCGGTTTTAGACCGTGAGTTGTTAGCGATGGTTTGGTCAATTCTAAAGCTACAAAGATTCCTCCTGGGCGCACATTTCATTCTAGAGACTGATCAGAAAGCTCTTACAGCTATTCAGACTAAGAATTTGAAGAGTTCGAGATCCACTCGATATGCTATAGCTCTTCAAACCTTTTCACTTCACGGTACGAGCTATCCGTGGTGCGGATAATGTGATGGCTGACATTTTGTCTAGATGCCCACATGACTCCAACTAATACTTCTGTCCTATATTTCTATATATTACAGAGTCATAACACACCTATATTTCTACAATAGATTAGCACATCTGTACTTACTTTATATGTACACACTATCGTGCTTTGTTGTCATCTTCTTCTGTTCGTTTTTTAAGATGATAGAGGAGGACTGAGTAGTTAATATAAGGGCCGTTAGTTTACTAAACAGCCACAATTATTAATAATGTATTGTACCTTATGAAGCATATTAGTTATTAATTAGCATTATATTGCTTGTACTTTCTCAGAATGTCATTGTTGAGCTGAGGACTTACCTTACGAGTTTCTAGATTGTGTACTTACCCTCGGAATACCAGAGCATATGTCCTGGATCGTCATGTAGTTTAACTTTACTATGTACTTATGTCATTACATGTCAAAGAATGTACTATTTAAATTTTCCTATCAGATTTGTACATCCATTTTTAAAGACAATATTGGAGTATGCTGTTTAATGATGATTATAGTAACTTGCATACGTATATTGTGTTTACATGCTAACGTGATGTGTGTTGGTGACACCTCCCCGATGTGCATATTTTTTGAGACATATTTATTTTTCTGTTGAGGTATATCCTCACCAGACACTCTATAATTAGCCTATTGTTTGGCAATTTAATTAATTATCAGCGCATAATTCGTGCGTTTTGAGCCGCTTATCGCATGCTCTTTGATATTGGAAAAAAAAAAATATGTTCCACATTTTTTTTTATCGGGAGGAGGTGGTGATATGTTGCGTGATAAATTCTCGCAACATCGTTTTATTTCAATATCTGTTTTATAACGCAAGGGCAACAACTGCTTGAAATCTATAGTCACTTTTCTCGGTAAGCATTTGTCTTCTCGCGTTAGTATCGAATGCAGTTAACTTTTGAGCTGTGGTCATTTTTGCGCTGGACTGCGCATGACTTGTCTTGTTGTTTGGTCGAGCGGTTTCCGCCCACGACTAGTGGAGTGAGCGATTTGGAATGGCGAAAGAGATGCCTCGTTGAAGAGGGGATCTCCGCTTTCTTTTGTTCTGTCAGGGATGTGTAGTCCTCTGATGGATATTTCGTTTAGTCGAGATAATACCTCTAGTGTTTTCCCACATGTCGGGAGGCGTGATATTTCTGTGTATTTCATGAAAGCAAGGTAAAATTGACTTTTTCATTAACTCTATCGATTTTGGGTCGTGAGCGATTTCGATTCATAGCCTGTCTCCGAAAGTCGTCGCCACGAGATGTTCTTTCCCAGCTCACATGTCGCTGCGTTGTACTGCATCGGTTGATGCATGTACCAAGGACCATTACTTGCTACTTTGTTAAATGAACTAGGTTTAGGAAACCTTTATTATCTAGAGGATATTTTTTGAGGACATTATTTATACTTCGGCAGACGTGTCTGTCTTGCTGAAGTCAAACTAAGGAGAGTGAACTGATCTCATACATCTGGTTATCTCCTGGCTGTTATAGAAAAGGATGGAGTTTTCCACCTGACTACATTTACAGCACTATGAAATATAACATGCATCTGACTCATCATTGTAATGCTGTCTACCGTCTATTGCTGTATTGAATGTTGCTGTGATAATGACTGTTTGATGTGCCTACACATTTGCGTAACCATTTTGTCACTGTGGCGTCCACAATAAATAATGAAGAAAAAACGTCAACGGCTGTTTCAAGACTCATTGACTTTATACGTCGTGAGTTTACTGACGTCCTATGTGGATTGCCCTGTTATTGTTGTATGAACATTGTTTTTGACTGAACACATCTACACACTACACAAAACCAGACATGCGGATACCATCCATCATCATATGGCATCACGCATCAGTAAGCTTGATGGATGAAGGAATACCAGATCACCTAGGTGTGTGAACCAAATGGGTCCCACAAAACCTTACTGATGAAGCTCACACTGTAGATTAGTAGGTACCACAAAGTGATTTTTGTTTGCACAGAAACACCAGAGAAAACAATGCAGTTTGGAAGCTCTTGGAAAACCATGAAATTGGGTACTTAATTTTTTAAAATCGGACAAAAAAAATGTTTACAGGGCATTTTAAAAAAGTGTATATCATGAATAATTAGTGAATAATTATCATATTTTTTTAGGAAAACAACATGAAATTGGGTACTTAATTTTTTAAAAAATACTTTCGCAAAGTTAAAAAAGTTACATCACACCAACTTCAGAGTGCTCCCGTTTTCTTAAATTAAACAGCATACAGTCCTGCAATACACTGAATAAAGAAAACTATAGGGCTATATCATGAAATTATCATTACCAATAAAATGTACCAAAAAATGTAGTATTTTGCATGAACATCAATTTTCACATCATACCGGTATTTCAAAAAATATAAAAGGTACAAGCTTTAAATTTGTACATATTAATCTGCATACTACACAAATACAACCCAATTTTTTTCAGAGGATTTGAACATCTGTTTGTTTTTGTATAATTTTTTAAAATATGTCCAGAGGCCAATTTGTCGCAGGGGAAGAAAAAAATGTAAAAATTAAGATTTTTTTTTTTTTTAAAATACTGTCCATATTTCAATTTAAAAAATCATTTGTAGGCAATAATTAACAACATGTAAACAATAATTAACAATATCTAAACGCTATTTTGTGATAAAACAACTGGTTACTAGCATTAAAAAATGTTTTTTATACCATCGTAGTATGAGTCATATGCAACAGTAAAATTCCAGAAGTGAGTTTTCTTTACATGTATAGAGCATTAAACATACCATTATTATATCATACATGTAGTGCATTGAAAATCACGACGAACCTTAAAACTTGAAAAGTGTACAGCCTGCTTAAATTAAAATGTTTATTAATTAACATGAATACGTGAGTCTGAACTATTTAAAGTGCATTTCATGAAAGCTGTTTATACCCGGTACGGTACTAACATATTTATGTTCGAGGTAAGACTATCAACTAGTGCCTGCTAGTCCGGACATTTCAGTACACCGTCAGCTACTAAGTTATGGTATTTTTCCGGTTTCCTAGCCTTGTCTCAATAAGTCGACCATTGGCGTTTGGTTTTCCGATATCATTCACTTTAAGATCATTATTCACCCTATTATGTTGCAAAATAAACCTTCATTTAATTACCAATTAATCAAAACATGCATTTTTTATTCAAATTGGTAACTTTCTTAGCTTTTCAAGCTCTTGAAAAAATTAGATTGTTGTGCGAATGTCTGAAGCGGTGATAACAATTCAATCCATGTTGTTACACAAAAACTGTGCGATCGTGTTAAATTGCTAAATAATATTAAAACTATTGTAAATTTTACATTTGAAGTTCAAAACATTGTTAATAAGTGATATACTTACGTATAGTCAACCTCAAATCAGAAGATGTGATGATGTTTGCACATGAGCCAATAAAAGTGGCGTCTCAATCTTGATGACATCGGGAGTTATGACGGCCGATGGAACAGCCTCGCTGTCTATTTTTCGCTAAATTTCTAGGCCTAGCTTGAGCGATACAGGACTTACTGAAAGTCAATTAGCTCCACCAGCAAATATCAGAAGTCTTTAAAATTTCACACGAATAAAGGAAAATGGCTCCCAAATCTTCTCATATATTGCAAACAATTATAACAACATTTAAAATGTCACATCTTGTAAAATTTCAACTTCACTTTGAGAAATCGACGTCTTCCACGTTGTTTTCTACAGCTTGCAATATACCAAATTAAAGATATGCATCTTCCCATCATAATGGTGAAAATAGTATGCAAATCAGACGTTTGCTGGTCAAGCGAAACCCGTTTGAATGAAGCGGGGTGAGGCAAAAACGCCGAGAGTTGGCCGAGCGCCCGGGCAAACTACGCGTAACGCTGCCGTTAGTTTTTATTAGTAAAAAAATACTTCAATAACTTTTATTATTCGGGAATTAATACATTTCAAAAGAGAAGAGGATAATGAGTATCGTGATATAAATTTTATTACAATCCGCTTAATAGCAAAGGGACAAAGACGACTTAAACTTGATGAATTTTCCTCAGTTTTCTCAACTTTCGTGCGTTGTCAACCAAAAAAGCGGCCGGTTTGGGGTACCTAAGATTAGTGTAGATGATGAATACCTACTGTGTATAGAAGAAGAGGTGCAGAACACAGTGGTATCATAGTCAAAGCTAAGAACAAAATGGAAAACACATTCTTATTAATAGTCTGTACAAAATATACTTTTCAGCTGCTGCTACCCTCAATTATGTAACACTTTTCTAATTAATTTCAATTTTCACGGATAATATCTTTAGAAACATAAATGTCCGTAAAAAATTTTTTTATCAGAAAATGTTTTTTTTTTTTAAAAATCATATTTGTTTTAGTTTATTTTTTTTTCATCCTTATATGTTCTAAACTACTTCAATATCTGAGCACTATGTCGAGTACATAAATATAGTATATTGGCGCATGTGTGTACAAATAAATATGAGGATGGTTCAAGGCTAACCTACACTTTTATTTCTCAAATGCTAAAGAAAAGTGAATGCAAATAAAAATCTCTTGGTATTTTAGCAGATATACCTGCAGCCATCAGAGAACAACTGTCACATCTTCAATATAAATGTTATTTTCAATTGAACAGAAACTCTTTCAGAGACAGATCAGTAATACAGATGAACAACACAGATGCAAGTAATACAAATGTGATACGGGTCAGTAATACTCATGTCAAGGTCAATAACTCAGATTAGTTAAAACAACAGCGCAGATGTAGTTTACAGGTAAATAATAAATGTAGTTCTTCTCCTTTCACTGCTAATGGAGCATGGAGCCACCACTGAAGCTGGTCACCTTGCAGGAAGCCTACACCAAGCATTCGTGAGCTCTTGCTGTGGTAGTTTATGCAGCTATGTGTTTACATGATGAGGTTGCCAAGTCCATGCACAACCCCCATCTTAGTCACGTCTTACACAATGCCTGAGAGCACTATAGTCATATTCTTTGTTTGTCTCCTCCGAGATCCCTGGGCACTTTATGGGGCAAAATGTGTTGTTACAGGCCAGGAATGACACGTAAGACAACAATGTCAATAACAGAAGTAAGTAATAATAATATCTGCTACAGTGACCTTGTTTAAGGCCAGTAACAAAAAGTCAGGGGGAAGGAACCTGTTCTCCTACCAGACGCGTCAACCAGGTGGTGGATGGCTGAATGGCCTCTTGATATAGAGTATATCAATACCCTTTAGCTCCCCAAGGAGTAAAGGCCTTCAACAAACATATGCCAAGTCTTCCTGTCCTGTGCCATCCACTCAAGTTCTTTCCACGTTCCCTCATCATTTTCACCTGTTTCCAGTTCTCTTCTCTGTGTGTTCTTTGGTCTACTTCTGCCTCTCTTTCCCTGTGGATTCCAGAACAAGGACTGCCTTGTATTGCTATCAACAGGTTTCCTCAATGTGTGTCCTATCCATCGCCAGCGTCTTCTTCTCAACTCTTGTTCCACTGGCACTTGTCTGGTTCTTGTCATCAATTCCACATTTGTGACTTTGTCATACCATTTCAGTCCTTCTATTCTACACAATCACCCGTTTATAAAAGTCTTTAGCTTTTTGAATGTTGTTTTTGTTGTTCTCCATGTCTCAGAGCCATACAATAGGACTGACTTGACATTTGAGTTGAAGATTCTTATTTTCGTGTCGGACTTGATTTCTCTTGTTCTCCATATGTTTCCCAATGTAATGAAAGCTCCTCTTGCTTTTTGCATTCTTATTTTGATATCATTGTCTGTCCCTCCAACTCTTGTCTATATTACTTCCAAGATATGTTTACGATTCTACATCTTTTAGTAGTGTTTCTTCAAGTTCAACCTTGTTATCATTTCTTGCATTTATTCTCATAATCTTTGTCTTTTCCCTGTGTATTTTCAGGCCCACTTGTTGTGACCTCTCATCGAGAATTTTCATTTTCTCTTGCATCTGATTATGGTTATGGGACAGAAAAGCCAAGTCATCTGCAAAATCCAGATCATAAAGCTGTTTAGTCAGATTCCACTGGATTCCATTTCTGTTGTGTGATTTCGATGTTTTCATAACCCAATCTATTGTTAGTAAGAAAAGAAATGGAGACAAGAGGCACCCCTGTCTCACTCCCGTTCTAATCCTAAACGGTTCTGTAAGTTGTCCTTCATGAAGAACTCTGCATGTCATGTCTTCATATGTCTTCCTTATTAAGTTAATGATCTTCATGGGAAGTCCATAATGCCTCATCAATTTCCAAAGCGATTCTGTCTACACTGTCAAATGCTTTTTCATAGTCCACGAATCCGATGTATAGCGGTGAATTCCATTCCAGACTTTGTTCAACTATTATTCTCAATATGGCTATCTGGTCTGTACAGGATCTATTTTGTCGAAAACCTGCTTGTTCATCTCTCAGTTGCTTGTCTATGGACTCCTCTCCAGGATGATTCTGTTTAATACTTTTACTGGCACTGATAGTAACAAAGTTAAAATAGAGTATATAGATATACTGAATAAGCAGCCGTGAACCAAAACTGGTGGTTGTCAATGAGGGTGAGGTGGGATGGTTGTGAGGGACAGCTGTCTGAATCAAATCACATCTGAAGCTTTATGATGTGACAACCAGCAAGATGGAGGCGCTTTAACTTCTTCCCTCCCCACTGCCTTGTGGGTTTTGCACTTCAGTCAAAGGCTAGCTGAGACAACTGTACAAAATCCGACAGAAAGCAACAGGAAACTACGGTCGTTTTATCCCTTGAACAATCATGAACCAAAGCAACTTTCTTGTAAAAGACAACGTTAAGGGGTGTTCTAGAGGAATCACCTTGTCCGGTAGGGAGCATCATGTGCTACAGGTGAGACCAGACCATCATCAAGCTACTGTCAGCAAAATTAGAATTAAGTTAACCACAGAATGTCAGGACACTAATGCAGAATTGAAAATTAGATAACATCAAGATGGAAAGAATGAATGTAAATGTATTAGGGCTATATGAAATGCGATATACCGGAACAGGTGAAATATATTCTGACAACTAAAAAATAATTTATTCCGGAGGAAACAAACATGAAAGAGTAGGAATAATATTGGATGCAGAAAGAGCAAGAACAGTTAAGGGATTTTGGGCAATATCAGATCGAGTCCTGTTAGTTAAATTGAGTGGCAGACCAACTGATATCAATTTTATACAAATATATATCCCAACAGAGATAGTATGGAAGAAGAAACTGACACATTTAACAGTGAACTTGAGATGGCAATGACTCAGTTTAATCTCATGAGACAACTGTTTTACTTGGAAATTTCAAAGCAAAAGTTCATGATGTGACTGGTGTTATGGCCTGGGAGAAAGAAAAGAGGTAGGTGACAGACTGATAGAGTAGGCAAAATTTCATGACATGATAGTAGGAAATACCTGGGTTAAACAGCATCCTAGATGCCTTTGCACGTGGAAAAGTCCAGGAAACAATGTTCATAATCAGACTGACTATATACTAATATGCAGGAGATTTAGAAAAAGTTTGAAATCTGTGAAAACTAGGCCAGGAGCAGACTGCAACAGTGACCATGTACCAGTAATAGGAAAGCAAAGTGAGCTTCAAAAAACATCAAGTTAAACTTAGCCTTACTTAAATAAGACAAGGAAATGAGTGAAAGATACATTACAATACAGAATAGGTACAAAGGAATAGAATAAATACACGAGTTTCTGGGGGTCTCTGAAGAGACAAGAAAGAATAAGACTAATGCACGCTCATGCATGTCGTTGAAGGCCACTAATTTGAGGTTTTGTATGAGGCTGGCAACCTCATTATGTAAAAAAAAAGTTGCTACAGAAACCACCTCTGCAAGAGCATGTAACTGCTTTTGTGCAGGACCAGCTAAACTGGTAGCTACATGTTTTATATGGAGAACAAAGGACAATTATAATAATGATGTAGCATAAAGGGTTGCCAACAGCAGCAGCAGCTGTGACCCCATGGTACAAGAAGTGTAAACAGAGAATGATGAGGAGGATGATGGACATGATAACATTCACAGACCACATACCAAGTAAATTTAAGGGCAATAAATTTCAAGGGACAAACATGCCATACCAAATGCTTACAGTTACCTTTCCTTGGCCCTTTCAAATTAGAGCATCTTGAAATTAACTGTTCTGAAAATGTGTATGTTTGTTAAATTATGAAGTCAGACACTGACAATGACACATATAAAACAAAGACATCAACAGAAATGTATTTAAATCCCAAACTTCATTCATCACCCACATCCATTGCTTCCAACATCACATTCAACAGTTCACAAAGCAAACCAACACTGAGGAATTATAACATGGGTTTATGATGAATTCTGAAAGATCACTACAGAATGGGATTACTCCACACATAGCAAATCCTTCAATAAAAAGTATTCTAGTTCAATTTCATTATTGTGGCAAGATTGGAACATGTAACAAATGAAACAAACAAAATGCATTATTGCAAGTACTGTAAAACTTTTAAACCTTTTAATGTCATTTCATATTTTTTTTTTAATTTTTAATGAACTTAGCCAAAACTAAACTGGCGTAAATAAGATAACTGAACATTTTAATTTATGCGACAAACATAAAATAATTAATTAAAACAACAATATGTACTAACGCTGCAAGTCGAAAACTCAGGACTAGATCTGCTAGGCAATTACCTTTTTCTTAAATTGAATTAAAACACAAATATATAAAACCGCCTCCATTACCATCAATGCCTTCTGTAACAACACTATATTTAAAATACTTTAAATATTTAATTGAAAGACAATTATCAAACAACATTTTAAAAGAAACACAACCTGGACTAAATCACCACCAACATTTGTGTCCCGATCATATTTTTTTGGTAACTCACAAAAGACAGTACACATACCATATGCAAGCATCTAGATCAGTGCTACACAACCTTTTTTATTTGCTTCATGGCACACTTGTGCCTTTCAATATTCCACAGCACACTAATATTTAAGTAGGACGGTGTGGTAAATATTTAACAGTTCGCTGCAATCATACGACAACACTACCTTTTTTTTTTTTTTTAAATGGATTGGCAGATGATGATAACTCAACTAATTATTTGTAAAATTGTACGTGAGATTCATTCATAATATTTTATCATAACATATAATTTTGTATACCATTATACAGTGTATTCGGTGTCAATGCACACCAGTGCTGAGGCACACTGGTTGTGGAGCACTGATGTAGATTATAACTTGTAAAAAAAAAAAAAAAGAATGTTCAACAAATCTGTTCAAACAACTGGTGAGAACATAACTGGAAACAATAACCAAAAATTAAAATGTTGACATGCAGCAGTTAATTACTTGAAGTAAATGTAGAAGAGACAATGAGATGAAAGTAAATGCATGTTATGAAGAGCTAACATTTATATTTTATGATGGCTTTATTTTTGAGTATGCACCTCCCCTAAGGATTCAGTGTATATGATAACATGTATATAATATTTAAAGAAATATGTTATCTATAGCACTGAGAAATAATATCAAAGAGTTCCAAATAAATCAAAACTGTTATTAGATATTACTTAAAGACAAAAAAAATTACAAATCAGGTAACTTCTGGTAGATTGCTAATAAAGCGGTAGATTTTTTTTTAAAGCAACAATAATAAAAGTGACAAGCAAATGGCAATATTTTCTCTTTTCAAGACAAAATTGTAACAAATTTTTAAATGTGGATTTATTAATAGTAAATACAAGACAGCTGATCAACTGTGACTGCTATATTAGCATATCATGTGTCATTGACGGTGGTCTCTGAAGAGACAATGAAAAAATAGGAGGACTGCTGGTTCCTCAGGAATGTCAAACAGGGTGATTAATATGAAATTGTGCATTGGGCTGGTAACCTCATCATGTAAGATAAACTGTTACAGAAACCACCCCTTCAAGAAAGCATAAAGATTTGACACAGGCTCCCATGGAAGGGCACTAGTTCCAGTGGTGGCTTCATGTTCCTTATGCAGCAAAAATGGACAAGAATAATAATAATATAAAAAATACAGATGACATGTAATGCCATCAAAAGATGACAAACAAATGTCAGTGAAAGATCATCTGAATATGACAATCATATTTTATTGGACTATTTAAAGACATATCTAATCTGAATCTATGCACTAATAGCTCATGTCCATCCATATTAGTACATATATATTTATTTACTATGAAGATTTCAATGTATAAATTTCATGTACGGTAATGGTACAAAAGATGCAGAGTCCAGCCCTCATTTCAACATAAATATAGCGTGAATTCAACTTTTTTATTACACTTCAAACATGATAATATCACTGAGCAAAAAGATGTTTTAAAATAACATTAGTTTAGATGACCATAATATTAGGGGAAAAAAATAAAATAAATTGAGTCCGTAAACAGACAATTCAAGGACTACATCTACTAATGCCCTGACATTATTAGTGTATAAGTTCCCATGGGAGCAAACCACCAGATCTATTCCATGAGAGTGTATAATCACTAGAGCTGAAAACTGAAATGTCATCTTAAAATAACTGAATATGTATAAGTAACATTTTTTTTTAAATTTAAAAACAAAAATACATCACAGTATCACATTCCTTGATCCTCGGATAAAACAGTCAACAAATTACAACAGTTTTTTTTAATACTGATATGTTAATTTTCCATATATAAAATAATTTAACCCTGTTCACATGCCATTAAGTAAATAACAACTGTGATTCTAACCAAAAACATGATCACGCAAGTCATGTAATTTCTACGAGGGGCGTTCAGAAAGTAATGCACCACATCGTTTTTCTCAGCTAATAATCAAGATAGAAGCATGAAATTTTGCACACTTCAAATATGGCATGTGCCAATTGTGTGCACCAAATTGTACCGCAACCGGCCAAATAATACGGCTGCCCTAAACCGTTGAAATGGAGCGTGTTAGCAACTTGCGTTATAAACAGCAAATTGTGATAGAATTTCTCGTTGCAGAGAAGGAAACTGTTGTGAACATTCACAAGCGTCTATGTGATGTGTATGGAAGTTTTGCAGTCGACAGGAGTACAGTCAGTCGCTGGGTTCAGAGAATCAAAGAATCTGGAAGTGGAGATACGGAGCTGCTTGATCGGCCGCGCTGTGGACATCCTGCCACAGCCACCAACGCAGAAATGTTGAAATGCGCTGAGGGCATTATTCTTACTGATAGGCAAATCACTACTCAACAATTGGCCTTACAGCTGTCAGTCAGCATTGGTAGTGCAAATGCAGTTATAAAAACTCTCTGATTTTCTAAGGTTTGCGCAAGATTGGTTCCTCGAAGTCTCACAAATGACCACCGATTGCAAAGGAAAGCAATTTCTTCTGAATTGTTGGAGCGTTTCAATGCTGATGGAGAGAACTTTTTGGCTAAGATCGTTACAGGTGACGAAACCTGGGCACATCATTTTGAACCTGAGACAAAAAGACAGTCAGTCAATGGAGTGGCATCATCAGCAATCACCACGAAGAAAGAAATTCAAGACAATTCCTTCAGCTGGAAAGGTCATGATCACTGTCTTTTGGGAGATTAAAGGTGTGATTCTTGTGGACGTTATGCCAAGAGGAGAGACAATCAATTCGCAAGCTTACATTAAGACGTTGAAAAAACTCAATCAACGTTTTCGCAGAGTTCGTCCGCACAGGAATCCAGCAGACCTGCTTCTCCTTCACGACAATGCGCGACCTCACACAAGTCAGGCAACACGGGAAGCAATCATCAAATTGGGTTGGACTGTACTACCCCATCCACCCTATAGTCCCGATTTGGCACCCTCTGATTTTCATCTATTTGGTCCACTTAAAGATGCACTCCGTGGGACAAGGTTTGAAGATGATGGAGTGATTCATGCAGCGAAGAAATGGCTACATGATCAAGACAAAATCTGGTACGGGCTAGGAATACATGCACTTATTTCGCGCTGGCATAAAGCCGTACAAGTTGATGGGGATTATGTTGAATAATACCGATGTTTACATGATATATCCATGTATATTGTGTATAAATTTCATGCTTTTTGAATAACAGCTCCTGAGAAAACCGATGTGGTGCATTACTTTCTGAACGCCCCTCGTACATCAGCTAGCACGGTTAACATTTTTTTTTTTTTTTAAAGAACTCCCGTTGTTCATAATCTAACTGGACTGCAAACTGCTTAAGACATTGTTTCAAGCCCAGGAATACATCTAAAGGTATCATGAATGGAGTTAAAAATTCAGCAGTGTGCTCAAATTACTAGTGTACAAAACAATGCAACTTATTCATTACACTTCAACTACCTGCAAAGCATATGCTTTCAATAACTTCCTTTCCTGTGTCTTCATGGTCCTTCCATATAACATTTAGTCTTGTCTCAGCTTAACTTCTCTTCATGGTTTTAGGTCTACTTCTATTTCTCTTACCCTGGAGATTTCAGAACTAGGACTGTCTTGCAATGATATTAATTAATTCCTCTATGTGTCTTATCCAATAAGACAGTTGTTTTTCCCTCACCTACTGAACCACTGATATTTGGTTTTTTACATCAGTTCCAAGCTGGTGACTGTCATACCATTTTAATTCCTCCACTCTGCAAAACCATCCATTTATGACAGTTTGCAACTTCTTGGCCACTGTTTTTGTTCACATTTCTGAGCCATATAAGACTGTCTTGATATTTGAGTTGAATATTCTAATTTTTGTGTGTTAGGCTTCTTTCAATGTCTATGTATTCTCCAATGCAATGAAAGGCCCTCTTGCCCTGTGTTTTCCAATTCTGATACGACGATCTGCCCCTCTAACTCTGGCCAATGTCAAGACACATATATGAGTCTAAATTTTGTAGAGATTTTTCTTGAAGTGCAAACTGGCCATTACTTGTCACATTTATTTTCACAACCCCTGTCCATGTATTGTCAGACTCAATTTTTGTGACCTCTTCTCGAGCACTCTCAAACTGTCCTGCGTTTAGTTGTTGTCATGGGATATAAGAGCCAGGTCATCTGCAAAATCTAAATCATTAGCTAGCCATTAAATTCCATTTTTTTTTCATTATTGCTGTTTTCACAATCCAATCTATGGCCAGCAAGAAGAGAAGAGGCAATAAGGCATTTCTGTCACTCTCCAGTCCTTACTTCTGAGGGTTCTCTAAGCTGATCTTCATAAATAATCCAGTATTTGATGTCTTCACATTTTCTTTATGAACTTATAGGGTACTCGATAATGCTTCATAAATTTCTTAAGGACTTTCTGTTTAAGCTGTCAAAGGCCTTTATGTAGTTTTCAAAAACTCAGGATAAACTTGTGAGTTAATTCTATGCTCTGTTCCATTATATATGTACCTGATCTGCACTATATCTGTTTTGTCAGAATCCTACTCTTCTTCTCCAACTTGTCTATTACCCCTTTTAATCTCTCAAGGGTGATCCTGTTTAATATTTCCCCGGGCACTGATAGTAACATTATTTCTCCATAATTTGTGCACTCTTATAACGTTCCTTTTTTGTCACCTTGACATACATCCTTCCTTAAAGCCTAGTCATATTTCTTCTCTCTCTCCCAGACGTAAATGCTAAAGTTAATAAATTAATTTACATGTCACAGCCAACAAACAGTTTACAGCATACAGGTTATGTACAGTTTGAACTTGCCTTACCCGCCATTCAGTTTTAGATAGTGAACAATGTGTAAAATAATGAAATTGTGGTCTGAAAGGATCAGAGAATAAGGAGCTGTAATATGTCTAGATGGGTAGATCATTATCACTTGTAAGGCAAATAACACACACACAAACACTCACTTTTAACTACAATAAACACACCACATGTACTCATGCATGCGTGCGCAGACACACTCATTTCATTTATGTGTTATATGTATTTCAAGTGGTAACATTTCATCTACCTTTCTAAACAATATTACTGATCTACTTGACAAAGATTTTTCTTTTGTTTCATGGTGTGGCACGCCCACAGTTTCATTATAATTTTTATTTACTTGATAAAATTGTGCTTAAAATTTTGATAAAGATTTTGTTAAAAGTGTTGATACTGTCAGCAGTAACAGCACACTGCCAAACATCAAAAAGTTGTACCACGCCTCTGTGAAGAAGGTGAGTCGTCAAATTTGACCTCAACTAATGACCAATTAATATTAGTAACATATAAAAACTTGAGCCAAATTGCAAATGACTTATTCATATTCACGTCTTTTGGCACATTGACAAGATGCCTTTAATTACTTATATATGGCCCAATGACCTAAAATGTTGGATCAGTTACTGATATCAATCAAACTTCTTCTACTGGGTATGGACAGGCATGTTTATATGCATTATGCCAGGTACACTTGTGTCTCACACCATTAATCATGTCCTGCTGAAACTGCCTTGGTAAAAATGAAGCCGCATGGGAGTCCCCAGCTCATATGTCCATTGGCATGCTTTCTCTAGGGTAGGTCATCTTGATCCTAAATCATAACACAAAGAAATTACATCATACAGACAATAAAACTAGCCAAAAGGATTTTTATTAATTTATGTTTATGGTGTCCTGGCTAATTCAGTGAACATTTTCAATGTCTATTTAAAAACAGGACACGAGTGAAAACTGCAGACAGAAAGGTATTAAAACACAGCACATTCAAAACAAAGAAACAAAATGTGTTAGATGATGATACAATGTGAAACACTGGTGTTCCAACAAGACCCCCGCAAATAACTTTCCTCACATTAAGTAGCTGGATACTGCAGTTCTTGAATCAAACTGCAAATGCAATGGCACCTGCGCTGTACGTTGGCTGTTCATTTATTGACTAACCTGATTGGTCGACCTGCCACCACTTGCATACCTCTTCCTGGCATGATTGGACCACCCAGATACCTCTGCCGGACAAGATGTTGCATTACGGTACCCTGGCTCACACCTCTCACCAAACCGTGCCCCATCAATGCTGCTGGGGTTGCATTGCCTCCTCGAATCACAGCAGTGTTCCTTAGGTTCTGTGGCTGCAGCATTGGATTACCCATCAGACTAGTTGGAACCAATCTGAAAAGAAAAAAGAAAAAAAAGTCAAATATGCTATTCATTGTGTTTAAATTGAAGAGCCCTCACTCCTCTTCTTCTTCGTACACTCTCAGACGTCAACTTGAATATGTTCAAATAAAAAAGTGGTCAGCTTAAGGCTATTTCTATCTCCACAGAGCTATTCCATGACTGGCACTGGTGATGGTCACACGCGCTTTCTCTGTTCCTAATATGTTGGGCATCTTTGAACCAGATGTTCAGCAGTCATTTTATCGGTGCCACAGTCACACTCATTAGTAGTTCCTCATAGGTGGCATCTCAATCTGTTGTGGTCCATGCAGAGTCTGAAGATTATCACTTGTTCTCTTCTAAAGATAGGAACTACGGATGAGTGTGACTGTGGCACTGGTAAAATGACTGCCAAACACCTGCTTCAAAGGTGCCCAACATATGCGACTCCTGTGCTCAATTTTATTTCACGACCATTTCTGAATCAGACCACAACAAATCTTACCTATCTTGATTTAAATACTATTTGTGAACAATTACATCACTGTCAGTGTCACCTATTTTAAGCCATTTAGAAATATTCCAAGAGAAAAAGTTGGCTGGCAAAAAAGTTGCAAGTTAAATGGATACTTTTTTAAAAATATAAATATACAGAAAAGTCAGAGAATGAGAATTAATGGTGGAAACTGAGGGTGTAAATTACAGACCAACTGAAAGTAGATCAGACTGGTGCTTTAAGCGATGACAGTTCGAGTCCAAAGATGGGTCTTTCCAGAAATCAGAGTGTTGATTTTGGTCAGTTCAAATATGGTTTGTTTTGTTTGGTATTTTTTCCCACCATGTTTCCCAATTTTATTTAATAAAGACAAAAGTAGAAAAAAAAAACATATTTTATTTTGTTATATTTATTAAATGCCTTTTCACATTTACTAGCATAAGCATAGCCCCCTGTGGATTAAAAATCTTTGTTAGAACCAGAAAACAGTACTTAAGAGAAGTATATAACAATAAATGAGGAGGCTGCTGTAAAACTGGTAAGAAAACAAATATATAAAGTACAAGTTAACAGTACACAGGAAACATATACAAAAAAAGAGCAGTACAAGCAGATGAAAAAGTAAACAACACAAGGGATGAGCGAAAAAAGAACAATAATAACGCAAGAAAATCACAAAACCAGAAAGAAATATCGAAACAAGAAAGTGTACTGTTAACTTGTAAAACTGATTTCATACCATTTTATTTTTTTACTTTACATTTGTTTACTTGTGAGAAGGCTTTTTGTAGTTTGTATGTCTCCGATGATGCCGGACAGAAATGTTCCTTATAAACTGTTTATTTATTCCTCAATCAATGCGAGATTTGACACAGACACTTTCCACTGGATGATAAAACTTTTAACAGATCAGATTTATATGTTACCAAAATTTTTATTTGTTCCAAATAATGCTGTAAAATGTTGCAACCTTTATTAATATCTCTAAATACTAACTTTAAATTTCTATAGCCCAAGACCTACTAAGGTTGACAAAAATTTCCATGGCAACAGATTTTCTTGGAAGAATCACCATATATTTAGGTTTGTCACTTTTTTTTTTTTTAATGCGTTTAATTTCATTTACACTTTCTTTCTCTTCTGTTTTCATTTGTTTGTCCATGATGAAGGCCTTGTGGACATAATGTAGGTAATTCTCTTTGTCCTTTGTCCCAGCAAGACGCATCACCTATTTTCATCTAGCCCTCCATGGCAACTAATAATATTGTACCATAAAATATTTAGTTATGCACAACAACTATTGTTGTAAGTTAAGTGTGCGCAACTTAATTGAAATCCTGCAATTATTTTTGAAAATAGCACTTTACTCCAGCTCCTGCCCTCAACAACTATCATTCTAAAAGCAAACAGACAGAATGGCCATATGGGGAAAAAAAATGAAACATAAAAAGAGAAAACAAAACATAAGATGGGGGGAGACTGCTGTCACAGACTAAGAAGATGACAACAGGAAGTTAGCATAAAACCGGAGTAACAGGACTGAACAAATTTTTTATAACAAAACTGAAGAAAGACCAACAATAACAGAAAAATGATAAAGATTCAGTAAAAAAGACCAACAATAACAGAAAAATAGATAAAGATTCAGCAAAAAAAAGACCACCAAAAGGTCCACAATGGCCTGGAACACTAAGGAAGGAGTAGAAATCATATAGTATTTTCCCAGAAAATAAGCCAGCATTCAGTAATTTCTAATTCGGCAAGATGCACTATTTTTACTAAATCAAAAATGAACAAGCACTACAACCTCTAGAATAGACACTTACACAAGCACGAAATCGTATCCTATATAGATTTTGACACTAAATATCTAGAAGCAGGAATCTTACCTGATACCTCTCTGCTGCATCATATTTGCATGCTGTGTGGCCAGGGTTCTGTGTCTCAAAGCATTGGCATGGAACATAGCTGCCTGAGCTATGCTACCAGGGGCTGCAACTCTCTGCTGAACAACAGTTTGCTGGGCAAGGCCCCCAAGACCTGTTGTCATAGTACGCTGTTGAACCACCATGGTTTGACCCCCATTTGCAAGTGTGCGATGCTGCAATACAGCTGTAGCCTGCACTCCATTGGACAATGCTTGTTGCTGCACAACAGTGGCTTGTGCCATCCCTCCACTAAGACCTGTGCTCATACTCTGATGCTGCATTATGGTGGCTCCACCTGGGTGTTGGGCAATGTGGACAGAGGAGCTTGTCATAACTGTGGGACCACCTAATCCTAAAAATGGAGACAATACAGCATACCAGTTTTAGAAAAACACAATTCAAAATTCTCTTGGATGCAACCATCAAAGTAAAGGAGTCAGTTCAGAAATTAGTCCACTGAGCTAAACACCCGGGAACACTAAAAACAAAAGATGCAACTCAGAAACAAAGAGAAAAATAGCCCAAGCTGGAATAAAAAAGCATTCTGAAGCAACCTATACATATAATTTTAAACAAAAGTAAGAGTGACAATTTTTTCATGTTAAAAATGCCTATAAAAATAGGAAAGGGAATCATGCACAACCTGTAAATAAGAAAGATCAATAGTGTCATAGAGCTGCAGTTTTACAGAACATTAAGAAATCTGTGGACTAATAATGACAATATCCAACAGAAAGATCACTGACAACATCCACAAGAAATGTCAATGTGCAAAAAGGAAACTTATTACATGAAAACATCAGCCATCTTACAAGGAGGGATCAGAGCACCATTTTTCAGCTCCAAACACAACATATAAAACTCAACAATCACTTGACAGAATCCAACCACAATACATTCCAAAGTGCCAGCTATGTACTTACCCCTACAAAACTGTTGACTACAACCACTTTTAGTGTCCAACACTCGATGATGTTAGGAAAATGCTCCTTCCACCGAGGCCAGATAAATGGAACACCTTATATGGAGCAAAGCAACAACCTGCGAGCACATACAGATACCGCTACATAGTTTTGGGCCGAAGGGCGAGAGCCCAAATGCCGCTGGATCAATAACAACAACAACACACATATCAGAAACAGGCAAACCAAATTCACTGGATAGAAAAGATAGAACACAAGACAGAGAATAACAAAGTTAGAAGAAGCTGGTCTGCCTAACAAGAGCATGAAAGAAAGTCAACAATATAATGTACAAATAGCTCTATATGGTGAAAGCTCTTGAGAAACGAACAGTCAGCATTAAAACTTCAAGATGCAGAATAGGACCATGCAGGTCAAGATCTACCCTCTTCCACACCAATCTACAATTACTGATATGAAGGAAATGCTTAAATGCTTCTTTTCTACAAATTCCCCCTTCAGCAATATTAATCTTTTGGGTGCAACTCCCATCAGTGAAATACTGACCCATACACTCAAAAAGAAACCTACAGTAGCATCATTCAGATTGACAAGAAATGTTTCTTCTGTGCTACACACCTCCTTATGCAATTTTTATAGACACACCCTTTAACTAGAATTGTAACATTTTAACTTATAATGGGGAAAAGCGCAGAACAGAGAGCTGACAGAAAGATTTAACAGATAATAGGTAATTGTATTAATCCAATTCATACTCAGCTAAAGTACATGAAGAAATTACTTAAAAGAAATGACCTATTTTGTGTTTAAAATGTGGGAGCCAGATTTACATGATGAAATCCTAGCCGAAGGAAGTACTGAGAGGAAGCTTTGATAAGTGCAGTGATATAAAGCAACAGCATCAGTAGTTTTGTCTACATATGGGACCATTAGCATTAAAAAACCATTGATTTAATTATCCCCTTATGTAACTCATTGTAAGTCTTATGGCCTGAACATATTGAGTTTTTGTCCGCCACCTTTGGTTAACTTTGAATTAAGGAAATGAGCTAAAACGTATGGTGTCCATAAATATTCAATACTTATGCATACCTGTCAACTTGTACGTTTTTATCATACGATGTAAGTTTGTTTGATACTTTTAGCAGTGTACGCCTTACAGAGGTCGTTGTAAAGATTTTCAACAACAAATGGGGAAAAAAAATTTTTTTTTCTTATTAAAAACAAATCTAAAAATATTTTCCAACCCAAGTGTTTTTTTTTAATCAGAAAATATTTTCTAGCCCAGGTTTTTTCTTTTAACCAATTTTTTTTTTTATTCCGGGATTTCTCGTCATCTGTTTTTAAAACGAGGACTCTCCCAGCAACCAATCATCAGATGTTTATTATGAATTCAATTACGGATTTATAATGGGAAGTTGGAAGTTTATTGTTCGTTATTTTTAACGTACCATGTTTTCTTGTGTGTGTGTTTTTTATATATTGTATTTATTGTGTATCAATAAGATGGGACGGGATTGGGTTAGGATTAATGCAAGGCAGCATCTTTGTTTATGTGCGTTCGAGCCGTTGACTATGAAACTGCAAACAAAACAGGTGAGGGCGCAGTGTATAGGCCTATGTGTAGATTATTTCGGTAATTGCGCCGAAATCGATTCCGTAGGTGGGAGCATAATTGGCTGTTGCTGTTGTTTTTTAAGTCTGATATGAGTGTTTTCTTACACAGTATTATTTGTGCATTTGCAGAACGGGTAGGTTTAGGGTTAAAGTTAGCATTATGTAATGTGTTTCTTGGTGTGCATCATTGGGATAAGTGTCAAGAGATGAAATCGCAAAATAGTTACACGAGGCACGATTATCGTATGTTATTACTGCATTTGTTTGGTTTTTTAAAATGAATGAATTCATGTTTATTATTATATTAGCACAGTCTGGGTGTTTGTGCACGTTCTTACGCGTGAAAAAGCTGTAAATACGATTTTCCTTTTTTTTTTTGTTCTGAGCGAAACGGTGAGAACTGTGTACTTGACCTTTTTTTGGTGGAAATAAAGCACAGTGGGGCGAATCATTCCGGGCTATTGAAATATATCGTTTTCATCAGAATTATAGTTAGGTTACAGTGTTAGGTTTATGATTCCTTAACCTAACCCTTTACATCCCCGACCCTTTTCCTTTTTACTGCGTCTGTAAATTTGGTTGAAATGAAGGACGGGACCAAAGATGCAGCAATAGAGAATGCAGTCAGCGACCCATAGCTTGACTGCTTGCATCAGGGTCAGCGAACCAGAGCTGACCAAGACCCTACTCCACCTCCACGTGGTGGTCCTGGAAACAGTCTGCATCACTGCAGTCTGGCTGAGAGAGTAGGGATCGAAGAGGGAAGGCAAACCCGGTCCCAAAAAATGCCATGCTGAAGTCGGATGTGTCGGCTGAAAGGCGCAGATATCGCAGCTTCGGCGTAAACAGACACAACGCAACCAACGTCCTTTTCAGGACGAACGAGGAAGAAGAAGAAGAAGAAATGAAGGACAGTGGGTCATCTGTTTGGTAGCCTTAAAAAAAAAGATTTCAGAAACGAAAGTTCAGAGGTCGTAGTAGTAGTCACAGTATTTTATGCACGGGATGAAATCCTTAATTTAAAACTGACTTCTGTTATAAAATTATTGATTTTCTGGTACATTTTGCAAAACTAACACAAACATCACAAGGTTATGAAGGCTGTGATAACTTTATGGGATATAACACACATTTTAAATGATTATCACTTGCAGTATGTCTAATACATATAAAGAGCAGCATGAGACTTTATTAGTTTGTTTTATATCGCACTATTTCAAATGTTAAACTAATTAGTATTAGTCATTTGTCTTTTTAAAACCGTATCGCGCTTAATATATTAATATATTTTTTTAAGGTTTTGGGGGTTTTTGTAAGGTTTTTACTGGTCCGGCATACAGTTTTTTGTCTCAGGAGGTTGACAGGTATGCTTATGTCACTTTTACGACTGCATTTTCAAAAATACTAAACGTAATAATTTTTTTTTTTAATGAGCATTCTAGCTTTCAGGACTAATAAATTACAATAGAATATTCTTACAATGTGTTTACCCTATTTTCATGTCAGAGTTTTAGAACAATGTGATCTACCATATTTGAACAAGATGTAAAGGACCTGTACAACAGGGATATATAAGCTATCATCAAAGAGCCTTATCAAGGGCAAGAATGTTAACACTATAAAGAGCACACAAAGAGATCGCTGGAACAGAATGTCACTTCTAGACAAGCTATATAAGATTTACTAGGAATTATAATCAGGAAGCAGATGATACAACAACAAACAAGGTCACAACTAAAATAATTAGACTTAATTTTATTCTAAAACAATGGCTAACATCAGAATGAATTTACTTTTTGTGTGCGCTCTTTGTTTTCATACAGCTCATTCACTGTTAAGTACATTAGACTTTTCTGGGCAGTAAAGATCAATGGTAACAAGTGTTAATTTCTCAACTTATTCAAGCTGACGTCTGAAAGAATACGAAGAAGGAGAAGAACTACAGCTGTGCTGTTATACACAGACCAGACTCGGTAAACAAGCCACAGTAGCTAGTAATAAAGAAAGGCTGTGCTGATGTATGTCACGCATAAAGAGTTACTTCTTCTTCATTCACTTTTAGACGTCAACTTGAATATGTTTAAAGAAAGCTGTGGTTGTGGGCATCTCCGTATAGTTTTTCCAGGAGTGGTTCTGGTGATGGCTATATGTGCTTTCTTTTTTCTTTTCTTTTTTTAACGTATGCCCACTATTACTCAAGGTGAAATCTCAGGTTAGTATGTCCAACCTCAGACTGATTTTACGGGAGTATCCTATTTTCCCTGTACACTGACAGGTGTCCTCTCGCCATTCAGGCAGATACTTGCCATCTTCTGAGAGTACCCATTACAGCTGGGTTGGCTCAGGAGCCGTTCAAGTTATTCCAGTCCCTGGTCGACGACACTACTTGAAATGTCCTCGAATTAATCCAGTCCAAATCCCGGTCGACGACACTCCTTCAAATGTACTCGCCCGGGCTTGAACCTGGATCACCCGATCGCCAGTACATTGTGGTAACCATTACACCAGCGCTGCTCCCATGTGCTTTCTATGTTCCTCTGATGTTGAACACCTTTGGAGTAGATGTTCAACATAAAGAATTTAATGGGTTACATTCTGCTGTGAGTTTTAATCAATGATATACTACATTAGACATATTAAGCCATACCTTGAACTACAGCTGCACCAGTATACATGGACGGACTGATGCCTGAGACATATGGCATCGAGCAACCAGCAGGCATGAAGGGGACCAATGCTGAATGTCTGGCAGCTGCAGATTTAAATGTTTGGTCACCTGTGCAAAGTGCTGCTTCATGTTTCTCTTCAGTAACTGGCCTAGAAGGGTGAGGTGATGGTGCTGAAGAGCATGTGCTGGTTATTGCTGGATCCTTTGTAGAAGAGGTAACTGCTTCTGTCACTGTGTTTTGAGAGGTTGTGTATGTTTCACTACTGGGTATCTGTGAACTAGACAACGCAGCAGTATTGGCACTATCATCAGAACTAATTGCAGGATTCCACCCACCAACCTGATTGTCACTAGCACCATACTGGTTTACTGCTGAAATATTCACCAGCTCAGTCATAGCAGCAGTTTGGTAGTGTGCAGCCAGGGAATCCTCTTCATAACTTTGATAGATGCTGGGGCTCACTGAGATGCAGGGAACATAATCTTCATCCAATGCTTCTGTGTCCATTTCTTCTGCCTCATCAGTGGGGTGTTGTTTATAAGATGAAACTTCTTTCTCACTAGTGGTCTGTTTGTATCTCAACAAACTATCTTTATTTTCAACTGACTGTTTATAACAAGATTCAGACTCTGCAGCTGAAAAATGTTTGTACTCACTATTAATACCTTCAGTCTGTCTGTATTCATCAATTTCAGTGGAATTATACTCTTCAAATGACTGTTGGTATTCTGATTCTTCAGCACCATTTTGATTAATGGAACAGCTAGTTTCATTTGATGCTTTTTGTGTGGAATAATTTGACTTTTCTGGAGCACCATTTAAAAATGTCGATTCAAAAGCAGTATTGCACATTTCTGAGATCTGTGATGATTCATATCGGTCCAAAGATTGTAGAGTTTGTGTGGTCAACTCTGACTGTGGGTTTGCAGATGGCAGTTGAAGCTGGACAGACACAGATGACAGATAGCTATCTTCTCCTGGAAAATTATGAGGAGCACCAACTGAATGATAGCTTTCTTTTGAATGAATTAATGTAGCGCGCTGATCAGCAGGACTACCTGATGACAAGTACTGCTGAATGGCAACCCCAACATTATTGATGCTATCTAAACATTCATATAACTCACTCGCTTCACTGCGAGAAAACTGATCAGATTCTAAATTCATATTTCCTGGAGACGAGTAACAATCCATGCTGCTAATCTCTAAAATTCCAGATTTATCTTTCCTTGATTGTTTAATATTATAGTTACTTTTATCTTCAGTTTTGTCTACACAATTTTTAGAAGATAACTTAGTTTTATGTACTGCAATGTCACTGTCTGTGCAGATTATGTGTTCCACAGGTCTGACCGTCATAAAGTCTATGCAGTTTGTAGTTTCAAACTCTTTATCACAGTTTAAATGTGATGTTGGACCACTTTTATCCACAAGATGATGTCTTGAGGCTGACATATTGTCATTATCACACAGTGTCTGTTCATAACAACCATATGATAAACCTGAAGTTTTCTCTAAAGATTTCAGTTCTGTAAATACTGAAAATGTTGAGTTCTCAACAATACCATTACCACATCTGTAATCTACATATGTCTCACAGATATCAACAAGCTTTTCTTCTTCAGTGCCAGGTGCTTCTGATTTGGGATGACTTTTATATGTCTTGGAGCATTGTTGTGGAATAGCATTCTCACGTACTTTGTTGTCACCATGGTTTTCTGGACTTTGAAGTGTTGTTGGGCAGGAGGCCATAACCCTAGTTTCAGTCATGTCGGAATCATCAGATGTCCCCTCTGTACCGTCAGCCTTCTCAGCATCGTGAAACCGAGACTTATCACTATCATCGATGCAGTCTTCATTCTGCAATGGGATACAGGGGAAAAGAAGTCAGATATAAACAATACCAGAATATAATTTTCAGCAGATACCTGAAAAATGAATGATATTCAAGATTAATTTTCAGAAAGGACTAAGAGCAGTAAATGTACAGTGATGATTTTACTCTATGTATGGCTATACATTTATCTCCTCCTCCATTAAAAATTTTCAAAACTAAATTTTACTTCCCCACCCACCAAGAACTCTCCACCTCCTCTCAAATGAAGCATTTGTAACACATAATTTCAAACACATATCTCTTGACATTAGAATTACTATCCTTTTGAGAATTTCATGAATTCATACCAAATGGTTGACTACTAATTCACATTTTACATAGACAATTAATTATCTCAATCCTTTACCAATCTAGTGTTGTTGTTTTTTTTTTTTTTAATGTCATGTAGTTTGATAATGATATGTTTTATTCCCTTTTTAAAACAAAAATGTTATGCAAGGTTCACGAGGTTTCAGAAGTAGATCACTGTAAATTTCAGAAAAATGTGGTGAAATCTCACAAATTTGGTAACGTTTCTGCAGCTTTTTGAGGTAATGAAATGTTGCTATCACAAGAAACATCTGTCAGATACCAATATAATGCTCAGAAGAAAAGCAATAATTAAAATGTGAAAATGTGGTGAAAGTTTTGCATGTTTTAAGACAGCGTGCTGGATTCAAATTTAGCAGAAGGCAACAAATTGGGTTCAACAGTCATAGGCACACTGATCTGGTGATACTGATATACGAGTAGTTTACGACTTTTGAATGCATATAAAATGAATCTAAGATCATTTCTATAAACGTATCTAAGATAGCCTCATGTAATCCAGGGGTCACCAAAGAGACAAAGATAGCCTCATGTAATCCAGGGGTCACTAAAGATACAAAGAAAGAACAGGACTACTGTTCGCTCAGGCATATCGTACCAGGTGACTACCATGATAATGTGCATGGGTTGGCAATGTCATCATATAAAACAAACTGGTTCAGAAACCACTACTGCAAGAGCACAGAAGAGCTTTGGTGCAGGCTTCCAGCAAGGGGATCAGATGCAGTGGTGGCTCCATGTTTCATGATGAGTGGAAAACGGAATCATGATGATGTATTTAAGATCATTTTTGACAAATGCAGTATATACCAGCTGAGAATCTGATTGATAGAATCTGAAGTTTCATAAAATACAAACATCTCAAAATCGATATTTTTAACCATATTAAAGGATTTCGCTTTCTTTCCCAAAATCAAGACTTTGCCGGAACAAGTCACATATGACTTTACATTAAATAGTCCAACAATAGTTCATAGTTTAACAGATAGTACTCCTATTGTTAGGACTAAAGTCCTATGTGAGAAACTTACAAATCAGAACAAAAATTGCTCGCCAACAATCAAGACTTCATAGATATCACCATCTTTATAGGCTCATGGGGCCTTTTTTATTGTTTTTTTTTTAAAGTATTATTTCTTAAGTTACATGAACTTAAAATAAATGGTTAAATTCTAAATTACGCCTTTCAATAACTCTATCAAAGTGTTTTTGTTAAGACGACTTAAGAACTTCATAAAGATATTCTAAAGAGCTTACGAGCAGCCTGGTGATTTTAAAAAGCAACTCTTTGCTTTGGGTACAGAACTAGTTGTTTTAACCCTGGCATGCAACCATTATAATCATTAATAATACCATTCAGTGATATCTCCCAGAATAATATTGTACTGGTACAAAACATTAACCTCATATAGTTTCAGGGGCTTCTCTGATGAGACAAAAGACAAAATAGACATACTGCTCCCTTGGAAGGTAAAGGATCCCGTTTACAAGCCCACTGAGGCATATTGGGAATATGGTGTTAGGCCTATATTTTCTTAACCATCGTCACACGAGGGGTGATGTGGTCAGCATCATGCCGGCCGCCTTAACCTTCCCAGAGTTGCTCTGGTACCCAATTGGGGCTGGGTCGACCCAGGAGCCGTTTGCAGTCTAAAAAAATCCCACCTCAACTTGGGATCGAACCATGGACCACTGAACTAGGAAGCCAGTGCACTAACCACTGTGCCACCGCGGCTCCCACTGCTCCCTTTGGCATGACTAATATGAACTTGTGCATGATTGGGGGGGGGGGGGGGGGGGGGAGGGGGGGGGGAGAGCGCCTAATCATGTAAAACAAATTGATAAGAAAAACCACCGCTGCAAGAGTACATGGATGCTTTGGTGCAGGCTTCCATCAAGATGGGATAACTGTAGGGGTGGCCCTATGCTCCGTAAGGAGTGAACAGAGAAATAAATGACAAAAAAATTGACCTGTTTTCTATTGCATTAAAAACGTGATGGTTTGTGATGTTGGCAGATGTAGTTTTCTAACACTAATAAAAAATCTGTTAAGAAAGATACCTCCCCCTTGTGGCTTCAGTCTGTGTCATGAGCATCCCCATGTTTGGTTTCTGCACCATCTTTTTTTGTCAAAAAATAAAACGCTGACAGCAAATGTCAGGGCGGCCAAAAGAGACGACAAAGAAATTATGGCAGATTTACAGTAAATGGAATGAAAACTCCAGAACTGTGGTAACTAAATTGTTTCGAATTATGAATGCAGGTTTTTAATGCCAAAAGTGCAGCATGACAATCAAACATAATAACAATAAAGAGAGAGAACAAGTGAGGAAAGGCTTAATCTTCTACAGTAAATGCCCCACTTGCCTAAAACGTTCCCTCTCTCAAGCAAATACATTTCCAGCCTTGTTAAAATAACACATAAAAGGTAATGGTAGTCCCATTGCAGATCTGCCGTAGGGGAGTGAAGTGTTCAAAACTTCACTATACAAGGTACAGTTTCAAGAGGTGGGGTGATTAGTTCCTGTCCTCGCTGCCTTCTGCCTATCCTAACTCAAGAGCACAGTCAGGTAACCATTTACAGCTAATCAGACAGAGCTTAAATGCCATTGTATTCTGAACCCAGTAACTTTGCCGTGAGAGGCCAGCGTTTTAACAACTCTGCCAGTCGACCACTCTAAGATAACACACAGGACACTCAAATTCTTACATGTCACCTTTGCAACTTTAGTACAAAGATTTGATTTATTTTACGTCACAAAAGTAGCTGTTAATTTATCTACAACTATTTTAATGCAGTGACTAAAGATTCTAAGTATAAGAAACAAAATTTACTTATTACACTGACAAACAACATTTTTCTTTCTTATATAAGAATAAGTGTTCTTAGGTCAGTTTCTTGCGCTGATTTCAAATCTGAAATCCGTTTATATCTATCACATCGGGTTCTTAAGATATTTGTGAATAAATGTATTTTTGGGAAACCGTTATTTGCTCCATTTCATTTTTACTATATAACTTATTAAAAAATTAATAAAATGCAAAATAATTCTACTTTTTATACTGCTAAAAGATGCATGACATATGTTACGCTATTTTTCAAATAGTTACTGTATTTTGAAATAATTCTGAGCAAAATATGGCTTCTAGAAGTTGTAGAAATTCGGCTGATCTGTTCTGTTACGTTTGCGGATATTTTACCGATCGTGTTCACCAGAAAAACTTTACACCATTACTAAAGAAAGCATATGAACTTTATTTCGATTCGAAAGTTGATGATGCAAATAAATCTTGGAAGCCAAATGCAGTTTGTTCGACTTGTGCAAATACATTGGCAGGTTGGTTACGAAAATCGCCAAAGCATAAGTCGATGCCTTTTAGAGTGCCAGTAATATGGCGTAAACCGACAAATCACGCTACTGATTGTTACTTCTGCTTGACAAATATCCATGGTTTCACTTTTAAAACTAGAAAGTCTGTGGTTTATCCAAATATTGAATCGGTTTCGAAACCAGTGCCTCATGATCCAATCACGTGTCCGATCCCAGTTTCACCAGAACAATATCCGTTGGACGTGAATGAACCACCAGAAAGTGATAGTTTACCTGCTTTAGAAACTAATTCTGACTCGGATTATATACCGGTGACTGGTGGTGTTCACTTAACCATTCAGAACTTTCAGATCTAATACGCAATATCGCTCTTACCAAAGGACAAGCGGAATTACTCGGTTCGCGACTCAAAGAATGGAATCTTTTAGCGCCCAATACTCCAATATCTAAATTTCGTCATAGACACAGAGAACTTGTTCAATACTTTGAGATGGATGATGACATTTGCTATTGCAAAGATGTAAACGGTCTAATGGTGCACCTCGGTCATGAGCACATAGTCAACGAATGGCGACTTTTCATCGACTCTTCCAAGACTAGTCTAAAAGCCGTGTTATTGCATAACGGACATTTATTTTCATCAATTCCAGTCGCCTAGTCTGTTCATATGTTCGAGAAAAAGTTTCCGCAAGTTAGCGATGCAAAGATAAAGGAAGGTATCTTTGTAGGACCTCAGATTAGGAAAGTTATTGCAGACAAACAATTCGAGAACTTGTTACATGGTAGTGAACTTCGCGCATGGATGGCATTTAAATCGATCGTCGATAACTTTCTGGGAAATCACAAATCTGTCGACTATGTGCATATTGTTAAGCAGTGCATAGATGCATATAGAATTATGGGCTGTAACATGTCCCTCAAAATCCATTTGCTCGATTCGCATCTTGACTTTTTCCCTGACAACCTTGGCGAAGTCAGCGATGAACATGGAGAACGATTCCATCAAGATATCGCCGTAATGGAGTCACGTTATCAAGGACGGTGGAGTGTGACCATGCTTGCCGATTATTGGTGGATGCTTCATCACGATGTACCACATGCCATTCACCGACGAAAGTCGACTGCAAAGAAATTCAAGCCTACATAACTGTTATACTTCTTGTACGAATGATGTTGTAATACTGTATGCGTTGTTAAAAAACTTCAATTGCGTATTTCTAGAGATCCCGACCTGATAGAGAAAAACGGTTTGCAGATTTAAAAACAGCGCATTAAAATTGACCAGAAAAACATAGAAATGTTAGAGAAAGAAAAAAATATATATAAATGTCAATGAAGCAAAGACAGCCTTCCTAAATGAAAAATGTCCTTCCCAGAGAATGATATAAACACTAGAATGACTATAAAACACCCTAAAAAAAAGAAATCAGGTTATGTAATTGCTTTTATTAGGGGGGAAAAAAATCAAAGTAGACCGAATCCCGTTTATTTTAGAACACTGACATTTATTTCATTAGTTCTGAATGGTTTTAATGGGTATGCCATGTGTATTCTACTTTGTAAACTGATTTTACATTCACCTCAGCTAATTTTATTTTTGTCTTTTTTCACTGTTTGATGCTATCTGTTTCTGTAATGCTACTTGAATCTTGTGATGACAAATACATCTATCACGTTTTGCTGCTGTTATTTTGCCTTTAAGACATCAATACTTATACCTTTATTCTTGGAAATGTTATAAGTGTATGATGAACTTAAAAAATGATTAAATATAGCTATAATATTTTGACCCAAAAATAATTATTTGGAGAACATACTTACCTTCCAAAGATTACCAGCAAAGGAAGATAAACAGAAAGAAAAGAAAAGACAGAAAGAAAGAACTACATGGTAATGTCCCGCTTAGCGATACAGTCCTAGAAATCAAAGAGCCAAACAAAACTGCGGCCTACAGGGTTATTCGGACACAGCATAAATGGAGATGCAATCCCGACAGGTTATGTTTAACCTGAGACTTATAAGATAAGGATAGGAAACTCTATACAGAGTGATACAACAAAAGGCAATCTGATCATCAGAAGTTACTGTATCAATCATTATTACCCTTAAGCTCCCGATGAAGCCCGGACCTTCAACAAACGTATGCCAAGTCCTACGTGTCTTTTACTATCAGCTCAAGGTCTTTCCATGTCTTCCTCATTTTTCATTTCTGTATCCCGATTTCTTCTCCGTGTGTCTTTTGTTATACCTCTTAACCTGGGGATTCCAGAAAGAGGACTGCCTGGAAATGCTATTAACAGGTTTCCTCCATGTGTGTCCTATCTATCGCCAGTGTCATCTTATTGTCTCTTCCTTATCTGTACTGTGTGCTACATGGTATTCAACGAGTGTAGGTAGTAATAAACAGTAATTCAGTAAGGTGCCTCAAATAATAAATCTATTATGCACGATATTGAGTTAAATAATGATCAGCACAAGTCTGAAGAATTATTAGAGCAACAGAATGAGAGAGGCCAGATGTAGCCTTAAATTTTTAAGAGAGGAATACGATAGGCGGGAGACTGCAAATGTTTGTAGTGTTGTTCGGCTCAGCTCTGCTCTAGCTAATCCATCTCTGTTACTGTAATTACGATAAAGAAAATTTTGAACATGAATTTTACATTTTAAAAAGTCACTCGCTATTTTTAAACTGTCTTCACTTGTATCCATTAGATACACATGAAACAAATGTCAAAACAAGGCAATAACTGTTATTTGACATTTAACTAATGATTTATATTTGTTTTAATTTCTAGAAACAAAATAAAGTAAAACCTAAAATGGCCAATAAACTCATGGTACAAGAAAGAGCAAAAACTGTTGCCTGCTACGAGATCATGTGTTAAAATACAGGCTGGATCTCACTTTCAGCGGAAATGTAAATGTGACAGCATTTTATGTAATAAAATAACAGGTAATTCTCTTTATTCTTGCATTTGTTTCATATTAATTAGTTCAGCATGGTCCAACTGCAGTCCCGCGGGCCAAATGTGGCGCGCGTAAAACTGTTTTGTGGCCTGCGCTCATACAAAAAATGTTTGTTAAAGTTACATGGTATAATTAATAATTTCGGGATTATTTGACTCAAAAGTCCCCTGCAAAGCAATGTTTTACTGCCTGCAGTCAGCATCCAAACGTGTCTGATTGACACTGATATCGAGACTCTTGTTACAGAAAATTCACATACACCAAACTTCCCATTAGGAGGTAAGAATAAAACTACAATCAAATTTCAATAGAAATTCAATGCTCATTGTCATTTTTATTGTATTTTATTTTTAATTTAGCACTCTTAAACTTTCATCCATTTTTCACTGAGCTTTTATTGTAATGGTTGTAAATGATTTTGTTTATCCTGAATGGCCCGCGAACTTTACATTTTTGATTTATGTGGCCCTCGGGGAAAATAAGTTGGACCACCCTGAATTAGTTGCACAGGATTGAAGAAAAAAAGTGTAAAGACTTTTTTATTCACCCTGTAGACATGCATACAAAGACCTACTCACCAATGTGTCAGCTAAACAGCAACGTGTCACAGCAGCAGTGGGGAACAGTAATGTATACAAAGATGGCCGTTCATGGTATATAGTTCTGTCTTTTTTTTTTTTTTCAAATGAAAATGGCTCCAAGATGAAAGAGCGCAACAGTGAAACAGCGCTATACAGGAAGCGCTAGGTGGGGCATCACTGTACTATCCAAATTGCATTGATAATTTACATCAAAAAGTTTGCCATATACTTAAATCATGCTGAATATGTTGATTACAGCACAGAAAACGTGTATAAAACAAGTGAAAAACTAACTGATCAGAGCAGCATCAATGAAGAAGATGCAAGGAAAACAAAAAACTTTGTCGTTTGATCTCATATAACCACTCCTATTTTATGGAGCTGGTGGTCTGTCCCAGTCTTCTTTCATCGCCTTACAGGGTTTCCAATAACAGCTTTTGTAAGGACCATGTTGTTTTTCTGCTCCTCTCAGAGTCAACATTCTTGAAGGAGCTGTTTGCTTGTTTTCCCCACATGGACTGTCTGTTAATTAGTTTACCAGGTGATATTTGAGTCTGAAATGGCCAGTTCTCAGTCTGAAAATTATTACTTGATCTTTTCCCAGAAAGATGTAGTATGCTTTTGTTATATCTAGCTGTGCATGTTCTCTATGCCATTTTTGTTTGAAGTCATTGTTTTAATAACTGCTCTTATCTCTTCATACAGTTCCCAGTTTGAATTTTACTTCCACCCACTTCAGCCAGTCTATCTGAACTTCCATTTTCTGTAAGGGATCCAGTGTAGATTCACTTTGTTCAATCTATGGCTGATCTCCATTTGTGTTTCTGAAAGATTATCCAGTTCATTGTTTTTATGGTTCCTTTGATGAGACAAAGAAAGAAAAGGACTACCATTCCCTCAAGCATGTCATACAAGCTGACTAACATGAGGTTGTGCACACGAGACTGGCAATCTCATCATGTACAACTAACTGATACAGAAACCACCACTGCATGTGAATGTTTGGTGCAGGTTTCCTGCATGGTGGCTCTATACGGAGTGAAAAGAAAAATGATGATGATGTTGGTTCTGTATGGCAGTTATGACTGACAGGGAACTGGTGAGAAACAAAACCAAGGCTTTGCCATTTTCCTATTTTCCATGATGGTTATTGCAGCTGTTTTCAGTGCTTCTGTCTCTGCTTTAAAGTTTTCTAAAGATTTTCCAGTGGCCACTGAGATATTGATTTCCTGTCCATTTATTAGTTTTGTATGTATGCCTTCTCCGTTTTTCACAGCTCCTGTTGCTGATCGTCTACATTTATATATATGCATGAGATGAACTTGCAACTCCATTTAAATGTACCCAAGCCGTATCCAACATATAGCCCCTGAAAGCTAAATCCCAGCTTCTGGCCTTCTCAAGGCATGACTGTTGTTAACTAACAGGAGAAGGGGCACAGTAAATCTCTGGCGCCCTAAAATCAAAATGTTCCGGGTAGATAACAGCTCGTAGACCTTGTATTGTAATTAAACTAGGAGGAGGAAATCTTTGATTTAAAACCACCTGCTGCCTTGCAGGTAGGCTGAGGACAGCCAAAGGCTAATGAAAGCAAACCCAATTAAAATGCTTGCTGAAATCAAATGCCAGGCCAAAAGGTGTACATATATCAGCCAAACTGTAAACTATGGCACAACCTATCTTACACTCAAAATAAATATTTATAAAAACAGAAACCGATCCATCGAGAAAAACAAAGGTAGTTAGGAATCATAACAAATGTAGAGGGTAAAAACCTGTGCAAAGAACATCATTTTAGCGTGCACAAATAGTATATCAGCTGAACTGTCAGACATTGGTTTGATCATTATCATTTCCCCTTGTGTTCCTTTTGGAACATGGAGCCACCACTGCAGCTGGTCATCTTGCTGGAAGTCTGCATCAAGCAGTCACATGCAAATGCAGCTGCGGTTTCTGTGGCTATGTGTTTCACATGATGAGGTTGCCAGCCCCATACACCTCGTCACCTTGTACGACATGCCTGAGTGTGCAGCAGACCTATTCTCTCTTTAACTCTTCAGAGATCCCCAGAAACTACACAGGACAGACATTAGTTTGACATGCTGCAATTTTTCTTACTTATTCTGGAACATTTGCCACAATACAAAACAGCAGCTACTATGGCTCCCTTCTCATAATTCTCCCAGTATTCCATCCCACAGCTAGATCCAAGTACAGATCCAAACCTTTTATCTGAATCCTTTGATGCCAGATGTGTTTTGCAATTTTTCCAATTTCAGAACAGTAGTGCAGTGGCACAACAGTTGTATAAAAGAAAGGCCTGCTCTTGCAATGAACCATGGGTCAGCATTCAGTTAGCTAGGGTGGATTTCTGCCTGTCTTTTCTAAGAGCATGTCTTGCTGGTAGGCGGCCAGGGACTCTTGTCTAAATGAAAGAAAATTATCAGAGCTCTGCAGAGAATGCCATCTGTCTCCCCGTATGATGGTTGCACAGTCCGCTAATGACATTTAGAGATGCTTCTTTATCTTCTCACTACTAAAGAAATGGGTATATGCAGCTCTTTTTTGACATTTTTACAATGAAATCAAAATAAAACAGTACAAAAACGTAAGCGCTGCAGGCACATGAGTGGCTAGCAGGTGCGTCGGACACAATTAAATGGTTGCGCTATTTCTAAAAGTTTTACTAAGTTCTGTTTATCACATCAACGTTACTACAGATGAACATCTTAATCACTGGTGAGTGTATCTTAATACATTTCATAAAGAAAGTACATTTAAAATAGTATATTCTTTCAGCGCCTTATTACCCAATATCAGAAGTTTAAAAAAAAAAGGTAAAGGATCCCGTTACATGCCCATTGAGGCATATTGGGAATATGGTGTTAGGCCCATATTTTCTCGACCATCGGTACACTAGGGGTGAAGTGGTCAGCATCCCGCCAGCCACCTTAACCTTCCCAGAGTTCCTCTGGTACCCAATTTATGAGGCTGGGTCGACCCCGGAGCCGTTTGTGGTCTAAAAAATCCCACCTCAACTGGGGATCGAACCATGGACCACCTAGCTAGGAAGCCAGTGCACTAACCACTGTGCTACCATGGCTAATGTCAGAAGTAAAACATAAAAATGTGCCATCGCATCGGTAACCATGCATTTCCCCGTGTTTTCATCTCTTCCACGTCTCCATCCACAGCCGCTAACTCAAAAAACAGTGGGAGCTGGGATCCATGTTTTGTTGCAAAAACAAACAAAAAGTGTGGGAGACAGATCTTCTTATCAATTTTGCAGGGAAAAGCAGAAATAGCATTGAGTGCATTGACAAACATTTTTTACATTAAAAAATATTTGAGGCTGCTTAGGTCATGGTGTGCATATGTTTCTACATAAACAAAACTTGGCTTTCACAGCTTTTTCAATTTTGGAATTTCGAATAAAAGGTTACGGACCTGAAGTAAACTAAACTAAGTCAAATGACAGCATTCTCTGTACAAACAATTACTCATCAAAACGGGTGACAAAAGATGTTTTTGTGTGAGGTTTCCACAGATGCTGGTCCTTTGTTTTCTATTCATGTGTATTTTCTCCAATTTGTAAAGTGCTTTATAAATGTTTGTTTTACTTCATTTATCCTAATTCTGACACATTTTCAATGTCTCTCATATGTAGGTAGTTTACTCCTGCTGTACATTTAATTCAGTGACCTCTTCTGTAGTGGTTGTTTGCTCTGATTGTTGCAAGTAACAACTTTGTTCGCTACTCAAAAACTGCTGCTATAAGAAGTTATAAATTTCTGCATGTTTACTGTTTCAAAAATGGAAGCCAACATTATGTCAGCTTCTGCAGGTGACTAATATGAAGCTGTGCACACAGTTGGCACCCTCATCATGTAAAACTAACTGCTACAGTAGCCAATGCTGCTAGAGCACATGAATGTTTTCATACAGGCTTCCTATGAGGGTGTCTACATCCTTTCCTTCTCATGTGCAACACTCCCACTGCTAAACAGTCCATTTGCCCCAAAATAACATAAGATTTTATTATTTGTGAAATTAATCACCTACAACGGGTTGTTACATTATCAAAAGGGATTCAATGAATTTCATTTAAACAGTTTTCAAACTGTATCTAGGCTAAGACATTTTTTCCATGATATGTTTTTTTTTTTACTGAGACTCTATATATTACTGAGATTCTACACAGTGTCTAAAGTAAGTGGCAGCAACACCTGAGAGATTGATAATCTGCTACATTTGTGTTTCAGGATCACTCCTAGAAGATTGTACAAAAAACATTTCTAATGAAAAGGACTTTCTCTGATTTTTAAACCAAGTACAGTTCCATAACCATCTCTCTGAACACCCAGAATAAACTAAATATTCTAACAATTGAAAGTTTCTTCTGCCCACTTTTGTCTCGCACTCTGGGCGATTTGGGATACTTTTCAATTGCGACTTTGGCTATTTGGGCTACTTTTTTTTTACCATGAGTTCAGCGCTAGCTGAAAATAGAAAAATCCTGGTTTTCAAAATTGTACAATTCCCCAAGCATTTCGGACAAGAGGTTACGAACCTGTATAAATTCACTCTCAACTTACAGCTTCAAGATTTCCAAAAACCACTATTAATAAATATTGATGTCACTTCCTTCTATCATCCTTATTAAGCAGGTCACGTCAAGCTCCAGTCTGCCCTGCTGTAAACATCGGTACTTTAACTCTGCTCTTATGTAAGAAAATGCAAAGGCAGCGAGGAATAAACCAGATCGCCCCCACCTCATACAGCTGAGACCTAATAGAGATTAACTCTTCAGCATTTCATTCCCCTATGCCAGTATGTGCTATGACACTATATATCATATATCAATGTTGTAATGTCTTATTTTTTCTGAACAACAATGGTAACAGTAAAGATAGTCCAGTAGCAGACAATGCCATAGGGAATTGAAGCACATAAGTGAAACATTTATGTTGTAATGTCCTTTTAGCCTTGTTTAGTCCTCATGGATCTCGGAGTCTGAGGAAGAATAAGACTACTGCTTCGTCAGGTATGCCGTAAGGGACGATTAATGATGTTGTGAATACGGCCAGCAATCTCATCATGTAAAACACATTGCTACAGAAACTATGCTACAAGAGCACATGAGTACTTTCCTGCATGCTTCCTACAAGGCAGACAGTCAGCTGTATGATGGCTCCATTCTCCATGAGAAGCAAAACGTGAAGTGATAATGATAGTGAATGTCCTTCTACCTCCATTATTCAGAAGCAGTAGTTATGTTGGGTTTTTCCTTCTATCACCCTTATGGTCACGCACACAGTCTTTGAAAATGAGGAAATATATTTACATATAATGCTTTAACTAAAAAATATGGACTCTTGGTCCTATGAATGTAATGTTATTATATAGAGTTCCTGTAGGTGTATTCACAGACTAAAACTTTAATAACTGCTAGTGATAGTCATTGGTTATGAGGAGCTGTTGTTTTCATCATTCCCCATATAATTCAGTTTCATTTTGATAAGAACCAGTTTATTATGCTGAAGTGTCAGATGTCCCAGCTGTTAACGTGTCACCTGGAATTCTTGGTATGATGATAATAAGTCAGGATGTCGTTGCAAATATAATAGATCAGCACCCACACACAAGCTCCTTCAGGCTATCAGCAGACAGCATAAACTTTTGAATGGAGACTTTTATCTTTTCACTCACTCATCAGGTTTCCTGTCACCGGATGGTAACAGGAAATAAAAACTCTGCAATAAAAAGACACCCTGGCCTTTTCATATCTGATCACATCTTCTTATCCCTATGTATACATGACGGTATGGGGTCAGCCTCGTGTGCATTCATGTGCATCAGCCCCTAATTATATGACACACACCTTTCTGTGACCACACCTCAGGTCCCTATGGCCGTTACCCCACTGTACTTTTACATAGTTTGCTTCAATACAATAACGTGGAGTAACCACATCTCCTTTCATATGATTTTCCCTTTTTTTTCTAACTTATAACGCTCTAGGCATGTTGAAGAGTGTTCATGGAACACTGAGGCTTCCTAATATCTTCCAATACAAAATAGTTAATACAAAATCATAATAATATGCAACAGTCAGATACAGTTCAATGTGAGGACTCAATAATGTTTGCTCCCAGCATGTCCTTCACTTTTCCCCATCTTCTTCTTCTTCCGTCCTTAGCCACCGACCGTCAAAGCAGTCAGTGGCCATTACGCCTAGTGGCGTCTTAGGGCAACAGCAGATAGGTTTTCTTCGCCATTGTTTCCCATCACGCCTAGTGGCGTCTTTAGGGCAACGGCAAATCAACCCATTTGCTGTTGTTTCCGTAATCGAAGTGACTGGCAAACGGGTGATCAGCCCGTTGTGACTTTTCCCCATAGCAGTATCTAACTTGTGCAGTTTTAATCAAGCATGTAAATACATAAAGCATTCTTACCACTAGTTCAAAGAAATATGTCACAAATAACGTTGACTGGCAAAGAATATGGCCTCAGTTTTGCTCTGCCCCATCCAGATTGTGAATTTAGTAGTTAATTTTACAATTTATCACATCTGCTCTCAACGTAGTTGTTTGTATAAAATGTTCTAGTCAAATGGCCACGAGACCACTATGCCTCTTGCCAATATCTATTAGAGCCGACCAATGAAAGCAGGCACTACTACAACTTTTTGAATTTAGTTTGAAAAAACAAAACCAAAACTCCAAACAAACTATGTGCCTCTTAGTCCATTGGTCAGTCTGCGTTAGTTATGCCAACAGAAAAAGATGTTTAGTTTTAGTTAACATTTTTCCTATCTCCCCCCTTTTACTCCTATACTCTTATACCAACCAATAGGATTTGAAATACTCCAATGCCTCTTTTTTAAACTAGCGTCCCCAATAACGTTATGTGTAATGAGCAAGAACAACAGTCTGTCCGTCCAAGCGTTCTTAGACATATAGTATTTTCCCAATAACTTGGCTAATACTTGGGCTACCATATTTTTTAAAACATATTTTTGCTCAGGGGACACTAAGCTATACTACTATATGATTTTTATGGTCAGTTTCATTATGGTTTAGATTTTTCAGTTTTGTCACTGTCAATCGTCAAATATATCTCCCCCCCCCATCATTATTCTCATTATTCAAATAACTAACTAGTTTGAGTGACGTCAGAATATTACCGTTAGGAATTGGAAAACTGTCTGTGTGTTTGTCTCTGCTGGCTTTGCCCACAGCGTGTATATATTAAAGCGACCGCTTGCAGAGCGAAGAGGGGTTTTTCAAAACTTTGGTAGTGTTGGCATTAATTATTACAATCGTCTCGTTCTTACTACTGGGAAATGTCCGAATTATTACAAATGTTAGTGTTAAAGTTAACATATTATGTTAATTACAATTACGCTTTTCCCACCGTTTCGTGCAGCAGATTGGCGAGATGTTAAAATGTTTATTGTACGTTTCGAAACCGAAACTAAAAGCGTGTTAGATTTTTACGGCGGGTCATTTTTTTAGCATTTCCACTGCACAAAAGGCAGCGCTCTACTGGCGTTGAAGATGAAAATAGTCAGACACCTGAGGGCTGGTGCATTTATTATCATAGGACTAGAATCTTACTGAAATAAGCGATTATCTCACAGATTTCGCTACAGGCTCTTGGTGTCCCTTATTTGTCGTGGTAGCCGATCATCTATTTTTCAGACATGGCCAAACCATCATAATTGGGACTGTTCCACTTGGGTCTGGGTTTAAGGCCATGGCGTATATACTGGTTGTGGACAATGCCTCTTCATGTTACTCAACCACCTTCCTCAGATACCTCATTTCTTAGGTTTTCTCACAATAAAGCAATTCTAAATGTTTGCCCCAATAAAAAATTTTTAAAAGGGCAATGGAGTAAAGAGAATACCGATTTAATAAAACCATACTAGAGAGAAGACAATACAGACACCAAATTCTTACAACAGAAAAAAAAAATGGCAAATAAAACGCAGCCAATTTATGCATAGGCAGTTTAGTAACCCATCCAAAGAACAAGCTGGTCTTATTTTTAAAAGCTGGTTTAAGGAGGTTTTTAGGAAACAAATTTTCATCCAAAAATATCTTTGCATCTAACAAGTGATACCATTTGGGGTGTCTTAAGGAAACGGATTTCACCGCAACTTACAATGGCTCAAAGTACACTTTAAGAGATAGTCATAAGTTGTGAATATGATAAAGCTTACCTGTAATCCTGCATCGCACAATAAAACTCTATGGTAGACATGACAAACACAGACATTTATTTAACTGCGTGTCGCAATCGTCAAAAGCCACTGTGTCTTGCCAGACCCTGGATCCATTACTAGAAGTAATGATTCTGTCTTTGAAAAATCTGAAAAGTTGCTTACATAAGAACAAGAAAGTTGAGTGGTATTCAATTTTTTGACACTCTAAGCCCGAACAATCCTTAAATTTAGAGTTCACAGGAACAACAGCAGCTCTATAGTATGTACACTGTATACATGACACACTATCATGACACAGGTTAGATGTTGGAATAACCGATTTTGAAAAAGAAAAGCAAAGAAAAGAGACAGAAATGTGAAAAACCTTAAATCATTACAATTACTGATAGTCACAAGTATAGGAGTAGATTATGTCTGAGTTTAGACAGAGTATGAATGAGTTGTGTGAAAGTAGATATAGATAGTCACTAATGTAAAATAGGGAGTGGGGTATGACTTCAGGAGAGAAGAGAGATGTAATTAGGTATCTAATGTCTTCTTCCAGCCACATTTGAAACACTGTTTAGACTGTCATGCACCTCCTCCCCATCCTCTCCGCTAAACAGGTTAATCTATTACAGTAAGGACAGCACAAGTAAACATCACGTGACAGGTAGAATTAGAAAAAGTGAATTCTGACCGCTTAGAATAGTGCTCTGCAACCCTTTCTTACTTCGCGGCACATTTAAAATGCTTTCCAAAGTTCCATGGCACACTACACTATTTAAATACGTTGGTATGGCAAATATTTCTAAAATTTGATGCAATCATAAGACAACGATCCGTAATTTTTGTGTATATAGATTGGTGAGTGATGGTAACTCAACTTATTATTTGTAAAATTGTACGGCGAGATTCTTTCGTAATATTTTACCATAACATAATTGTGTATACCATTATATGGTGCATTCTGCCTGGTGAAACGGCAAACCAGGCAGACATCGGCGGCACGCCAGTGTGTTGCAGCACACCAGTTGCGGAGCACTTGCTTAGAACGTAAATATATTTATTAAATAAATCCACACACAGTAAAATAATAATCTCACTAGCTTTGATGGGCTAGTGATCTCATATCACAACAATACAATAAAGAGCAAAGACAAATCGTATTGATTCCAAACCACCAAGTGCACATACACGTACACAAGAAAAAAAATCTAACTAACAGTGGCGCCTTGAGTCCTCTTGTGCGAAGATGGCTGCTACTGTTTGGTTAAATTATTCCAGAGGGATATACCTCTTTGGCTGGAGAAATCACTAACTAACTGATCTCAAGTACACTGCACTATTTTCCCACACTGCCGTCTAAATACTCCACACACTTAAGGAAAAATTATATTCCATCACTGTAGCGAATATCTATAGGCTGTGGAAAGGAAGACCTATCCCAGATGCAGCTAGTGGTAATATTGTAGATTAAGGCTCTTCCTTCTTCTTTCTTCTTCCTCGTTCGTCCTGAAAAGGACGGTGGTTGCGTTGTGTCTGTTTACGCCTAAGCTGTGATATCTGCACCTTTCGGTCGACACATCCGACTTCTGCACGGCATTTTTTGGAACCGGGTTTGCCTTCCCTCTTCGATCCGTGCTCGCTCAGCCAGACTGCACTGCTGCAGACTGTTTCCAGGACCACCACGTGGAGGTGGAGCACGGTCTTGACCAGCTCTGGTTCGCTGGTCCTGGCGCAAGCAGTCAAGCTATGAGTCGCTGACTGCAGTCTCTATTGCTGCATCTTTTGGTCCCATTAAGGCTCTAAATGTAGATAACTCTGCAACAAAGTGATGTATTTCTAGTGCCCTAGGCGTGTGGTTGTAATAACAGTTGAGGGCATTACGAGGTTAAGTCCCGATTGAGAGACTCCAGCTGATCAAACTAACTTTATGTGCAAGGAAAACGAATGCCCACGGGAGAGGTCAAGGACGCACTACCCAACCAAAGTAGAGATGTAATGAGATGACTTTGCAGTGGTACACCAGACTAACCACTACTCTCTGATTTTCTGCACTGATGTGTAGGAGAAGCAATCGGCTACAGTATGTGCCGAAGTAAATGGATGGCGAAGGAAGCAGGCAGTATATGCCATGGTACTGAGAGTTGCAGGAAACAGGTACAGGGAATGGTCCAAATGTCCCTGTAAACAAACAAGTAATCAATATCCTATTAATAACATGTATCAGACATGCCTATTTATTCATTCCCGCACGTTCAAACCAAAACAAACCCTCACCCTCTTTTCACTCTCCCTTCTTCTTGTGTTGTTTTGCCCTAATGTGTCAGGCTCCAAAATGAAGTGCCGCCATCTTATCGATTAACAATCTTTCGTCGCACACTTGCGTGGCTGATTCACCGGGCAGCTATTGTTTACATCAGAGGTCACTGCCTACCTAGGGCCTAATTATTCCACACACACAAATAGCGTACAAGATGGTAATGTTTGAATAAGATTTAAGGTTATACACACTTCTCAAAGAGTTGCCCAATTGATCATTACTCAAGTAAGTAATAAAACCAGATTAGTTACAAAAGGAGCAAGGGTCTTATCCGCAGTATTTACAAAATAGCCTTTTTGTCTTTAAGAAAAACACTCTTAAATTAACACCTTAGTGATTTTGGATGGTGGTGCACTTAACAAAATTCAGAGTTTCCGTCATGGAAAAATTTATCTTAAGGGAAAAAATATATATATATATATATACATTTTTTTTAAACTCTATATATATATATATATATGGAAGCAGCGCTGGTGTAATGGTTACCACATTGCACTGGTGTAATGGTTACCACATTGCGCTGGTGTAATGGTTACCATATTGCGCTGGCGATCAGGTGTTCAAGCCCGGGCGTGGGCAACTGAAGGAGTGTCATCGACCGGGATTTTGACTGAATAACCTGAACGGCTCCTGAGATAAAACCTCTGCGGATGGGAAGGAGCAAAGCTCCTGACTGGGTTGGAAGGTGGAAGCTCCCCAGTCTCGCAATGACATGTCATTGGGCCAAAGGGCTGAAAGCCCAAGTGCCGCCGGTTAAGAAAAAAAAAATATATATATATATACGAGGGGGTTTCAAATGCAGCGATTTATTAAGAAAAAGTGACACACAACTGTATCATTTTTTTATGTAGTCACCACTGCGTTCTATACAAGTCCCCCAGCGCCTACAAAGTGCATGGATTCCTCTAGAAAAGAATTCTTTTGGTTGTGTTTGTAGCCACTCATGGACCACCTGCTGCACCTCTTCATAGGACCTGAAAGTCTTTCCTCCCATCGTCTCTTTGAGTGGTCAAAAGATGTGGTAATCACTTGGGGCTTGGTCTGGAAAGTACAGCGGATGTGGAAGACACTCAAAGTGTAGGTCCTCGATGGTTGCAACCGTTGCACCGGTAGTACGGGGCCGAGCATTGTCATGTTGCAACAAGACACCTGTACTCAGAAGTCCACGTCATTTGGATTTGATTGCGGGTCGAAGATGATTCCTGAGAAGATCTGAACCTTGACTGATGTCCAGAAGTGTGGCTATTTCATTCACAGTCACTCTGCGATTTTCCATCACGGTGCGTTCAACTGCTGCAATTGACTCTGGGGTCACTACTCTGTGTGCCTGACTCGGTCGAGAACAGTCAGTCACAGAATTCACGCCGTTTCGAAATTTCCTACTCCACTTTTACACTTGCTGGAGTGACAGGCATGCATCACTGTACTGGACCTTCATTCACCGATGAATTTCTACAGGTTTCACCCCTTCGCTGTTCAAAAAACGGATAACAGAACACTGCTCCTCTTTGGTGCATGTCACTTGTGGGGCGGCCATCTTTAAACTCCTACTGTGACGTCTTGTGGTTCGTCTGCACCGTGATGCCACCTGCAGGACACTCTTGACATCCTTAGCAACAATACTGCCAACTTACATGACAATGGCACGGTGTTTCAAATTTCTATCGCAAATCTAAGGTTTTCATTTGAAGCCTTCTCGTATATATATTTTAAATGAAACAAAGTAACCAGGGATCTCTATTCTATATATATAAGTTAAAACCCTAATGCATTAAGTAAGTAAGTGTGCTTACCAAATAAGAAGAATTCCTAACACAATACAACTGGTATTCGCTCTGGCGCAGATACCACTTTGTAAGGTAGTAAACTTCTCTGGAGACGATGGCAAGGAGTGTTAGAGACACCTAGCATATATAGTCACATTTAGTAGCAGGAGTTCAGGCGGGTGTTGCATGCGCATTGATGGCAGCGTAACAACGACGTAAGGGCCTCGGGAAGTTGTCTCTCTGGCGTATCATGATAAAGGAAAGTTGCATAAGCTATAGAGTCACTCTGGCAGTCATTTGAACTACCAGAGTTCGCAATTCTAGTCGCGCTCGGACACATGAAAGGCAAAGGTCGCTTCTGCTGTGTGTCCAGCTTCTCTCTGAATCATAGGATCAGGGAACTCTGCCGCTACACACAAGAAAGGGTAAACGACCTTTTGCTTGGTGCCGATGCACACGTGCAAAGGGGTGGAATTTTGCCTGTCCAACGTAAGAGTGACATGACTAAGTCCATAAATAGAGCTGTAGGAGCTATTACAAAGAAAAAATGGGAGGAGACAGAACAGAGAATAAGACAGAGGTGGACCACTCAGCTGAAAGTGACAGCAATTCACATTCAATTTACGACACTGATTTTGTGATTTTCTATTATTCTATGAAAAGCCAGCATCTCTGCTATCAAATGGTACAGATTAAGGTATCCAAATTATCTTACATAAGGTTAAGATATCAAAATTTACAATACATTTTAAAGTATTGATCTTTTCAGAAACACTGTTCAGAGCTTCTTCATTTCCAGGGATGTTGCAGTGAGAAGGGATTTCATTACAGGTGGTTTCAGGACAGCTGAAATTAGCCAATCACTGAAAGTTTTAAAAAGTGATCAAATACGTCATCATCTAGCTATCCATAATATTATCAGCCAGAAACCATCAAACAATAAAGACGATATTTGCCTTATTGAGCAGTGATTTAAACCACCGCCTTTCTTTTCTTTCCTGTACATTGCCTGTGAAGTATAGCCCTCCATCGCTTTAAGCCATGCCCTTGAATCGTGTGTTCAAATTTATTCCATGTTATTTATGTCTCCAGTTCTCTTCCAAATGTGATTTTTGTGTGTATCCCTTGATTTCTTTTACAGATGAGATTCCAGAACAAGGACTTCCATGAGGCGCTGTTAAATGAATACCTCAATGTGTGTCCTACCCATTGATAGGTCTTTTCCTTACCTTAATTACACTGGTCTTTGTGTTTCTTCAACCTTTATTCCACTGGTATTTGTCTTGTTTCTTCACACCATCTGATAGATCCTTTCCTTAATTTTGTGTCTTCTTCTTCGTTCACCCTCAGATGTCAACTTGAATAAGTTCAAAGAAAGCAGTGGTCAGCCTGAGACTGTTGATATCTCCATAGATTTTCTACAGGAATGGTACTGGTGATGGCCTTATGCGTTTTCTCTGTTCCTCATATGTTGGGCACCTTTGAAGCAGATGTTTATCAGTGCCAGTCATGCTCATCAGTAGTTCCTATCTATAATTTGTTGAATAGATGGTATCTCAATCTGTTATGACCTGTGCGAAGTCTGAAGATTACCACTTGTTCACTTTTGCTGAGCTGGTAATAAGGATCATTTTTTGTGTGGCCTGGATGCTCTTCTTCCCACTTGTGCCTGTACCTGCGCTTGATAAAACTCTTGGCCTCCTCATAAGTTATATTTGTGTCAAGTTGAGGAAGTTTTCCCCCTTCCTTTGCCAATCTGTCAGCTTCTTCATTTCCAGGGATGTTGCAGTGAGAAGGGATCCACTGTATTACGACTCTTTTGTATTGCTGACATAGTCTGTTATAGCTATGCAAGCGAATCACACTATCCTCTCTGCCATCTACTGGCATAGCTAGGCGGGGTTGTCGCACGGAAGGTCCGGTGTTCAAATCCTGGGTAAGCCACTCATGTCTGTTGTTTTTCTGTTGTCTAGTGTTCTACTTCTTTATTTCTTACGAGTGCCTGAAAACATACCTTTATGTTTGTTTCATATTAATTTACCATTTACAGGCCTCGGGTTTCCCTTCCTTATATGTTATAAATGAAGTACATTAACTGGAAGCAATTTGTTGATGCCTACAAGATGCCTTAGCATGATGGCCACAGACTGCTTTGACAGTCGGCAGCTAAGGACTGAAGAAGTAGTAGTTACGCATGGACGCACACGGCCAGGCGTGCATGCTTTTAACAATTGTTGATCTGACTTAACCTGACCAGTGTGAGACTACCGCCAGACAGGAATTTTAAACAAATGGACAGTCCCCTTAAAGGAAAAGACTGACGTTACGGTTCAGGTAAAATATATTATTAGGCATCATTTTGAGACGAAATGTCCAGAGTGGCTGTAGTTAATATATCTGTATAAAACAGAAGATTGATTTCATGTATTATTTTCCACAGCGCATTTACAGAATCTTAGCCAGTTTCTGGATTTTGATTACTGAAAATTGTTGCGAGAAATGCGCCTAGGGCAAACCCTTCCCGGCAGAGCTGATCCTGGCTGAATTCCAGATTTTGATCTAAGTTCTTGCTGTGTGAGAATAACGCCTAGTTGCTTGATGCTACATGAAAACAAGTGCTGATCGCAAGTCAACACCTCGTCAGCATTTCAACATCAATATCACAACCAGGTTAACCAAAAGCCCAGTCATCTCTTGGACTGTAAGCCCACACTGAAACAAATTATCCAGTGGGTAATTCCTGCCTACTGTGACGTCCAGAAGTTCAAGAAGATAAGTTAACACAAACACCAGACCAAATTCAGAGTTCATTTTCAGAGTAGCCAAAAGAATTAACTCTCCGTCAGTGAGGAAAACAGCCTTTTATCAGAACCTAAGACACTTGACAGCATTGTTAATTCTTCATTAAGTAATTTTACAACTTTTCATCTTCTTGTATTTCTCCCAACTACATGAAAAGATTGTTTTGATTTATTCTGTAATTTAGTAATTATGGACATTCTGTAAATCCCAATTAGTCTGAGTTCGACTTAGTAGACTGAATATTCTGTTCAGAAAAATCTACTTTCCCTCCTTGTATTATTAGCTGACTGCTACTATTACTAGTTCAAGGTCTGCCTTGAATAATTCGGCATTTAGATTGTCGTGACCAGGCGCTTTTCCATTTTTTAACCATTTGATAGCTGTGATGATTTCTTCTTTTCGTGGAATGTCTGTATTTACGTCTGTCACTTTCAGCCTAGAAAGATTGAGTAAGAAGAGTTTATTCATCGCCAGAAAATACAAGAGTTGGTAGTCTAAAAGGTGAGAAAATCACTGACACCAACTTGTGCCATTGTTACCTTTTTCACTCACCACTAGCTCACCTCTGTGAACAAGAGTCTAATGGTCTGCGTACTTCAGACACATCATCCTTCCTATATCGTTAAATAACACGTCAACAACCAAAATGTACGAGAAATGAAAATAGCTGATCTTAACTAATTTTGGTGTGCTGAAAACGAAAATGACATTAAAAAATGTTGATTGGCTCTAGTTTTCAAGATATATGCTACTAGTTTATTTAATTACGGTCAATTTACATAAATGACGCAACTGTTGTGGGCGATTGCATAATTTTTTTCTAATGACCAATAAATATGTAACTAGAAGTTGATGATGCAATCCTACCGATGATTACATCACCTTTGTGTATAAATATCTTATCTCTGATAAAATTTTGCCATTAGTTAGTGCATTTGTCCTTATCAAAAGTATCGTAGTTAGAAATGCCTAGGACATGTGTGAACAGTGCTAATAATTTCTGTTATATATGTGGTGAGGTAACATTTGTATCACAAAAACGAAATATAACTAAAGTGATTAAGAAGGCATACAGTTTGTATTTTGGCTGCAGAATAGGAGATCAAGATAAGAGCTGGGCGCCACACATATGCTGCAATACATGTGCAGCACATCTTAAACTGTGGTTGACTGGCAAAAGGCAAGCTATGCCTTTTGCAGTCCCAATGATTTGGAGAGAGCCCACTGATCATCATCTCAACAACTGTTACTTTTGCATGGTCCCTCCAATTGGGAAAGACATATCAAAGAAGAAAAAATGGACTATGGAATATCCAAACTTCCCCTCTGCAATACGTCCGGTACCACATGGCAATGACCTACCAGTTCCCAAAGTGCCAGAATCATTTCCACTGATGAAGAAGAGGACATTGGTGGTCCTAAACCATCAACCTCAAGCGACCCAGATTTTGAGCAAACTACACCCACTAAACCACACTTAATAACCCAAGGTGAACTGAATGATCTTGTAACAGATCTGAATTTACCGAAGAACAAGGCGGAGCTTTTGGGTTCCAGATTGCAACAGTGGAATCTCCTGGCAGAAGATGTTACAATTTCTGTGTATAGGAACCGCCAGAAGCCGCGTATTACATTCTTTTTCAAAGAGGGTGACCTTTCTGCGTGCCACAACATTTCTGGTTTAATGGCAGCCCTCAAAATCAATTACATACCGGAAGAGTGGAGGCTTTTCATTGATTCATCCAAGACGAGTCTTAATGCTGTTTTGTTGAATAATGGTAATGTGTTACCGTCAATTCCAGTTGGTCACGCAGTTCATATGAAAGAAACTTATGAAAACATTAAGCAGCTTCTGAAGTGTATAAACTACGATCATCATCATTGGTCACTTTGCTGTGACTTAAAAGTGGTCGCTCTTTTGCTTAGACTACAGGGTGGATACACCAAGTACTGTTGCTTTCTCTGTGAGTGGGATAGCCATGCACGAAGTGACCATTACATCAGAAGACATTGGCCAATCAGGCAGTCATTGCAGCCTGGCAGTAAGAACGTTGAGAACCCAGCACTTGTCGACACCAGGAAGATTTTGTTGCCACCCTTGCACATTAAGCTGGGTCTCATGAAAAACTTTGTCAAGGCAATGGAGAAAACAGATGAGGCTTTCAAATACCTCATCAGAAAATTTCCAAGACTGAGTGAAGCTAAAATAAGAGAGGGAGTATTTGTTGGTCCGCAAATTCGAAAACTTCTTCATGATGACGAGTTTTTTTTGCGTGTTGCATGGCAAGGAAAAAGCAGCATGGCTAGCTGTAAGTCAGTGGTGGACAATTTTCTTGGAAACAACAGATCTGATAATTACAATGAAATTGTAGAAAATCTCCTTCTGAAGTATAAGAGTCTTGGCTGCAACATGTCTTTGAAAATTCATTTTCTGGATTCTCATCTGGATTTCTTTATGTCAAACTGTGGAGCGGTCAGTGATGAGCATGGTGAACGATTTCACCAGGACATTGCTGCTATGGAGACAATGTATCAAGGCAATTGGAGCCCTTCAATGCTTGCTGATTACTGTTGGACTGTGACAAGAGACACCTCATCGATTGACTACAAGAAGCAAGCAAAGAGAGCTCGAACAGCGACTGAATAATGACGGAATGGGTACAAATGTGCCTTTTTAAAACATGATATGTGAACTTTAAATAATGTTTTTTTTTGTTTCTATCATTTTATGTTGAAATATCAATTAATTGAGTATGTAACCACAATTTTTATAATGCTAAAGTAGAAAGACTAGCTGTTCACCCCAGATAATTAAACAAGCATACATTATTTGTATTACTGTAATGTAAATTCATCATTTTAAAAAAAACCAGAGCCAATTGGTGAATTTCATTATGATATTTGAAATCAGCATGTCAAAATCAATAAGAAATGGTATATTTAATTTCTGGTACAAATAACTTTTGAAAATTTGTTGACTAGTGTAATCTGCGACAGTTAGACCTATTCACATTTACGCTGGTCCTAATAAATTAATGACTTCTTCTTCTCTTACCACACAGAACAGATGGACATCCTTCCATGCCACAAAACATAAAATATGTCAACCTGCACTGATACACTGATCACTTCTGTTGTGTGAATGCTTGTCAGCAGGGGTTTAAAAAAAGGAATTAATCATGACACAAGCAACTTCAACAACTCAGTGCGCATTCCAACGACATTGAGTGACAATAGTCAAAAGTGAAAAACACGAATCATGCAGAAATAAGCATTAACAATTCAACTTGAATTATGCGTTTAAATATCGCATTATTTTGAAAAACGATATTAAGCATGAATTTATTTCGGTCCAATAATTCCATAATCTTACATGTGATAATACCTTACTGCTGTACTGCCATCAGCAACAGCTTTACATACATACTTCTTTGTTGAAGGACAATATATCGAATGACCCCATTAAAAGCAAATTTATAAGAATACTTTTACAGTATAATATGGGATATGTAAGAAATCAGGAAATAGGAGAAAAATTTTCAATCACAGTATCCAACAAATACCAAGTAGTCCAACAGCTGGATGATGTAGCAAATACGAAAGACCACTGGCAACCAGTAAAAAATATATGGAACGAGACATGTTCTGGTACTGGGGAAAAAAAACAGCACAAATCATGGTACAACAGAAACCATAAACAAGAAAAAAGAAAGGGAAAACAAGAAAACAGATTTAAACAGAAGCTCCAAAGCCAAGGCTCATGAGGTGTGCATAGAAGCAAACAACGAAGTAAAAAGAAACATCAAAAGAGACAAGAGGAAGTATACTGAAGAGTTGGCAAGGGAAGCAGAGGAAGCTACAGCCAAAGGACATATGAGGGATCTGTACAACACAAAGAAGCTAACAGAAAATATAAGCATATAATGGCCTCATCAAAGATAAGAAAGGAAAATAGCTTAGTAATATACAAGAACAAATAAAGAGATGGACAGAGCATTTTGAAGAACTTCTCAATAGACCAGCTCCAACAAATCCCCCAGACATCCAACCAGCAGAAGAGGAGCTACAAATCAACTGTGAACGACCAATATGGAAGAAATAAGGAAAGCCATAAAGCGTCTGAAAGATGGAAATGCAGCTGGTCCAAATGGCATTCCTCCAGCAGAGGCCATCAAAGCAGATACCGATAACTCTGCTAGATATTATACAAACTACTTGGCAAAGTCTGGGAGAGAGAGGAAATACCAGCAGAATGGTTATCTGGTCAAGTTGCCTGAGAAGGGAAATTTACAAGAGTGCACAAATTATAGAGTTTTTAGGTGTTTATGTCGGGAGGCGTATCCAAGAGTAAATTGGACTCTTTTTTCATTAACTCTACTCGATGAGCAAGGTCCATGAAGAAAGCATAGCCAAAGAAAAAAGATCCTTTGGCTAAGGAAGTGAAATGATCTCATAAAAGTACAACATCTGACTATCAGAAATAGCCAAGAGCATTAATGGACATTAAACAAAGCTATAGCAGAAGAGAAAACATACACAATCAAAAAGACATAGACAAAGATCCCAGCCAAGACATCAGATCACTGATGATGGAGTTAATAAAGGAATGTATACATGGATTGCAGATCTAACGAATAGCCAGAAGATATGAAATGGAATGGATCCACAGAGCACATCCACATTAGAGGAGAAAAATATACTGTCCATTGAAGAGACAAAAAGAGAACAGACACTCTACCGAAATAAATAGGAATTCGGGTGGAGACTTCTTTGATATTCCAAAAAGTGGTATAGACAGTGATAAATAAACCTTTTATTTTCAATTATCTGTTTTATAACGAATGGTATGAAATCAAAATGGATCGAAAGTTCCTGTCCGGGAACTTGAGACATGACAAATGGCAGTTAAGAAAAATGGCAGCAAGTTGGCAGGGAATAATAGAAAGGACACTTAAAAGGGATTTTTGTGATTGAGCAAGAAAGGGAGTGAAAGTCCATGGATCACGAGGCTCTTGTAAAGAAAATGCAAACTAGGTTTACAAAACATCTAGAAATGAGGAATTAAACTTCGAGTTTGTCAATGGAATGAAATCTCAGACTCCTGGGCTGTTATAGAAAAGGATAGGAGTTGTTCACCTAAAAATCAGAATAAACAGTTTCAGATAAATTTGAGCAGGTCCATCAATAAATAAAATGATGAACTTGGCATTTTGTCCCATAACCATAATCAATGCAAGATTGATTTTTGAACAGAAATCTCATATATGCTGATACAAACTACTTGGCAAAGTCTGGGAGAGAGAGGAAATACCAGCAGAATGGTTATCTGGTCAAGTTGCCTGAGAAGGGAAATTTACAAGAGTGCACAAATTATAGAGGGATATGCTACTATCAGTGCCAGGAAAAGTATTAAACAGAATCATCCTTGAGAGATTAAGAGTCCATAGACAAGCAACTGAGAGATGAACAAGCAGGTTTTTGACAAAACAGATCCTGTACAGACCAGATAGCCACACTGAGAATAATATTGGAACAAAGCCTGGAATGGAATTCACCGCTATACATCGGATTTGTGTACTATGAAAAGGCATTTGACAGTGTAGATAAAGAATCACTCTGGAAATTGATGAGGTATTATGGAGTTTCCATGAAGATCACTAACTTAATAAAGAAGACCTATGAAGGCATGAAATGCAGAGTTCTTCATGAAGGACAACTTACAGAACCTTTTGTGATTAGAACGGGAGTGTGACAGGGATGCCTCTTGTCTCCATTTCTTTTCTTACTAGCAATAGATTGGGTTATGAAAACATCGATATCACACAATAGAAATGAAATCCAGGGGAATCTGACTAAACAGTTTCATGATCTAGATTTTGCAGATGACTTGGCTCTTCTGTCCCATAACCATAATCAGATGCAAGACAAAATGAATATACTCGATGAGAGGTCACTACAAGTGGGTCTGAAAATACACAGGGAAAAGACAAAGATAATGAGATTAAATACAAGAAATGATAACAAGGTTAAACTTTAAGAAAACCCACTATGAGATGTAGAATCTTACACATTTATGGGCAGCTATGATAGGAAACTCTATACAGAGCGATACAACAGGAGGCAATCTGATCATCAGAAGTTGTCCCCCAGTTGATCAAGTGTTTCGGCGCTCTTTTCTCCTTTGCAGCTATATAGACAAAGTTGGAGGGACAGACAATGATATCAAAATAAGAATACAAAAAGCAAGCTCTCATTGCATTAGGAAACATATGGAGATCAAAAGAAATCAAGTCCAACATCTTCAAACTCAAATGTCAAGTCAGTCCAATTGTATGGCTCTGAATCATGGAGAACAATAAAAAAAAGTTAGACATTCATAAATGGGTGCTTGCGTAGAATAGAAGGTTTGAAATGGTATGACAAAGTCACAAATGTGAGAAGAAGACACTGACTATTGATAAAACATGCACTGAGGAAACCTGTTGATAGCACTACAAGGCAGTGCTTGCTCTGGAATCCCCTATGGAAAGAGAGGCAGAGGTAGACCAAAAACACATGGAGAAGAGAACTGGAGACAGAAGTGAAACTGATAAAGAAAATGTGGAAAGAACTTGAGCTGTTGGCAATATTACAGGAGGGCTTGGCATGTGTTTGTAGAAGGTCTATGTTCTTTGGGGAGCTAAAGGGTATTGACTGACTAATTGATTGATTGATTTTACAGTGAAACTTCTGTCAATATACTGTATTTATATTCAATGACATCACTACTTATACACATGCATCAATTATTCACTACAAACGGGTTCCGCACACATCTTATAGCACCTAGACTGCTTGTCAAAACATCGTGTCTCCTACATTTTATGTTGCAATAAATAACGAGACTATAGATCTAAGAATAATCAAAAATACGTACTGGAAGGAAATAACAATACTAGGAATGCAAAATAACTAAAGCAGTCTCCAACCAATAAAACAATAAGTGGAGCAGATTGTGTGTACTTCATACAGATCTAGCCTTCCTTAACAGCGAAAGCATCGTGAGGGCAATTAAAGTATGAACCAGGATTACGAACTGAAGGTCACAGTGTAAATATCTTAAACAAGCTGTTGCATTACATGCAACAGGGCGTAATGCACAATGAATGATGTTAAAAATAACCTTGCACAGGTATATACAACAATGTATGCACAATAAAAACATGTACACAAAAGTAAATGATCAATACTATAAAATTATTCAGGTACTATATAGAATTTAATGCAGTTCACGTCAACAACCAGATAATTATGTCTTCATCATCAAGTACATTGCTCACCGGCAAAGACAAGTGTCCCTCCATACTGGCCAGTCTCTTGGTGGTGCTCGCTGTCAGCTACCAGCTTTCTGTGCTACACAGATTAAGTTTCAGCATGGGATATCTCAGAAACTAAACACATGAGAACTTCCCATTGCATTATCCAAAAAGTGCAAATAGAAGATTTAAGCAAAAACAGAACACCATGGCGAGTTAAAAAAACACGCGAATAAGGCATGTGGAGATGTTCTTGGGGCAAACGGAATGCCAGCATAAAACATGGATAACAAGCATAAACAATCATAAAAATAGAAAACAGGAAAAGTAGGAAACAGAAAAGAGCAAAATAGAATTTGTGCATGAGGCTAACAACTTCATTATGTAAATCTAAAATGCTACAGAAACTAGCAATACAAGAGCACATGAGTGCTTTGGTGCACGCTTACTGCAAGAGAGGACCAAGCTTACTGCAAGAGAGGACCAAGCTTACTGCAAGAGAGGACCAAGCTTACTGCAAGAGAGGACCAAGCTTACTGCAAGAGAGGACCAAGCTTACTGCAAGAGGACCAAGCTGCAGTGGTAGCTCCATAAGCAGCAAAAAGGAGAATGATGAGGAAATATAGAAATTTACAGAGTCAAGACTTATCAAATGTACACAGAAGTAAACAAAGAAGTGGAAAAGAAATATCTTTGGAGATAAACTGGTGAGTTTCCAAGAAATACAGAGACAGCTTCAGTCAAATGTAAGATGTGAGACTTGTATTCATTAGAAAGATAAAAATAATTGACCGTAGTCCCACAGCAGAAACTGTTGCAAGGGTTCTTTTTTTTAATAAATGAAACTTGTCCTTCTTTTGGCAAGGAGCGCTCCGTTCAACCTATACACAGGGTAAGTGGGTTATATTACAGTGCGTGTCCAAAATAAAAGATACTGTGGTCTGGTGGAGTATTACAGCCTTAACTATACCAGATGCAGCTTTATGAGGTGGGATTACCAGTTTCCTTCATTGCTGCCTTTGCTTTCAGTAACTCAAGAGCAGTGAGGGGCCCATTTACAGCTGGGTAGACCGGAACGTGATCCTTTCATGTTTTGATCACAGAACCCAGTAACTCTGCAGCAAGAGGCAAGTGCTGTGATTTGTAAAACGACAACAAAAATAAGAGGGAAATTCAAGTATATACGAGGGGCGTTCAGAAAGTAATGCACCACATCGTTTTTCTCAGGAGCTGTTTATTCAAAAAGCATGAAATTTATATACATCATGGATATGTCATGTAAACATCGGTATTATTCAACATAATCCCCATCAACTTGTACGGCTTTATGCTAGCCCGTACCAGATTTTGTCTTGATCATGTTGCCATTTCTTCGCTGCATGAATCTCTCCTTCATCATCTTCAAACCTTGTCCCACGGAGTGCATCTTTAAGTGGACCAAACAGATGAAAATCAGAGGGTGCCAAATCGAGACTATAGGGTCGATGGGGTAGTACAGTCCAACCCAATTTGGTGATTGCTTCCCGTGTTGCCAGACCTGTGTGAGGGTGCGCATTGTCGTGAAGGAGAAGCAGGTCTGCTGGATTCTTGTGCGGCCGAACTCTGCGAAAATGTTGATTGAGTTTTTTCAATGTCTTAATGTAAGCTTGCGAATTGATTGTCTCTCCTCTTGGCATAACGTCCACAAGAATCACACCTACAATGTCCCAAAAGACAGTGATCATGACCTTTCCAGCTGAAGGAATTGTCTTGAATTTCTTTCTTCTTGGCGATTGCGGATGATGCCACTCCATTGACTGTCTTTTTGTCTCAGGTTCAAAATGATGTGCCCAGGTTTCGTCACCTGTAACGATCTTAGCCAAAAAGTTCTCTCCATCAGCATTGAAACGCTCCAACAATTCAGAAGAAATTGCTTTCCTTTGCAATCGGTGGTCGTTTGTGAGACTTCGAGGAACCCATCTTGTGCAAACCTTAGAAAATCTGAGTTTTTTTATAACTGCATTTGCACTACCAATGCTGACTGACAGCTGTAAGGCCAATTGTTGAGTAGTGATTCGCCTATCAGTAAGAATAATGCCCTCAGCGCATTTCAACATTTCTGCGTTGGTGGCTGTGGCAGGACGTCCACAGCGCGGCCGATCAAGCAGCTCCGTATCTCCACTTCCTGATTCTTTGATTCTCTGAACCCAGCGACTGACTGTACTCCTGTCGACTGCAAAACTTCCATACACATCACATAGATGCTTGTGAATATTCACAACAGTTTCCTTCTCTGCAACGAGAAATTCTATCACAATTCGCTGTTTATAACGCAAGTTGCTAACACGCTCCATTTCAACGGTTTAGGGCAGCCGTATTATTTGGCCGGTTGCGGTGCAATTTGGTACACACAGTTGGCACATGCCATATTTGAAGTGTGTAAAATTTCTATCTTCATTATTAGCTGAGAAAAACGATGTGGTGCATTACTTTCTGAACCGCCAACTCGTATATATGTTTATAAGCAGAAAAGATCACATGATGTGATTAATTAAAAATACTATGAAATCAACTCTCTGACATACAGCTAGCAGGAGCTTTCATTTAATCGAGAAAAGCAACAAGAATGCGGCAAAGCTACTGCTATATAAGAAGCTATGGGTCCAGACGGCATCCTGCAGAGGTCATCAAAGCAGGCAGAGACATTTCTTTATCCAAAGGAAGTACAGTATAATCTCGCTAAAGCGAACTACCTGGGACCGTGGATAGTTTGAATTTCCGATTTGTTTGAATTATTGAAAGTTTCAATAATGGTGTTCTGGGGACTAAAAAAAACAAGGGTATAGTAATAAAAACGTGAGTTGTACTTAGTAAAGGGACAAATGAAACTTTAAACCACATTCAATTTGTTTCTCCGAAGAAGCAAGCCATCGCAGTCTCTAGTGAATTCCTCATAATGTGTAAGCCCATCATCACAAGCAAGTTTCAATGTGAACCTTAAAATATTTTTGCATGATGTTAAAATCTGGTATGGCTGACATTCCAACCTCATAAAATCAGGCTAACAAAGACCCACTTTTTCCATTTGAAAGCATGTTTAAAATCTTAATATTTGTTTCAATTGTTTACAATTTTTTCTTTAGAAGACGACCTCCTTTTCATCAAGGTTCTAGTGTAATTCAGGTGATTCAGTTTAAAGACCCAAGACGGAAGAAGGTTCTCTATTAATTAGGTTTCTGACGCAGCCCAGAGAAAGCCGAAGGAAGCCTGGGCTGTTGACTCTCCCTTCTTGTAGACATATATCCTTATTTTGACCCCTGTAATGTTCAAACACTCAATAAACAAGGGAAGACTGCACAGGTGGCAGCAACAATAAAACTGACATCCTCTAATTGTGTGATGCAAGGTGGGAATGGGGAAGAAGAGACAGAAAGGAAGAAATTGAAGGAATAAGAAATGGTGCTATCCTCACAACACGAGGACGAAAGAAAGCGCACACCATAGTGAAGGCATGACTCTGATACTGCCAAAGGAAATACAGATAACATTTTAAAATCTTGAAGCAATGGGACCCTGACTTCTATCAGCAACATTCAAAATTGCCAAAAAGAAAATAAAGAACAGACATCACTTAAATCAAAATAATGAAAAGAATCAGTGAAAGAAGAACTGCGCATGTGCACGCACACTCACTCACACACACATCCCCCCCAATCATAGATAAAAACAGAAGACATCACAATACTGACTATTGGCAAGTGACCTAAATGCTAAGACAGGAGCTGAAAATACACGTTTTGAAGAGATCATGGGAAAACATGGCATTGGGACAATAAAAGAAAAACTGAGAAATATTATAAAACTTCTGTGCTCCAAATTAACTTGCTAAAAGAAGAAGCATGTTATCAAAAGTTATAAGAAAATGACGCCAATACAAAGCATGGATAACATGAGAACCATTGATAAGATAGAAGAAAAAAAAAGAAAAGAAAGCAGATTTAAACAGAGGAAAAATCACAAAGTTCTAAAGCCAAGGCTAATGAAGACCCCCTGAAGATCATTAACCTAATAAAGAAAACACATGAAGACATTAACTACAAAATTATTCATGAGTGAAGCTTACAGAACCATTTAGAGTGCAGTAGGGATGCCTCGTCACCATTTCTCTTCTTATTGGCTACAGACTGGGTTATGAAAATGATGAAATCTGCAACCAGAAATGGAATTCAATGGACTCTGTTCTGACAAAACAGCTTATCGATCCAGAAGTAAGACAAAATGAAAATACTTGATGACAGGTCACAGAAACTTGGTCTGAAAACACACGGAGAAAAGATTAAGATTATGGTAATGAATGCAGCTTATGGTATCAAGATTTCACATAAGAAACACTCTTACACGATGTACAATCATGCAATCATCTTTGCAGCAATATAGCCATAGCTGGCGGAACCAAAAAAAGGATATCAAAATATGAATACAAAAGATTTCATTGCATTGGGAAATGTAATAAAATCAAAAAGAAATCATGTCCAGCATAAAAATCAGAATTGTCAACTGAAATGTCATCCTACTGTAGGCTCAGATACATGGAGAACAAAAAAAAAACAACCAAAACCTACAGAATTTCATAAACGGGTGCTTGCGTAGAATAGGACTGAAGCAGCATGACAAGATCACTAATGGGAAACTGATGACAAGAACCAGACATGTGCCAGTGGAAGAAAGAGATGAAATGTCGATGGATAGGACACACATTGAAGAAACCTGTTAATATTAATAAAAGGCAGTCCTTGTTCTGGAATCCCCAGGGATAAGGAGATAGAGGGAGACCAAAGAACACATGGAGAAGAGAACTGGAGACGGATATGAAAGGGATGTAGATGACATGAAAATACCTCAAGCTGCTGGATAGGGCAGGAAGACTTGGCCTAAGTTTAGGTGATATCCTATCACCTTACCTCTTCATACTCCTTATGGACGATGTCATCAAGGCATGTAAGGAGAGAACAAGAAAGTATTCAGTGGGGTACTGGAAGATGAGACAGGTCTATATTTCGGAGCTGGCATTTGCTGATGATGTTGCCCTGATTGCTAAATCAGAGGCACATCTCCAATCCAACCTGCAAGTCTGGAAGGAAGAGCTGGAGAAGAGAGGGATGGTCATAAGCAGCTCTAAAACAAAATCCATGGTGATATCACGAGAAGAAAGAAAACATCAGATTAAGCTGGGAGAACAGGTCCTGGAGCAGGTCGACCACTTTAAATACCTCTGAGCTATTATAGACCGAAAGGGAGGCATCAAAGAAGAGTTGGCCACTCGAACAGCAGCAGCTGGGAGACTTTTTCAGGCCATAAATCGAGGATTCCTCAGCAAGAGAGAGGTTGGTAAGAAAATGAAGATGGCTGTATACCGCTCCACCTATGTCCCAGTCTTGACATACGGATGCGAGTCATGGGCAATGACTACAACCAATAAAAGCCAGATCCAAACCTCAGAAATGAGGTATCTGAGGAAGGTGGTTGAAGTAACAAGAAGAGACATGGTACGCAACCAGACGATACGTCAAGGCCTTAAATCCTACCCCCTGCAGACCCAAGTAGAACAGTCCCAATTAAGATGGTTTGGCCATGTCTGCAGAATGGGAGAAGATCAAATACCACGACAAGCATGGGAAACAAAGAGCCAAGGATCCAGACCCCGAGGATGACCCAGAGTCCGCTGGGAGGACAACATTAGACAATCTTTGAAGGATCGAGGACTAGAATGGAACCAGGCCAGGAGGAAGACAGCCGATAGGATAGTCTGGCGCTCTCTCTTCCAAACCTCTACACCTCACGGTAGAAGGGGAACGACTAAGTAGGTAAGTTAATAATTACTGCTGGTCAGTGATTTTTTTTCAGTTCAATTATTATTTTGTCTTAACTCAGACTTAAGCCCATGTTTGGTATTGAATCGGTTTGAACATGATGCTCCAGATTATATTGTTAGCATTGTAACACTATTACAGCACAGTAAATAATGATGATTCCCTTTTATGTCAACAAAGGAATACAAATCATCCCACTCAGGCATTGAATTGTCTGCCCACTGTCTCTTAGCTCGAACAATTATATTTGCAGTCAAGGCTGTCATATTGCATAACTCTGAAGTTCAGAGAACAGCAATCCTAATAACCAAAAAAAAAAAAAAAAAAAGAGGCCTTAAATAGTTTGACAAGATCACCTGTGTGGAACTAATGAAAATAACCAGACAAATACAAGTGGAATAAGATGAATAAGACGTCGCTGGCCTTGGAAAGGGGATACATTGAGAAAACCAGCTGATAGCATTACAAGACAAGTCCTTTTTCTGAGGCTCCCAGGGTAAGACAAAAGGTGACCAAAAACACATAGGGACTGAAAGTTTCCAAATACAAACAGCACAAGACAGAAAAGCAATGACTGAATAATGATGCACCGGCGTCTAGTTTACTGAACTTGGACGAAACAGTTCCATGACCTGGACTCTGCCTATGACATTACCTTTCTACACTAAAACTGAAACCAAAGAGTAAAATGACAAAAATGTAACGGAGACTAGTTTATGGTGCTTCTCTTTATGTCACTTAGAACAATACATGCTCAGTCGTAGGGGACAGAATTATAAAACGTACCTTAAAACATTAAGTGAACAAGAATTTTTTTGCAGGGGTATAAAAAATGGAAAATTGCATTAGATTCAAGCATGCAGGGAACGCCCCGTCAAGTATGTCTTTAATATGGTACAGAAGAAGCCCACAAGGCTAGTGAAGAATATTGTGTTTACAGTTCTGAACTTGGTCACTTCAAATGAACCATAATGAATACCTAGAAAATAAAAAACATTCATCAAATAATTAGTTCAATTTAGTAATCCCAAAATGGCATATTCACAAGGGAATTATCATCATTAGATGGCTGGGAAAAGCTGTGTAATGGCTCATACATGACACAAATATATTTCCATAAATGAGGCATTCATTCAGCATGGTTGAGTTCATCAATGTACTGAAGAAGGAGCATTAAACTCATTTGAAAATGATTCTTCAAGCGCAAACAAAAACAAAATTTTTTTTTAAACATTAAAGTTCATGGGAAGCCTCATGTTGTGATAGCAAATTTTCAAAAGCACTATGGATACAGGTGAATATCCTCATAATCTTGTGTTTAATGTTCAGGATTGCACTGGAAGGAAAAGCCAACAAGAACATGCATTTCCCATTCAGATTATTCCGCCTGTAGATTTAAGCTGCAAAAAATCTCTTAAAACCACTTGTATAGTAGTAATGCATGGAAAGAGGGTAGAGAGGAAGAGCGAGAGAGCCTTTAATGCTGAAACTATTTTCTTTATTTTTGTTTATATGTATTTTAATATACTGTATTTCTATTTTATTTATACTGGTCCATAACCATTTATCTGAAATTCCAATTATCTAATAACTCTGAAAATCAAAAGTTTTTTCATTACTGTCACAGAGTGCTCGAAGGTTTCGTCTAGATTATTTTTAAATTCCTTACTTTTCTATTCCTTCACATTTTGTGTTTTCTCTACGAAATATTTGCACCTGCGATCTGTTCTTTAGCTGTTTTTTCAAGTCTTCACTAATAGTCCTGTCATACGATCCAAATTCTACTATCTTCTACAAAGCATTTAAAGAGATTTCTTTAGGGACGTCTTATACAATTTATTCGCTTGCTCGAAACCAGCGGTTCCCAGAGTATTAAATTTCCGTGTTCAGTGGTAAACTGAAAACCGCCACGATAAATCTTTTTATGTGCCTAAGCAAGAGACGGGAAATAATTAACTTGGCAAATAATTAACTTGGCGTGGGAATCAGAAATGTTTTAACTTCATGCGAACAAATGCTGAGTTTTAAAATCACTTGCTGATAACCGTTGGAAGAGAATGCACGCTTATAGAAGAGAAGCCTCAACTTACCTCATATCTACAGTATATGTGATTGAGAGTAAACGCTACTAAAGTTCTATTTCTTAAGCTGTGGATAAGTCCTGAGCGGTAAGCAAACTCTCAGTATTCGCTTAATTAGCTAACTCTAATATCAAGGGATTAGTTAATTGATGTAAAGTGTGAAATACTTAATATTGTGGTTTTATTTCTTTACATTTAGATTAATAGCTATTTTGCATTTATGTATTATGAATGTTATTGATGCATTATAATGATGTAAGTACTGGCTGATATGAGAAAATACTACAAGCTAATTGTTTTGGGAATGTGATGAAGAAAGCTGTTGTGAACGAGAGAGAGAACCATGTTGTTCAATGGACTAGTGAATGAAATAGCATTCCTCCAATGCAGTCACACATGGACGCACACGGCCAGGCGTCTGCTTGTAACAAAGGTTGACCTGACTGACCCGACCTGATTGTGAGACCACTGCTAGACAGGAATTTGTAAACAAATGGACAGTCCCCTTTTTAAGGAAAAGACTGACCTTATGGTTCAGGTAAATATTATTAGGCACATTCTGAGACGAAACGTCCAGAGTGGCTGTAGATAATATATCTGTATAAAAACAGAAGATTGATTACCTGTATTATCTTCCTCAGCGCAGTTGCAGAATCCTAGCCAGTTTCTGGATTTTGATTGCTGTAAATTGTTGCGAGTAAACTGCCTAGTTGCTCTATGCTACAGAGAGAACTAGTGCTTACGTCTCAAACCCTCTAGCGGTGTTCACAAGTCAGCAACCCTGAGCAGTCTACAGCATTTAAGCAGTCAACACCTCGTCAGCACCTGAACATTATAACTCAACTTCACAACCAGGCTAACGAAAAGCCTAAGCATCTCTTGGACTGTAGCCCCACTGAATCAAATTCTCCAGTTGGTAATCCCTACCTACTGTGACGCCCAGGAGAAGTCCAAGCAAATAAGTCTACGTAAAACCCAGACCAAAGTCAGAATTCACTTTTCCAAAGAAGTAGCCATAGGAATAAACTTTCGTCAGTGAGGACAACAGCCTCTTATTCTTATCTGAACCAAAGACACTGACAGTTCTAAATTTCCTAGTATTTCTTTTCAAAGTACATGTCAACATTGATTTTATTTTCCACTGTAATTAAAGTAATTATGTACATTCTGTAACTCACCATCATTCTGAGTTTGACTTAGTAGATTGAATGTTCTGTTCAGAAAAAACATACTCAACCCTCCTTGTATTACTTGTTACTACTAGTTCATCTTCAAAAAGATTAGAGTAAAAAATACAAGAGTTGGTAGTCTAAAAGGTGAGAGAATCACTGACACCAACCTGTGCCCTTCTGTTAACTCTTTCCCTCAACACTAGCTCACCTTCTGTGAAAAGACTATGCGACAATTGGGTGCTCAGTCTGGAATCTTAAATTTGGTGACCTATCTGCAGAATAATTGTTGAATCTTTAACTAGTAGTCTATCAATACCTTGGGGGAGCCGCGCTGGTGTAATGGCTTCGGCGTTGTACTGGCGACCAGGTGTTCATGGTTCAAACCCGGGCGTCAGCGTTTGAAGAAATGTTTACGGCCGGAAATTTGACTGAATAGCCTGAACGGCTCCTGTGATAAACCCTCTGTGGATGGGAAGGAGCGAAGCTCCTGACCGGGTTGGAAGGAAAGTCCTCAGGTTCCCCAGCCTCGCAATGACATGTTATTGGGCCGAAGGGCTGAAAGCCCAAGTGCCGTTGGTTAAGGGGAAAAAAATAAAAAAATCAATACCTTGGAGTAGAATCTATTATATATCCCTAGACAACGAAACTTCTTATATTTTCTGAACAGAATTGTGGAATTACACAGTAGAATAAGGAAAGTGAAATCTGAATGGTCCTGGAATTAATTAAGTTACTTAGATTAATTAAGCTCATTAAGTTAATTAGTGGCTTAAGATAACTAAGTGTACAAGTTGATGAGTGTGTGTGGAAGACTGGCTGCAATTGTAATACCTTACTTCAGAAGAAATAAGAGTATACACAGGGTTAACAATAAATAAATTATACTTGAGTCTGGCTCAAGTTAATAATATCTTAATTCAGCAGAAATAAGTATATTATTAAAATATTAATTATACTAGTCTCCTGAAAAGGGATACATTACGTCAGTAGACTTAATAGTATTACCTCGAGCTTCTGTAAATTGATCAGTGGTTTTTTATTACAATACTTCATAGAATTATTAGTAATAACTGGAAACTAGTGCAGCGTATACTGAGAGATTGGACTACCTACCCAGCGATCTAAAATGAACGCAGTAGCTGAACTAAGAGCTCAATTTTTCCAGTATCTGATAGATCACGAAGTGAATGATTCCATAAAAAATTATAAGATGTCTAGATACATGGATAAGTGACTCTTATTTGGAAGGCAAGGAAAGAGGTTACTCGAGAAAGTTAATTGCGAAACATGTCTTAGAACAGGCAGAACTTTTCACGAGAACAGAGATGGAAATGACAGAGAGTGATGAAAAATGGACTCGCGACTGGAATGAGAAGGAAGCCAAGTGGAAAGAAGAGACCATAAGCAGTGAAGCAGCATATGAGAGGGAACAGCTGGAAGCTCAAACCTTCCATGAGTTGAAGACGCCGCCACTGGAAACTCAAAACTCGCCAAGAGATTTGAAACCCATAACTAGTCATGAGGCCACGGAATCCCAGAGCCCCACTCCCAGGTCAGATGAACCATTACTTCAGATGGAAGCACCCTCTGCTCCACAGGAAGCGCAACTTAGTACTCAGAGCCCATGGTTAGGCAAAGCAGAGAGGCGGCATCGAACTCGATAAGTCATGACCCCTTTGTGAAGGTACCTAAGCACATAAATGCTGGTAGTATGAGGAAAAGTTCACTCTCGTCAGGAACATGTCAGAAAAGGAATTTCCAAGACACCCCCAACCTCTCTAATGAGCAACAACATGCCTTCACTTAATCTCAGAAAGCACACAAAGACCGATTTCATAACCACAACAAAAGCGCTCAGGACTACAAAAACAATGGAAACACGGTAACCCTTCAAGAAAGGAAAACCCGGAGGAATGGAGACTGTAAAGAAACGTCTAAGCAGACAGAAAATTTCAGTAACAGCCCCATCCCGCAATTAATGACTTGTTGGCAAACAACGTCACATGGGCAACAAAAGGACAGAGAGCTTAATAGCAGCCCAGAGGAACCTCTCATTGTTGACACTAACGGAGTGAATGACAAGGGAAGTTACATGGTTCTAGGAGAACTGAAACAGCCTTGTAACGTACACGCGGAACCACCCAAAGGTCTGATAAATCATGTGACTCATAGAGACACAATGGGCTCTTTAATTAGAGTTGTAGACCAGGTTCAGAAGGAAACCCCTTTACCTGTGACTTTATCCACTGGAATGTTGGAAAAGTATAAATTGGCAGAAACTTGCCATATCACTGGGTTTAACCCAGCACCAATAACCCCACCCCTTCTCTGTGAGAGAAAAGCGAACATGGCACCCTGCGAACATAATTCACAAGCGCCAGGTGGACAAAGGTTCTTCTGTGAAAATCTCAGGCAAACGGAAATTTTAGAGAGGAGCCCACCCCTACTAAACACTGGAACAGAGGAACAGGCAACCCCTCATATAAAAACTCCAGAAAATATCGTCGTCGACAGAAACAATGGAACGCAGATTGTCAGCTCGAAGCCTGACCCTTTCATGCATCAGTGCACATATGAAAATGAGAGAGTTCATACTTCTGCTGAGAAGCCATTCTATAACAGTTTCCCTAACAAGGAGACAATTAGTTTTACAGAAGGAGATGAGTATTTTCAAATGAGTGGAGATACGTCAGGGTCATTGAAAGATCCAAATAAAATTTTGCTTGATAAAATCACAACATTGATTGGAAAAGCCCAGGCTGAGAACCATTCAGCAGAGACTGAGATACAAGATAAGCCTGTGATTGAAAAGGGAAAGGATAATGTGAATGACCAGCAAATGGACAGAAAGTTGAAGGGAGAGGCTGTCCCTCCCATTAAACCACTTGTGAGAAAAGCTATAAATTTGACTTTCACCCACTGCGCACTGCCTCGTTCATACCCTCAATCTTGGCGTGATTTATCAATGAACAAGTTATCTGGAAACTTGGGATGTTTAGGAAACGTGAGATTTAACCCACATAGTGCATGGAAATCTTTCCACCCAGAAAGAAAGAACGGGACTATTAACCGTCTGAGGGAGCCGGGGTAGCATAGTGGTTAGTGCACTGGCTTCCTAGCGCAGTGGTCTATGGTTCGATCCCCAGATGAGGCGGGAATTTTTTAGGCCACAAACGGCTCCTGGGTCGACCCAGCCCCAAATGGGTACCAGAGCAACTCTGGGAAGGTTAAGGCGGCCGGCGTGATGCCGACCACATCACCCCTCGTGTGCCGACGGTCAAGATAATATGGGCCTAACACCATATTCCCAATATGCCTCAATGGGCGTGTAACGGGTTCCTTTACCTTTACCTTTATTAACCGTCTGAGCAGGTCGAACATAGGAGCAGAGTTAAGGAGATACATGAGGTCCTATGTCTCATGGAAGAGACACAAGCAAGGATCTCATTGTTGCCGTGACAAAGGATTTATTGCATGCCCATTCAAGTGGGCCACAGAACAATGGCAGACAATGTGCAGGGAACGGACTACAGATAGTGGACGCACTGAACTGATTCATACCAAACATCTTTTGTATGAAGAGGTGAATGAGTACAGCATTCTGGCCGGACAAACGGTCCCAGAAGGAATTACGAAAGTTAGCTCTTTGAGAACTCAAAAAAACTTCAGGGATTCTCAAAATGTAGAGCCATGGCCTAGTGGAGCGTTAGCAAGCGGACAGAGGTCGGTAGTAATGGAAAGTTGGGTGACACAAGGAATTTATAATTTAGACAAAGACCTTCTCTCTTTGAATAGTTTGCAACTATTTTAAATTGGGGAGTATCTGTCACAGAGTGCTCGAAGGTTTCATCTAGATTATTTTTAAATTCCTTACTTTTCTATTCCTTCACATTTTGTCTGTTTTCTCTACGAAATATTTGCACCTGCGATCTGTTTTTTTAGCTGTTTTTCAAGTCTTCACTAAGTCATTTCGTATGATCCAAATTCTGCTATCTTCTACAAAGGCGCTTAAAGAGATTTCTTTAGGGACATCTTATACGATTTATTCGCTTGCTCGAAACCAGCGGTTTCCAGAGTATTAAATTTCCGTGTTCAGTGGTAAACTGAAAACCGCCACTATAAATCTTTTTATGTGTCTAAGCAAGAGACGGGAAATAATTAACTTGGCGTGGGAATCAGAAATGTTTTAACTTCATGCGAACAAATGCTGAGTTTTAAAATCACTTGCTGATAACCGTTGGAAGAGAACGCACGCTTATAGAAGAGAAGCCTCAACTTACCTCATATCTACAGTATATGTGATTGAGAGTAAACGCTACTAAAGTTCTATTTCTTAAGCTGTGGATAAGTCCTGAGCGGTAAGCAAACTCTCAGTATTCGCTTAATTAGCTAACTCTAATATCAAGGGATTAGTTAATTGATGTAAAGTGTGAAATACTTAATATTGTGGTTTTATTTCTTTACATTTAGATTAATAGCTATTTTGCATTTATGTATTATGAATGTTATTGATGCATTATAATGATGTAAGTACTGGCTGATATGAGAAAATACTACAAGCTAATTGTATTGGGAATGTGATGAAGAAAGCTGTTGTGAACGAGAGAGAGAACCATGTTGTTCAATGGACTAGTGAATGAAATAGCATTCCTCCAATGCAGTCACACATGGACACACACGGCCAGGCTTCTGCTTGTAACAAAGGTTGACCTGACTGACCCGACCTGATTGTGAGACCACTGCTAGACAGGAATTTGTAAACAAATGGATAGTCCCCTTTTTAAGGAAAAGACTGACCTTACAGTTCAGGTAAATATTATTAGGCACATTCTGAGATGAAACGTCCAGAGTGGCTGTAGATAATATATCTGTATAAAAACAGAAGATTGATTACCTGTATTATCTTCCTCAGCGCAGTTGCAGAATCCTAGCCAGTTTCTGGATTTTGATTGCTGTAAATTGTTGCGAGTAAACCGCCTAGTTGCTCTATGCTACAGAGAGAACTAGTGCTTACGTCTCAAACCCTCTAGCGGTGTACACAAGTCAGCAACCCTGAGCAGTCTACAGCATTTAAGCAGTCAACACCTCATCAGCACCTGAACATTATAACTCAACTTCACAACCAGGCTAACGAAAAGCCTAAGCATCTCTTGGACTGTAGCCCCACTGAATCAAATTCTCCAGTTGGTAATCCCTACCTACTGTGACGCCCAGGAGAAGTCCAAGCAGATAAGTCTACATAAAACCCACACCAAAGTCAGAATTCACTTTTCCAAAGAAATAGCCATAGGAATAAACTTTCGTCAGTGAGGACAATAGCCTCTTATTCTTATCTGAACCAAAGACACTGACAGTTCTAAATTTCCTAGTATTTCTTTTCAAAGTACATGTCAACATTGATTTTATTTTCCACTGTAATTAAAGTAATTATGTACATTCTGTAACTCACCATCGTTCTGAGTTTGACTTAGTAGATTGAATGTTCTGTTCAGAAAAAACATACTCAACCCTCCTTGTATTACTTGTTACTACTAGTTCATCTTCAAAAAGATTAGAGTAAGAAAGAGTTAGTCGTTGCCAGAAAAATACAAGAGTTGGTAGTCTAAAAGGTGAGAGAATCACTGACACCAACCTGTGCCCTTCTGTTAACTCTTTCCCTCAACACTAGCTCACCTTCTGTGAAAAGACTATGCGACAATTACAAAAATTAATAAATACATTTTTTCGTGGCGTGTCACTCATGTGCAAAAAATACCCAACTTCGTGTGAGGGTCAGTTTCATCATGTTTCCTGAGACTTTATACTATGCTTGTGCATGCGCAATACATTAGACAGTTGATATAAGCACTAGGTTGAATGTGATCTGGAAAAGTAACATCAGTTTTCCTGTGAAGATCAAATTATACAAATCACTTGTATTATCTATTCTCTTGTATGGGTGTGAGAGCTGGACACTCACTGCAGATACGGAGCGAAGGATTCAGGCTTTCGAGCATAAATGTTATAGAAGAATTTTGCGCATTTGCTATAAAGAGCACAAAACAAATGTCTATGTTAGAGAGAAGATAAACACCTATGCAGGCCACCAAGAACCACTTTTGTCAACAGTGAAACGTCGAAAGCTTGCCTGGTTTGGGCATGTAACTCGTCATGACTCCCTTTCGAAAACGATCCTTCAGGGAACAGTCGAAGGTAAACGGAGAAAAGGCAGAGAAAATCCTGGGCTGATAACATCAAAGAATGGGCAGGACACGGTTTTTCCACACTTGTACGCATTGCTGAGGATAGAGAGCAGTGGAGGACCCTGTCTGCTGATGCTTCCACCATGGCACCCCTACGACCCATGACCGGTTACGGGCTGAGATGATGATGATAAGCACTAGAGCTTATACAACAAAAGAACAGCAAATATTATGGATCGAGAGTTGGGCTACTTCTTGATCGTGAATTGGGCCCCCATCTTAATTTCGAAAAATCCCAATTTATCTGTTGTTTGTCAAAAAATATTTATGAAAACGTTCAGAACAGGATAAAAGTTATGGGTAATATTAGCATTATCGATGATTGTACTTACTTACTTAGTCGTTCCTCTTCTACCCTGGGATGTAGAGCAAACCTCTTTGCCAAAGAGAATGCTTATACTGTCCTATCGAAGGTCTTCCTCCTGGCCTGGTTCCAATCTAGTCATTGGTCCTTCATAAATTGTCTAATGTTGTCCTCCCAGCGAAATCTGGGTCATCCTAGAGGTTTAGATCCCTGGCTCTTGCTTTCCCACATTTGTTGTGGTAGCCATCTTCTTCCATTCTGCATACATGGCCGAACAATCGTAGTTGGGACTGTTTTACTTGGGTCTGCAGGGGCTGGGTTTTGAGGCCTTGCCATATCATCTGGTTGCGGACCATGTCTCTTCTTGTTACTTCAACCAACTTCCTCAGATATCTCATTTCTGAGGTTTGGAGCTGGCTTTTGTGGGTTGTAGTGCCCATGACTCACATTCATATGTCAAGACTGAGACATAGGTGGGGCGGTATACAGCCATCTTCGTCCTTTTCCCAATCTCTCTTTTGCTGAGGAATCCTTGATTTATTGCATGAAAAAGTCTCCCAGCTGCCGATCTTTGGGTAGCCAACTCTTCTTTGATGCCTCCCTTTCAGTCTATGATAGCTCCAAGGCATTGGGAAAAAAAAGTGGCTGATGTGCTCCAGGATCTGTTCTCCCAGCATAATATGCCTTTTTCCTTCTCTTGAGATCATCATGGTTTTTATTTTGGAGCTGCTAATGACCATCCCTCTCTTCTCCAGTTCTTCCTTCCAGACTTGCAGGTTGCATTGAAGATGTACCTCTGATTTAGCAATCAGGACAACATCATCAACAAATGCCAATTCTGAAATACTGACCAGTCTGATCTTCCAGTATCCCATTGAATACTTTCTTGTTCTCTCCTTATATGCTTTGATCACATTGTCCATGAGGAGTATGAAAAGATAAGGTGACAGGATATCACCTTGTCTTACACCAGTGGTGGTCCTGAACTCTTCTGACTTATGGTTTGCCGTCCTCACATAATTTCTGCAAGTCTTGTAAAAGGTCTGTATAGCATGGATCAGAAGTGCTGGAATGTTCTTCCTTGCCACGCAGTTTCAAAGTTTGCTCCAGGGGATCTTGTCACAAGCCTTCTCCAGATTATTGGTAATTGTTCTGAGATTTATAGCTGCTTATTATTTACAAGAAAACTAAACGCTAGAAACAGGGTTACATCTAGCGGTTTAGCTTTAGGATTTAGGCTTCAACTTAGAATATAGAAACAGAAAAATAATACATTAATTCTATTTTTTAAAATTTTAAAAAAATTAATAATATGTGACAGACGCTAAGGCTGTACATGAAGAAAAATAAAAAGGCAAATGTTATGGATTGAGAGTTGGGTTACTTCTCGATTGCAAGTTGGGAAGCATCTGAAATTAGAACAATTAAAGTTTCTGAAACATACTCGTCCCTGAGAATTTGCGATAAAAGGTTACAGGCCTGTATACATTAGAAGCACAGTGCCTTAAAATAGAGCTCCGCAACCGGTGTACCATGACACCAGGCAGAATACACCATATAATGGTATACAAAATTATATGTTATAGTAAAATATTACGAAAGAATCTCACAGGTACAATTTTACAAATAGTAAGTTGAGTTACCATTATTCACCAATCCATCACACACAAAAATAGGGAGCATTGTCTTATGATTGCATTGAATTTTAAAATATTTGCCATACCCACCTATTTAAATATTGTAGTGTGCCGTGGAATTCTGAAAGGCACTTTAAGTGTGCCGCGAAGTGAGAAAGGTTGCGGAGTGCTTTAAATAACATAAATCAGGAGACTGACTTTTGTAGGACAGGAATAAGTCTCACTGTCTCCCACTTTTCTTTTGTATGTTGCCATTGTTTATGCTGGCACCTCCAGGAACCAATTCTGGCTAAACCTGAAACTTACCTGTATTGGAAATAGGTTACTGTTAACTCTGGCTGAAATTCTGGGGAGGAAAATGGGGCTAATGATTTCTTACTTGGAGAAGTGTCCCTACAAGACATAGTCTTGTACATATCTTGGCTGCAACATGGTGGAATGAATAATGACATTAAGATAAGGACACAGAAGGCAATAGTGGTTTTCACTAAATAGGGATATACAGGAAAATTAATGGAGATCATTTACTATGCAAAAGTTGGAATTGTGAACTCAAAATGCCAGGTAAGTCCTCATTCATTACAGAGCAAGAATCCACAACTACAGCTTGTCCTCTTGAGGGAAGCCTTAGTAAAAGATTCCAGTGTAGCAGTGGTTTCTGCATGATGTACATGATACTAAAATCTGGAGGACAAGAATGATCACCAAGAAGTTTTAGATACCGGTACTTATAAATGGGTGTTTGAGCAGAAGAAAAAGTGTTAAATAGTAAGACATCTGCTATGAACTCAAGAAGGAAAGCAAAAGGAAGGCCGGCCAAAATCCACCTGATTGAGAACTGTAAGGCAGAGATGCTAGTCATGAATCAGAGCTGGGGCACCACATATTTCTGGTGCAGCTTCCTGCAAGAGGGCCTGCTGTGGTGGTATGTTCATGCTCTACAGAGAGGAAAGCTTGACATGAATGAATGAATTACCAGTGGGACAAGATGTGACAATAAGGTGCTGGAGGTGGACAGGACACAGAGAAAGCAGTCTATTTGCATCACTAAGCAGTCATTCTCACAGAATACTCCCAGAAGATATACATGGAAGTATATGAGGATGAGATCTGCAAGGCAGAAACAAGAAGGATACAGAAGATATGGAAAGAACTCTAACGAATTGCTCAAAACAGAAGACATGCCGCTCTATAGTGAAGTTAAAGACAAAGAAAGAAGAGCGCTTTAACACATCTGCTAAATGTAAGAAAATAAAGCTCTTCCTAATTTCCACTGGTAAACATTTACTGCCAAGAGAGTATTTATTTTCTGGAAGATTATAGGTGCAATAGGTGTACTGGCTGTCTTAGTATATTTTCAACTGAAACAAATGGGCCTGAAAAATGACAGTTCAAAAACAAAGACACTTAAAAGATTTGCGAAACTGTGGAAAAGACATTTTGCTGGCTGTTGAACAACTAACTACCTGTGTTAAAAAAGTCAGAACATTAAATTTACATACAACAAAATTGTCACAACCACGTCATGTTGGCAGGATAAATTTAGGAGTAAATAGCCAATTTGAACCAAGGTTGTGGAGTTGGCCAAACATTTTTCCGACTCTGACTCCTGAAATTTTAGACGCCCAACTCCGAATACAGTTTTTTTACTAGTCACATGGCATAAAATTCAGAGTCAGAGTTCGGACATTTACCCCTCTGACTCACTAAAAAAATGACCAACTCCACAACTCCGACTTCACAACCCTGATTTGGACATTCTAGCAAGGTGGAGGGGGTTCAAATCCCAATAATGGCAGAAAACAAACAAGTGTAACCAGGAGGATGACACTTGTGTGTCATAACCTTCACAGACTGGTATAGGAGCACTTGTTTGCTGGAGGGATTGGGGGGGGGGTGGGGGGGGGGGGGGGGGGGGGGGCCTTCCTGCTGTAGTGCTCTGTACAGAGTTTCCTATTATCAAAGCTGCATACAACTTAAACGGACAGCAGTACTACAGCACCAATAACAGGAGCACAAGAAGGTAAAGAACAGTGAAAAACAGATAAATGTCCGAGAACATGACTTATGTCACAGTTCTCCGACGTAGTGAAAACTATCAAAAGTTATAAATGAATAGAAATCACATCCAAGCCAAAAAGAAGCAATGCTAGCATAAAACTCGCAAACAAAATACAATAAAAGGAAACGCTAATGAAATACAACAAAAGGACATATGGCTGGACCAGTTCTGCAGGTTATCAGTAACCTTGCACCTACAGCAAACAGGAAAACATAAAGCAAGGCCATGCCAAATATAGATAAGTCTACTAGCCAAAAAAAAACAAAAACAACAACAAACAACGTAACTAAAGTAATCAAGCGAACAAAAAATTCTTGTCAGATTTCTAGGGGAATTAATCTTCTGGTTTCTTAATCAAGACGAGGTCTGCAATTGTGATTTATCACACTTGCTTGTCCGAGTTCAATCCCAAAGCTAGACCAGAATTGTCACGGATTGCCTCCCCTACTTTGCAGTAGTGGTCCACCAGTGGCCAAAACACAAGAGTATCTAAAATGGGTCATCAAAGGTGAGTACCTTCGCACAAGATTACTCTTGGCAGAGTTGTAAATATAAGGGTAATGACACTTCTATCCCAAGGGAGTATTCACAAGATATTTCCAAATTTTTCTTTGGTAAGTATTATTTTCGGGACAGTACATATAAGGGAAACAATCTGTAGACAAAGACATCAATAAGTTAGTCGATGAATTCAGCAGATGCATATTACAGGCTGCTCGTGAAACAATACCTAGAGGGGCTCGTAAGCACTACAAACCATATTGGAATAGTGAACTAGAGCAACTGCACAACGACGTGGAAACATCTCGAAAGCAGGCAGAGACCAGTCCATGCCAAGAACACCACAATAACTACCAGCAAGCTAAGGCCAAATTCCAAAGGGCCAAGTTACAGGCCAGGCGGAGAAGCTGGAAGGCGAAAACAGAGTCCTTGAACTTTGAAAGAGATAAAAAGGAAACTGTGGAAGCTGGTAAAACAACTTAATGATGAGGGTACAGGGAGAAACTCAAAGATTACACTGTACAAAGATGGAAACATCCTCATGGGAAAACAGGCAGCTGATCACTTTGCAGACTCCTTTGCTAAAGACAACAACATCGAAGTAAGCCCAGAGAAGCAACAGGAGACTCGTGAGAAACAACAATACGCAGGACGAGATGGAACCATACCTGAAGTTATGGAGGCACCAATCACATTCAGAGAACTGGAGCTTGCAATATCCAAATTGAAAATGAGAAAGTCGCCAGAAGTTGATGGAGTGTCCAATGAAATGATTAAGAACTTGGGAACCGCAGCAAAAACAAAGCTGCTGCAGATCTTCAATATCTGTTGGAACTCCGGCAGAGTTCCACAGACCTGGAGGGAAGCAATCATGATACCACTCCTAAAACCAGGAAAAAACAGTTCCACTGCTTCCAGCTACAGACCAATCAGCCTTACAAGCTGTCTTTGCAAAACTATGGAATGTATCATCAACCTCAGGCTACAGTGGTACCTTGAAAGTGAAAACCTTCTTGTACCACAGCAGGCGGGTTTTAGGCAGAGTTACTCTACCGAAGATCAGGCAACTTACCTTTCCCAAGAGATTGAGGATGCGTTCCAAGATAAGAAACTGGTACTAGCAGCATGGATAGATCTAAGGAAAGCATTTGACAAGGTTTGGAAAGAAGGGCTTCTGAAGAAACTGAGAAACTGCAGACTGCATGGTAGGATGTACAAATGGGTGAAACCATACTTGCATAACAGAAGAGCCCGAGTACAACTAGATGGCCTCAAGAGTAAGAAAATTCTACTGCGTCATGGCGTCTCTCAGTGAGGGGTTCTGTCCCCCACACTTTTCCTAGTCTACATCAATGACCTGGTTGCTGAACTACCACATGGAATGAAAGTGGCAATGTATGCTGATGACCTGGTAATATGGTGCACAGATGAGCATGCAACAGTGGCCACCAAACTGCTACAAAGAGCTATAGATGCCTTAACCTCATGGGCAAATAGATGGTGTCAGCATCAACACAGACAAGTGCAGCACTACGCTCTTCACTCTCTCTCCCAAACAAAAAGCTGGTGTCATCAAGATAAATGAAGAGGTCCCCTGAGAGAAGATAAACAACCCACCTATCTCGGAGTTACATTCGATGATAGGCTGACATGGAAGCAGTACATCAACAAGGCAGCAACAAAGGCCAGGAGGAAGTTAGCCATCCTGAGAAAACTAAGTGGAACCACATGGGGAGCCAGCGGGAAAATACTTAGTAAAGTTTACCAGCAGGGCATACGACCAAACCTGGAGTATGGGTCAGCTGCATGGTGTCCAGCATCAAACACCACATTACAAGAGCTAGATAAGGTGTAAAACCAGGCGCTTAGGGTCATCACGGGGGCAATGAAATCAACGCCTATAGTGGAGATGGAGAAAATGGGGAGGATACAAGCACTGCGAGAATGCAGAGACACGAAAGTGCTAACACAGGCAGAAAAGTTCCTATGTATGCCAAGCCATCCAATGAAGGACAGATTCCAAAACCTAGCAATGGGGCGATTGAAAAGAAGCAGCTTCATCCACCAGGCCAAACAATTTCGTAGACAAACCTCAGACCTGCCTGAAGTTGACAGCCCCCTAAAGTCTGTGCCAGAACAAACCCTTTGGAGAGAAGAGCCTGGACTACCAATACACATCCAGACAAAAGTGAAAGGAATATTCGACAGGGATGAACAGAACAGCGTGCAACGTAGGACAGTCACTCTCAGTTTCCTGGAAGATGAATACCCACAGGACCTCTGGGTCCGAGTATACACGGATGGGTCAGCACAGAATGCAGTCAAGAATGGAGGAGCAGGAGTGTACATAGAATACACAAACAACACTAGGGATACGGTCAGAGTACCAACGGGGAAATTCTGTAACAACTATGATGCAGAAATCCAGGCAATCAAGGTGGCAACTGAGAAACTGTTGAACACCAATCTTGGTCCACAGCCTGTGGTATTCCTGACAGATGCAAGATCAGCACTCCAAGCACTTCAGTCCAGAAAATTGCCAGGTATACAAGCCCTACTTTCTGAACTGTGCAACCAGTGCAGGGTCGCCATGCAATGGATACCGTCTTATTGTGAAATACCAGGAAACAAGAGAGCAGACCGACTGGCTAAAGAAGGTGCTGCAGACGAGCAACCGGATGTACCAGTTACGTACCATCAGAAGAAAAAGATGATAAATCAATCAGAAAGCCACCAACACCAAAGCAGGATGACTACCAAGCTATGAACAGATCAGAACAAATTGTCATTCTGCGCCTCAGAACAGGACACAACCGACTCCGCAGCCACATGTATACAAAGTTCAAGATTGGCAATTCAGCCATGTGTACATGTGGACAGGCACCCCAGACTGCGGAGCACATACTTCAAGATTGCCCCGAACATGATATATTGAGGCAAACCCACTGGCCCAGAGAAACAACACTGGAAGCAAAACTATACGGACCTCTGTATGAACTACAAAAGACAGTGAAGTGTATACAAGAAACAACATTGCAGATATAGACAATATATTTCAAGCGAAAGAAAGAAGGGAAACAATACAGTTAATGTCTAACTTTCAACCACAGTTGCATCCCTTAGCGTTACGTATTGACAGAAAAAGCTGGGATTTTATATATAGGATATTTATATATATATATATATATTTATATACAGTCATGCGCCGCTTAACGTCCACGATACGTTCTGTGAAATAGGACGTTATGCGACTTGGACGTTGTGCGAAACCATACTTTATACTTAGCAAAGTTATATGGGATACTTTAGTGTACCTGTATTGACTAAATAGCCAAGATACTGTGCACATACGGTAATGTATTTTCGAAAGTTCACTTTAAAATAACGATTGTAAGTACAGTACAGTACATACATAGGCCAGTTCCATAGGCGTTTATTATGACTATCAAGACATATGTACTGTATTATAGGTTATATATGTACTGTACCATTATACGCCTGGCATCGCAATCGCTTTGTACTGTATAGAAGGGACATGAGATACACGTGTTGCGTGCGGAAGCTGTTGCTTTCGCTACGTCCGCTTCGTCCTGTTCTCCGATCGGGATTTCTGAACTCTATTATAACCTTATGGGATCACGGACGTATATGCGGTCAGACGTTGTTCGAACGAACTTTATGCGGCGCATGACTGTATGTATATATATATATATATATATATATATATATATATATATATACATATATATATATATATATATATATATATATATATATATATATATATATATATATATATATATCTTGCTCATACGTATGCTTTCACATAATAACTGAAACAACTATGATTATGTTTTAAAATAACGTAACAAATTTAATAATCAATTAGTTTTAACAGGTTAAAATAAATGGATGATGGTGAATTTTAGATGAAAATTAAAGTTGCCTTCATGGAGACTTGGTTTGATGGTTTATATTAAAAGAAATTTGTCCTTTTGCTGTTTCCTAGAACTTAACTGATCTAGGTGAGTCCTGCAGCCATGGTTTCATCAGTTCTTCAGTGATGATGACACTTCACAGTCTGATAGCTTTGTTCTACGACCAGTCTGATAGATTCGTTCCACGAACTGTCTGATGCTTTGTTCCACGACCAGTCTGATAGATTCGTTCCACGAACTGTCTGATAGCTTGGTTCCACAAACTTTTGGACAAAATAAAGAGAACAAATGCCTCTGCTAAGTACATTTGTGGGCTGCAAATTAACAAGCGCATTGTCTCGTTGTTCACCCACCAATGTTAGTCTCTCTGAATAATTAAATTCTTTTGAGTATACACAGCGTAACTCAGGGAAGATGATTAGAAATCACCAATATTCTTCTGGGTATTAAACTAAGAAAATATGTGCTTGGACAGCGCAAAATCAATGATTTGCTGAATCAAGGTACATATATCTTATAAAATGATATGATACACTTGAGGCACATGTGATGTAATTATCACTCATCACTGCTCGAGTCGGAGTCTGGGGTCACTGCTGCTTTCGCATTTCTGAGCATATTAGCATAAAACAAACACCAACGCTTGCTGTAGTGGTTTATGAATATACTATTTTCATATGTTGAGGTTGCCAGCCTCATATATAACCACTTAGCAAGAAAAACATGTCAAATTCACATTTGTAAAATAAATGTTTACACTTACCCCAAAGTAACTTTTGGTAACACGATCTCCTGGCACAGTTTAGTATGGACACTAGCAACTTAGGTTTAAATGCTGTCGAATCACTTGGTCTGGAAATTTTGTATTCCTCTTATGACGGGTGATCTGATTCCTTAAGACTCTAGATTTTGTATTTATAAATGCAGGTTTACTTTTTAAGTTTCAAAGTTGCCCAAATACTTCGATCTGTCTTGGTCCTTTATGTTTCCAGTCTTTGTATTTAAAATGCGGGTTTACTTCTAAGTTTTAAAGTTGCCCAAATACTCTGATCTGTCACTTATAATTTAGGAATTCTTAGTCCTATGTTACTCTGGCTCCTGGGAGTTGCTAATTTGACGTTGCGATGCAGTCTGATTTGTGACTCCGATTTTGCTAGATTATATTTCCAGTTTTCAGTTCAAATCCCAGAGTGTACTTCCAACGAATTTGCCAATGAGAACCATTGTGTATTCTGGTTCTCACTTTACACCAATCCAATCTCTTTTGCAATATATGGGTAGGGGTGTTAAATCATACTTTCCCCCGCGTGTTTTAACCTTTAGCACGTTGCGGGCGACAATTGTTGCCGGAGGTACCCTATGTTCTCCCAGCTGCAGGCGACTTAAGTCTACTTTCGAATATCGTTCATTTCCTGCTATATAAGATGTGTACACGCCATATTTCTCTCCCCCCCCCCCCCCCCCCGGATGTTAAAATTGAATCTTTATGTGAAAGAGGGTTCGCTTCCTTTTCTGACCTTCAGTTGTAATGGGTGTATTAGCGAAATTTTTCTGTGCAATTTTCAAATCGAAATCAATCGGCATGGAACAAGCTGCCATTTTCGGTGAAATTGTAATGGATTCTGACTCCGATGCGATGACGAGGAGTTTTTTGGCTTTATAAGCGCTGATATCGGTTCTCAAAATATGGATGATGGCAGAGATGGGGACGACAGTCGAATGTCATTGCTAGTATGTCTAGCGTCAGGGGTTAGGTTTAGGGCTGAATGTCACTGCTGACGAGAGCATTTGTTGCTTTGCTACTGATGATGGGTGTAACGAAAAGATCGTCATTTGATTTGTATTGGTCAAATGACTTTCATTGAAATGCCAGGGTTCAGGACTCTTCGTTTATTGGTTTTTTTTTTAATTTTTTTTTCATCTTTCCATTCCTCTCTTCCTATCACATCTAACATGTACACAAACAAAACTTATATCATCAGATTCATCATTCATTTATTTATATAAATTCCAAAAATGATAGCAAATGACCAAGAAACACAGAAACTATAGACGTTACAAGTCACCCACTATAAAAACGGGGCGCTGTGAAAAAGAATGCAGCTGCAGGGGCAAATTTCCGTGCTAAAGGTTAAAATATTACATTTTAAAATTCCATCGTGCGACCTCTTTCTACTAATGCTGTAATACTTTTCACCCAGATGGTCTTCTCTGCCAAGTGATCTGTAATAATTACACAGGGATATGCTGGCGGAAGCTATTATCTCATTATCACCTGGGTTTTCGCCCAGACGGATCTCTCAGACAGACAATATGGCCCTCCTTTCAACGATCGTGCGCGACCATCTGTGTTAATAGCGTGTCTTACAAAGGTGGCCAGGCGACTTACATGATAAACTATTACCAGCTGACCGGTGAAATTAATCCGGTATTGTTACAGTTCACCGGGTGAAACATAAACAAATCTGGGGAGTGGTCACAGCAATAAGAATGTAAGGGCAACAAATATGCCAAATAATAGGACGATGCGTGCGAAAAATGAAAAGAAGTGATATTGCCGGAGGGGACCAAAGTTATAAAAAGTGCACGACTGATTTCGTCACAGTACCTAGTATGTGTATTGTTCCAGGGTTGAAATGAAGCAGATGAGCCATGCTCTTCGATGTTATCCAAATATGCCGCTCACATCATTAGGGTTAGGTTCAGGATTCCTAAATCTAACCCTTACCCCATATTACTGTATCTCTGAATTGTTTTGAGCCCGTATCGAACAGACGGCCCACTGGTCTTCATTTCAACCCTGTTCCAGTATACTGGGGCAAATTTTCTGGGCACATTTTGCACCCTACTATACTCAAGCAAATACATTCATCTTTCTCCTTGCCCTTGTTGCTCCTGAGCATGGAGCCAGCTCTGTAGTTCTTCTTAGAGAGCCTGCACTGACTCATGTGCTCCTTACAGAAAATGGAGTCAACTTTGCAGGACTGTCTCCAGGAAGTCTTCACCAAACATATTAAGCTACTTACAGCGGTGACTGAAACAACTTTAACATGCGCTAATGCAGCTGGAGTTTTCCTGTGTTGAGTCACATTAAGCCACAGGCTCCACTCCTGGTGGTGTCAATTCCTTTAAGTTTCAGCTTTGCAACCATACTTCCCCCAGAACCTAAACACTTTGGTTTCCTGGAATCCTCCCATAGAGTCATCGAAGCAACTCCATTGGATCACTAGTCTGCATAGTTTTTGGTCAGAACTACAATCAAGCTTTTTATCTGCAACAGCTTTAATATACGCTAATGGAGCTGGAATTACCATAGCTGCTGGCACCAGACTTGTCCTCCAATAGATCCTCTTTAAAGGGTTTAAAGTGTGCTCATTCCAGTTACGGGGCCTCAAAAGAGTCCAGTGTCGTTTATTTTTCATCACTACCTACCCATGCCAGGAGTGTGTAAGTTGCACGCTTGCTGCTTTCCTTAGATGTGGTTAATATCAGCTATCTATGCCATAAAGGCATTGACAAACTTTTCCATGTTAGTACCTGTCTTGAGCCAATTTACTCCATGTCGTTCCAACTTCTATGGCTCTTTATATGTCTACAGACTTTCCTCGTTCAATTATTTGCCAGAAACGTTATATTTCTGAACATTTTTTTATTATTTTTAAAATGCATACAATAAGTGTAGAAATCAACTGGGTTCCCAACTACCGTCATAGCCAGAAATGGGCATGAGCTATACTAGATCTCAGCTTTATAAGCCTTTGCTTTCAGTAATTCAAAAGCTGAGTTAGGCACAAATTCACAACTGGGCAGACTGGAACGTGACACTATCATGTTTCGAACCCTACTTTGCCTCAAGAAACAAGCACTCTAACCACTCTGCCACTCAAGAAGGCAAGAGCAAATCTGATGCCTTTAATGGTCAATCTGCTTCATGTATATGCCTCATTAGCCTTGGGTGTCAGCATATCTAGGAGAAGGAAAACTGTGACACCAAACCTCCTGCTGCCTTGTGGGTTAGACTATTCAGAGTCAAAGGCTAGTGGAACCAACCGCACAAAAAGCTAATGGAAATCACCACTGTATGAAATGATCCCTACTAATTCACATTTCATCACTTCAAACTGAAGTCTGATATAAATCAGCCAATGGTGTAAAGGGATGCTTTAAAGCTGCTTTCCTTACTAGGGCATTGTAATGTGCACCATGTCACACACAACTGTCTTTCAGCTGCTGAGCAGAAAAACACAGTTTACCAAGAACGTGGAATGTTCACACAATGAATAGAGCCCAGAAGCTTGTGAATATCGAAATGGAAACAAAGTGACTGAAAATCTTGGAACTATGTGAGACCAGATGGACTGGATCAGGAACACAGAGGGTTATAAAATCAAAAACTGAGGAGCAGAAAAAAAATTCAAGAGGTGTAGCACGGACTTTAGATCAAAGCCTGTCAAAGAATTGGGATATTTCAGATAGGGTTTTATTAATTGGACAAAAATGGAAACATGACATCTCTAAATGAGACAGTGCAGAAGAAACAATGGAAGAGTTTTATAGTTGCTTGCATGGTGCCAAAAGAGAATGCCAGTCATCAGAAATGGTAATCATAATGGGAGACTTCAATGCCAAAGTATATTCTAGTATAGTTGACATACTATAAGAAAATTTGGATTGGGGGAGCCGCAAGACTCACTTTTCACAATTTTAAAGATATGAAACAGAAATTATTGATATGTTCTGTGTATCTGTTATGAGAAAAGAAATTTAAAATATTATTTGCATTCTAAATATAATTATAGAATCCATGACCAACAACCATTAACACTTTGCTGACCAAATTCGACGATAGTTGAATTTCCGGTTGAAACCCTTGCTGACTAAATTCGACGAAAGTCGAATTAGTAACTCTACCAACGCAACAGACAGCCGTATCGATAGTTTTACGAAACAAGCCTCATCCGGGTATTTTTAACATTCCAAAATGGCTGCGCCCATGAATGATATCGTGAATCGCTGTTTCTAGCAGAGTTTTGATTAAAATTTCATTATTTTTAATACAAGAGCCCGTTCTTTGTTTTCATCATGTGTGATGATGACAACCAGACTTATAACAGAGATGATTCTGACTCTGGCAGCGAATCTGGGGCCGAAAGTGATATCTCATGGCTAAGTAGAGATGTATCACTCAATCGTAACACAACTGATAGCAGCGACAACGAATTTGGATGTGATGTAGGTACATCTGAAGCAGGAGATGGGCGTGGCACAAGAGACCACAGCAAGACTGCACATCAAAATAATCTGTGGAGATGGAGAAAGCTTGCTCAAAACGAACTTGTTGAGCTTGACATGCTTCCTCCATATGAAGAACAACAAGGTGTCACGGCAGACACAACTGAATATATGTCCATTGATTTTTTCAAACTTTTTTTCCCCGACACTGCCATAGATCTGATCACTGACGAAGTGAATAGGTACGGAGAAAATCACCTCTCTCAGTACACAGGAAATGCTAAGTACAAGAAACGTACTTGGGATAAAACTGATGCAGTTGAAATTTCTGCATTCATAGGCCTTCAGATTGGTATGGGAATGCTTCAAGCTCAGACCCATACTGGATATTATTTTGCCTACATATAAGCAACATTACACACCTGGACGGGAGTTGTCAATAGATGAATCGATGGTGAGGTTCAAGGGTAGAATATATTTCAAGCAATACCTGCCAGCAAAACCCACAAAGTGGGGATTCAAAGTATTTGTACTCACTGATGCTAAAACACAATACTGCCTGAAATTGAAAATTTATACTGGGAAGGCAAATGATGAAGGTTGTGTTGGGGCAACTTCCAGGGTTGTGAAAGATCTTCTCGATAGATATGGCAACAAAGGACATATTCTCTACTGCGACAGCTTTTACTCAGCCCCAGCTTTATTTCAAGAGCTGAAAGAAATTCAGGTTGGTGCATGTGGAACAGTAGCTGAGAATAGGAAGCATTTTCCTGAAGCACTGAAGAAAAAGCAACTCAAATTGAAAAAGGCAGATCATCCTGTGTTTTGTGCCACAGAAGATAAAGGCATGTTGGCAGTTACCTGGAATGACACGAAAAGAGTTAACCTTTTATCTACTGTTCACTCCAATGATGTTATGGACAAGACAGTTAGAAAACGAGAAATACCTGAGGGCAGAACAATTCAGAAGCCAGTGCTAGCAGAAAAATACAACAAAAGTATGGGAGGTGTCGACCACTTCGGCCAACTGGGTGCAAGCTACCCCTACCCACACAGATTCTATAAATGGTACCTGCCATTATATCATGTCTTAGTTGAAACTGCCCTGGTTAATGGGCACATAACCTACAACACTGCCAACTCTACAAAAAAGATCACAGCAAAGAAGTTCAGGCAGGATGTCAGTCTCGCTCTTATTGAACCTGCTATTCTTCGACGCAATGTGACACCTTCAAAACCACAAGTCACAACAACACGACTTACTGAGCGCCACTTCATTGATAAATATGAAAGAGCAAGGTACAAACCAGACTGTAAAGTGTGTAAGGCTGCAGGGAAAAGAAGCCAGACTGTCATGTACTGCCCAGATTGCAATGTACCTCTATGCGCGATACCATTTTTCAAGTTGTACCGCACAGTCGAAGATTATCAACGATCCAGACAAAGACTCTTGCAGAGACCTACAGCTACAACTTCAACCCCAGTTAATGAAGGAAGCAGCTCAGACTCCAACTAGAGGTAAGTAACCACTCAAAACATTCACAAACACTCATTGTCAGATGCCGCAGACACAGAATCCACTCAAAAAAGACAAATACAAAAATTAAATTTTCTTTGCGATTTATTCACAATTTTTGTTAGCCTTTTATGTTGAAATACATGATTATCGTTAAATCAGTATGTCAATCAAGATTATTTTGTTCATTGCCATCAACGTCCCTAACATTTTATTGCACTGACATTGAACAAATTCACTAAACACTGGAAAAATATCATGGTTTTAAAACATCTCCTGAAATTTCTATAAATAACCACACAAATTCAAGATGGCCGCCATGATCATGTGACCAATTTGCATAAAATATATTTATTCAGATGTAGCAACCATTCATAACGGTGCTCTGAAAATTTCAAAACCCTATGCCTGTTTTTCAATTTTTTATGAATTTAAAACAAAACCAGTTATTTTTAAAGAAATCGGCAAACAAACTTGGTAATGGGAGACATTAACACATTAACTACCGAATTGAACAACACACTGTGGCCGAATTAAATTTTTTTCCCATTTTCATCCTGTAGGTGTTTGCACAAAGTAAGCTGTAGTTTTCGTAATTGTTTACAGATGTTTATGAATTACACGTCATTTTAAAGATAAATGAATGTACTATTACAATAAACACCGGTGGTAACTCTAATAGAGGTTGTTGCTATTTAACGGCCCTCTGATGGCCGAGGACTTGAAATATTTTCACAATTATAACTGCTTGCGCCCCATCTCTATCAAAATCACAATTTCAATCAATGTGCACACCATTTTCACTCATGTCCTCGTCGCTAGATCTATCAGTCAATTGTTGAAACACGTTTCTACCCTATTCAGCCGTTAGACGAGATGTACACGCATTTTTTGTAGTCCTATCACTAGTTGCCATGGTAAACAGTTTTACACAATTTAGTAACTAACCCAAAACGCTGAAAAATATGAACATAATATCAATTTTCCAGTGTTCTACAAACAACCATGCTTTGGGAATTTGTTTTCCGGTGTCAACTTAAAATCTCGAACCAGATCAGAGAGTGTTTCAGTACATTTTTCATTCATATTATTACTAAAATTAGATTGGCGCTCTGAGCGGCTTGTAGTCCAAATGTGATTATTTTGTGAGCCGCTGACAGCGGCTTGCGGTAGTTAATGTGTTAATGCACTGGATTGCTGGTTAATCGTTAAATCAGTACGTCAATCAAGCTTATTTTGTTCATTGCCATCAACGTCCCTAACATTTTATTGCACTGACATCGAACAAATTCACTAAACACTGGAAAAATATCATGGTTTTAAAACATCTCCTGAAATTTCTATAAATAGCCACACAAATTCAAGATGGCCGCCATGATCATGTGACCAATTTGCATAAAATATATTTTTTCAAATGTAGCAACCATTCATAGTGGCGCTCTGAAAATTTCAAAACCCTATGTCTGTTTTTCAATTTTTTATGAATTTAAAAAAAAAAACAGTTATTTTTAAAGAAATCTGCAAACACCCTTGGTAATGGGAGACATTAATGCTCCGGATCGCTGGTCAGCAAAGTGTTAAGTCATAGACTTTCAGATATGATGCAGAATAGAAAGATTAAAATGGCATGATGAGATCACCAATATCGTCAGACAAACCAACAACTCAGATAAGTCTGGAATATGTACAGGGAACGAGCGCAGCAGTGAGATAAAATGATGAAAGGAATCTGAACAAATATAAATGAAAACATGGAACAAGACAAGAATGTACGAGGTCCCTTTCTTTATCTCTTTGTACAACGAAAAAATCACGAAAGATAAAAGAGGAATAACAAAGGGAGGTCATAACATCAAAAACAAACAATACCTGGATGACCCAGTTATAACAAGAGACAATGAAAGGGACCTCCAGCATCTGCCTGATACAGTTACTGCCAACAGCAGCACCAAAGGTTCAGATTAAATAGCAAGCTGGAAATCATAGTTTATATGAAGAAAAGAAACGACCCCAGAATGTAAAATATTTGTAGATGGGGGGAAAACAAACTGGGTTGGCTGCACGCAGGAGGATTTCACAATCGATAGATGACAGGATAGAGGAACTGAGAAACGGCTCTGTGCAGGACATGACCATTCCCTGGGAGAACCCAGAACATACTATTTTAGTTTTGCATATTTGGATTTCCCTCCCTCCTACCCAATGACACGAAATGCACAACATGCCACCCCTTCTCCCTGTCAGCATGAAACCAGATGGAAGGAGCTTTGCCAAGCCAGTAGAGACTACCATGGAAACAAACTGGAGCTCATGACTCCAACTCAAACAGTTTCTGGAATAGCAGAAAAACCACATGAAAAGCCTAGATCTACAATGTAGATGATGCCAAGGATTCAACTTGGCACTGGCTGTGTAAGTGCGGAAAGCTAGGCAGCTCCAATTAAATAAGAACAATATTTCCTACTGAACTGTATGCATGCAATACTTAGACAATTAACAAATGGAAAGAAAACTGCAGGCAGCAGAAATGAAGTTGCTGAGTAGAATGAAATGGAAAAATGAGAAAGTCCTCATAGAAAGTGATGAAAGTTGTCAAATTAACACATTAAAGTGCAAACATCATTGGATATATCGTCTTGCGTACCCTGATTACCCCCAGAGCTATGCCAGCGGGAGTTTTACTCCTGGAAGGTGCTACCAAGCTGGACAGGTTTGCGCGGGCAGGGGTCAGACTAAAGCAGACACCCTGGTCCTCCAGGTTCGGGGTTTTAGCATAGGGCTGGCACCCTTGTCTATGTAAAAAGAAATGAAGTTACGGAAACGACAACAAATGAACAAACTTTGCTGCGGGATGGACATCCGGAGTCTGGGGCTCGTGTGACTGTCAGTGGTGAAAGCCGAAAGGAAGCCACTGACACGAAAACGGACTTCCTGACCGCAAAACAAGAATGGGATTTTGGAGTGTCAGGCAGTGAACGAGATGGGTAGGCTGAGACAGGTCACAGCAGAAGTGAGAAACTATAAATTACACATTCTAGGGATGGACGAGGGCGGATGGACAGGGGCAGGAGGGGTTAAAACAGCAACGGGAGAGGCGGTGCTTTACTCTGGAAGAGAGGATGGACAGCACAATGAAGGTGTGGCCATTGTTCTACAGAAAGGAATAGAAGGGGCATTGCTGGAATGGAGGCCCATCGACAACAGACTGATAAGAATAAGATTGAGAGGGAGATTCACCAACACTACAATAATACAATGCTACGCACCAACGAATGACATCGATGAGGGGGTCAGGGATGGGTTCTATCAGCGGCTGCAGAGGGGGATGGAAGACACACCTAGATGTGGTCTTATCGTAGTGATGGGAGACCTCAATGCGAAAGTTGGAACACACAATACATATAATGAAAGAGTGATGGGGAGGTGTGGCGGTGGAGCGGCAGGCGAAGATGGGGATGGATTATTGAGTTTCTGTGGCATTGGCAGCCTGGTCATTGGAGGAACCCTTTTCCCACACAAGGAGATTCACAAATTAGCATGGAAGTCACCGGGTGGTTGGGACAGAGGCCAGATGGATATAATCATGATTGATGGTAGATGGAGACAAGCATTGCGGCATGTGAGGGTGTGGGGAGGTGCGGATGTGGGGGGTGATCACCATTTGGTAGTGGCAAGGCTGAGGGTGAGGCTCTGGGTGGCTGGACCGGCTGTGACTGCACAGAAGGGGTTTGACATCAGCGGATTGAGGGACCCCCTTGCCAGAGGAGCTTTTGTGGCTGATACGGAGAAGCGATGTCGGTTTGCCAAGGGTCAGGAAGGGACGTTGACTGATGGTATAGACTGGAGATTCAACACCATTTCAACAGTATATAAGGAGGGCGGCAAATCGTGCTTGGGATTCCGGGAGGGGAGGAGGCGGGACTGGATGGCACTAGAGGCATTAAACACCATGGCGATGGGAGGGGAAATGGGGGGAAAGAGAGCAGCGGCGGGGTCCCCCAGGTTAGGGCAACTATGTAGCGAGCGGTGCAGACAGCTGGACAGGGAAGTTAAACGCCAGGCCCAAGCCAATGGAGCGAATTTCCTAGGCGATCTTGCAGGACAGGCAGAGGAGGCGGCGCTGAGAGATGAACAGAGCAAAGTATACAAAGTGACTAAAGTCATCGGTGGAAAGCGAGGGACAAACAGTGTTACATTGGTGGGAGATGGGCAGGGAGGTCTCATCACAACAGCAGAGGGACGGGAAACAAGATGGGCAGAGCATTTCAGAGAAACTCTGAACAAGGAACCACCAGAGACACAATTGAATGTTCCCGAGGCTGAAAACGATCTAGATGTTAATACAGACATTCCACGAAAAGAAGAAATCATCGCGGTGGTCAAAGGGTTAGGAAATGGAGGGGCTCCTGGCCATGGTAGCTTGGGTGCAGAGCTGTTTGAGACAGACCCTGGGCTAGCGGCAGAGCTATTGGAACCGCTGTTTGCACGGGTCTGGAAGGCAGGGACAACACTGGCGGAGTGGAACAGGGGAGAGAAGTTGTCGGGTTGCCCAAGAGGGAGATCTCACGGACTGCAATGTTTGGAGAGGGGTCACTCTTCTCTCGGTTCCCGGCGAAATACTGGGCGGGATAGTTATACAGAGAGTTTCAAAAGCGGTGGACCACAGGCTGAGGAAAGAGCAGGCTGGATTTGGAGAGAACAGAAGATGTGTGGATCATGCATTTACCCTCGGGAACATTATAGGGCAGTGCTCAGAATGGCAAAGACAGCTGTACATTAGTTTTGTTGATTTTGAGGGGGCTTTTGACAGTATACATAGGGACAATTTATGGAAGGTACTGAGGGCTTGTGGAATTCCAGGCTGCATGGTGTCAATCATTGAGGGCCTCTGTGCCAGCTTTACGTGTGGCGTTGGGCGGGGCAACCTGGCCTTTGGGGTGAGGACAGGAGTGCGACAGGGATGCCCCTTGTCAACCACTCTATTTTTAACAGTCATAGACTGGGTGGTGCGCCAGACAACAGAGGGCAGTCCGGAAGGAATAAGATGGACTACATTTTCTACATTAGAAGATCTGGAATATGCAGATGACATTGCACTACTAGCACATTCACATCAACACCTCCAGGAAAAAACGGAGACTTAATAAGTATAGCCAGCAGGTGGGCTTGAACATCAATCTAAAGAAGTCAGAGGTCATGGCGCTCGGTGTGAGCAACCCTGGGCCCATATCGGTAAGGAATCGGCAACTGGAGCAGACGGATGCCTTCACATGCCTGGGATGCATGTTGACACCAGACGGCGGAGCGGGCGAAGACATCAACGGCAGAGTGGACAAGGCAAGAACAGCCTTTTTTGGTCTGGACGGCATCTGGAAGTCCTCTCAGTGCAGCACAAGGACAAAATTAAAATTATATCAGAGCTGTGTGCTTTCTGTGCTTCTCTATGGTGCGGAATGCTGGAGATTTACAGAGAAGGAAATGTCGAAATTGTCATCTTTTCACACAACACACCTAAGAAAAATTCACCGAATCTTTTGGCCGAATACCATCGCCAACCAAGATCTGCTTACACGGAGCAAGCAAGAGGACATGCACACCGTCATAGCTGGCAGACGCTGCGGCTGGGTTGGCCATGTCCTCAGAAGAGACCCCGATGCCATCACAAGAACAGCTATGCTATGGACTCCTGGGGGGAAACGAAAGAGAGGCCGACCAAAAACAACTTGGCGGAGGACTGTGGAGGCTGAGATGCAAAGAATGAACCAGAGTTGGGGCACTGTACGAAGGATGGCCACCGACCGAACAAAGTGGAATAAATTTGTTGTTGCCCTACAAGACGCCACCAGGTGTGATGGCCACTGACTGCTTTGACGGTCGGCGGTTTAAGTGTTGTCTGGGATTATTCTGTTGTTTTTAAAAGTTGGGTCCAACATATACTTTGTTGTTCTGAATAGTGGGTGTACCTAGTTTAGCTTTGGATCACTGGGACCACATTAAGGTGACAAAGATAATACACTGTATGTCACATGTGCATGGTTTCAAACAGAGATGGCAGCACAATGATGGAAATATATGTATCTCCACTTCAGAAGTTGGTGAATAATTACATGCACCCATGAGGCACCGCAATAAAATTAGCAGATCAAAGCTTATAAATAGATGTCATTTTAACGAATGTCCACAGTTTTGTCCTTTAGTGTTCCCCATAACCCCGTGATTTGCAGCTTGAATTTTACTTGTATTTGTCCACTTAGGCCGTGTCATGGAGAGGAGCAGTTCGTGGAGTGTATTTTGCTTTGGCCAGCTTCATACTATGTTTCTTCAAGATTTTTTTAACACTACCTACCATCCTCTGGTATTCCCTTAGCCTAATCTTCTACTCCTGAAGGTTTATAAAGGATACCTGATCTGGTTGTACTGTGACGATGTTTTCACACCATTTCATTTTCTGTCTCCATTCCACCGATTTTTTTCCACACCTTCATGTCTTGGGAAATTATGTCACATTCATTCCATGTCTTCTTTATCCTGATGTCTCATCTCTAGTTCTACTATCTATGTGTTTTTGGACATTTTTCTATTTTTTCTACATTTTCAATATGTTTACCATACAACTGATGTCTTTCTTCCTCTTGCTCCGCAGGAATTCTTCTGGGTTACATTCTGGTTTTTTTTCCAGCAATACTTTCATGCCATTTTAATCCTTCCATGATGTACAAACATCCATTTACAACATCTTGTGCTTTCATGTTGCTGTCCTCCACTTTTCAGAACCACAGAATAACACTGTCTTATAATTTTAAGTTGAAAGGTCTTAATTTCGTGCAAGACTTCATCTCCTTCTATGTCCATTATAATTTTAAGTTGAAAGGTCTTAATTTCGTGCAAGACTTCATCTCCTTCTATGTCCATTTCCTTCCCAATGCAATGAAAGCTTCTCATGCCTTCTGTATCCTTAATTTGACATGTGTGTGCCTCATAAATGAACTGGTCACCCCACCTATCGATGCTAAACCTTGTATAAGGAAGTCTCTAACACTTCACTCCCGGGCCGGATTAAGCCAAGAATGGCCTCTAGGCTTTTTAGTGTTTGGGCCCATCTTCAACTAATAAGCAATCATTTTAATATTTTTTCAAACTCCTTAGCATAATTGTTTTAACTTATGTAGGGGCCCCCAACAGCAACAGGCCTCTATGCTTCAGCCTACTTAGCCTAATGAATAATCTGGCCCCGCTTCACTCCACTACAGCAGTATCTGCCATGGGACTACCATAAGAATGTGCCTCATATTCCAGCTGTTAAGCCACAGGTTGCAACACTTTCTTATAATTATGTATATTACTCAAGTATAGGTCGATCCAACTGTGTCGACCCCTAGACTTTAGGACTTAAAAACCTTACAAAATGAATTACTCGATTCTATGTCAAAATTAAAGAAACAGATGCAAGAAATTTTGATATTTATGGCATGTTGTGATATTTTCCACTCCTTTTCAAATGAAGGGCGAGAATTTGAATTGGTCCTTAAGTAATGATGCAACCATTTTGCAGCTGAGTTAAAACCCATTCTTTTATTTCTTCTTCAAGAGCCGTAAACAACGTAGTGTTCACTCTCTTTGCTCGTTTCATTTTTGGCATTTCTTGCAAGGATTCTTTTAGTTTATGCGTCTCGAAAAAGTTTATCGATTCCGAATTCTCGCATTGCACTGAAATTTCCACGAATTTCTGCAAATACTATCACTTTCAGCTTAAAGTCAGCCTCGTAAGAAGTACTTTTTCCTTTCTAACTCACTGTAATAGCATCTTCAGGAAATTTTTTTTTTTTAACTGTCGGTGTATTTACAACAAATGATTTAAATAGCTGTACATGCCGGTGTACTCATGACAGGAAGAATGAAAGCACGATGGACATTTTTCATTTACCGTACATAGTTTGTATCTTGTATTGAGTGTATGCTTTTAATTTTTAATGTATTGCTTAATATAGTTTATAAGAACATTTAATGAAGCGGCAAGTTTATATCTGAAGAATACCAGTGTTGCGTTTAGTTGGCTTCCCACTTTCGTGGGAGTGGGTGTCTGGTGGATGGGACCATTGTATGTCATGTTTCTATCCATGCACTGTGTTGTGTCAGTGCGCGGAAATTTAATGGTCGAGCAAAGAATGGGTAGGGTAAATAGGAAGATGTAAGAGCTGAGCCTAAAAGATTATGAATGGACAGTATGAGAAATCTGATACAACAGTTTGTTTTTTTTTAAATTGCTTTCACTTGTTTTACTTGCCAAGCTGTTTCACAGCACAGTATATTATATCAACTTCCTTCTCAATATCTGAGGTGAAGAGAAAAAAAATCCCAATCATCGCGATGGTAACCACGCATGTAGCCATTTTTGTTTACCAGCTTTGTCACATTCCTACCACATCTCTATCACATCTTCCACAACCGCCAACTGGTAAGCTGCGGGAGCCGAGATCTCTGCGTTTGTAGTACGAAACGGGCGGGAGGTGGAGCTTAGCTTCTGTTTTGCGGGAATAGTGTCCCGCATTTCTGCCTCCGAAACATAACCCAGTATGCAGCGGGGGAGGATGTGTGTGAGTGCGCATGTTAACAATGACAAATTTTAATGAATCTTTCTTCTTTTTTGTGACTTTTTTTTAAGGTCCAGAATAGGAATAAATCTCTCGACTATACTTGAGTATACACGATAATTTGCCTGTGTCCCTCTGTACAGATCGTTCTTGTGAACCTGAATAACTCAAAGTCTAAACAAGCTTTTTTCGTTCCTTATGCAGTTGGGTTCATTTGGTGGTAAAATTGAGAAAAACAACAATCTGTGCATCATATTTCAACTGTTAAGCCACAGGTTGCAACATTTTCTTATAATCAGATATATAATTTGCTTGTGTCCTTCTGTACAGATCGTTCTTGTTAACCTGATTTACTCAAAGATTAAACACGCTTTTCTCATTCCTTATGCAGTTGGTTTCATTAAGTGGTAAAATTGAGAAAAACTATTAATTTGCATTAAAATTTGACTAGAGAAAGACCACTTTGTACAGCGACGGCGAACTGAACCAAGATTGATTGCTTCATAATTTTTGCTTATGACCCATAGTCAAGGCTATAAAACTGCAAGCTGATTGGCTAGCATTCATTAAGAATTACAAAAATGAACAACAATAATGCAAACATGGTTATCGTGTTGTAGTGCTCTTATAAGTTGAACAAAGCTTCTGCCCAACTCCTCTTGCAATAGGTTTCATGCAGCAGTAAATATGAGGAAAAAAATTGTGAAATTTTGCAAAGCATATTCTGACTAATTTTCAAAAATATCAAGTTATAGTGTCTGAATGCATGTGATGGCAAATCAGTTGGTGTAATGGTCATCATGTTTTCCTTTGAAGCAATCAGTCTAGTTTCAACTCTCGAATGAGGCGAGATTTCATTTTTTTTTGGCCACTTTGCATTTAGCTTTAATAGAAACGACATGTTCGAATGCCAGTTCAACTTTGGCAAATGTTTCCCTGATCTGCACTTTTATTCAACAAAGGGATCCTTTGATTTCATAGGAAGTTTTAGCATGATCTGGTGGAAGAATACAGCCGAGATTTCAACAAGTAAATATCCAGAAACACAGCATTCCAATATATTGAGAAAATTCTTAAAATTATGGCTCCAGCTGTGCATCCCTTTGGTTTACTTGATCCAGGACCAATTCTGAATTCCCAGTATGACTTTAATGTGAGTGATAAATTTAGATCCTAGTGGAACTTGCTGTTTACACTGAAGAGAAGACAATTGTTTTTAATCTTAACTTTTGTCATCACAATCAACAAATCTCTGGGTCAGGGTTGACATTTTCCTACTGGAACCAGTTTTCACTATTGGACAACTTTACACTGCACTTTCCAGGTTCAAACTTAAAAATGTTCATGCCTAATGCAGATATTTTTTTTACAAGACTGCTGCTTCAATTTTTTTTTAGCATCTTTGCGCAGTAACTGTAACTCTTTTACGGAATGATACTGTCATACATGTAAAAAAAAAAAAAAAAAAAAAAAAAAAAAAAAATTTCTCCTTGACATTTTTTACAAATACATTTTATGGTAAGAGTCTGTCCTACTGACAACTTACAAGAATTAGATTTTTGTAACTACTTAGGTAGTAATCTTTACTTCTCTGAAACAATTTCAGCAAAATATATGTGACAGGTAGAGTAGTATATATCTAATAGTGTAAAACTGTGGTACCAAAAATATGGCATCCAGAGTAACCTGAGAAAAAAACTGTTACTTCAAACTCTCAACTTGGGACATAAATTAATGCAGATTTAAAAATGCATAAATGTAACCTTAGTTTTGTGATTTTAGCTCTTCACAAATATCTTGGAACAGGTGCAGAAGCATTAATGAAAAAGGCAACTAATAAGTATATAACATGATCTGTCCATATTAAATAACTATCTGCAGTTGTTAATTCAGTTAATTAAAAAGCTTCGTATTTTGATTCGTCAGTGATGTATCTTCTCAGCTTGTTATTTAAATTTATGTCTATGTGCGTTTGATGCCAAATTCCAAAGGCACATACACGCATCAAACAGGGATGGATGTATGAAAGGATGCATCCAGCGTATATACAACCAGCGCGCTACATAATAGTTAGCATTCATACCCTTCAAGATTTGCTAAGACTGAGAACCTATGGTTTCCTTGGAGTGCAATGATATCAATTCTGATCAGCTACAACAATATGTTTACGTGACCTCGTTTTTCTTTTACTTTTGATTTAATTACTACTCTTGATTTGGCTTTTTGTGCCACATCCACATTATCTATTGAAAAATTTCCTTCTGACATTTTAGAAGTCTTCTTCTTCTTCTTCCGTCCTTAGCCACCGACCGTCAAAGCAGTCAGTGGCCATTATGCCTAGTGGCGTCTTAGGGCAACAGCAGATAGGTTTTCTTTGCCATTGTTTCCCATCACGCCTATTGGCGTCTTTAGGGCAACGGCAAATCAATCCATTTGCTGTTGTTTCCGTAATCGAAGTGACTGGCAAACGGGTGATCAGCCCGTTGGTAATTTTAGAAGTGAAAGAACAATATTTGTCATTCGCGACTTTTTCATATTTTCCCTTCGCACTACGAGCAAGCGGCGTTGTTCTCTAATAAATATATCTACACTAGTATGGCCCAAGGGTCTCAGGCATGTCATAAGAAGTGGCTAATATGAGGTTGTGCATGGGGCTGACATACTCAGGTAAAACATGTTGATACAGAAAGAAGTTTCCTGCAATATGGCACGCTGCAGTGGTGGCTCAATGCTTCGTAAGTAGCAAAAAGAGAGAAGAAACTATTACAGACAGTGCAAGTCTTAATACAAAGTAGCATGTGTGTGATATGTGAAGAGAAAAGGGAAGTGCTGCAAAGTGAAAGTCAAAAGCACGAAAATGATCTGCACCAGAATTCGACTGACTATTGTAATGTAGTGACCTCTGGAGGACAAAAGAAATGAAATACTGTATGTGAGGAAGTGGGGAAGAAACAGACGAAGTGAGCCAATTCGTTAGGATAAAGGTGGATGTATGGGTTACTGAATGTACCTAGATGACTGATTCTCACTTGGCATGCGTGACAGTGAGATGTTGAAGTTTAAGTATAATTCATGTAAATTCTGCTGCGCAAGGTCAAATGAATTTTTAATTATTTTTTTAACGTACGCCTGCTATTACTCGAGGTGAGAATCTCCAGTTAGTATATCTAAACTGAGACTGATTTTTACGGAGTATCCCTTTTTTTCCCTATACACTGACAGGTGTCCACTCGCCATTCAGGCAGATAAACGCCGTCATCAGAGGGTACCCATTAGAGCTGGGTCGGCTCAAGAGCCGCCAGTCCCTGGTCGACAACACTCCTTCAAATGTCTTTGCCAGGGTTCGGATTAATCCAGTCCAAGTCCTGGTCGACGACACTCGTTCAAATGTCCTCGCCCGGGCTTGAACCTGGATCACCCAATCACCAGTGCAGTGTGGTAACCATTACACCAGCGCGGCTCCTGAATTTTTAATTGACTTATTGGTACAAACAGAAGCATTGAGTCTGGATGAGTGAGAAAGGGCAGATATATGAGCTGAAGGGTAGATGCATGAGAGTCTAGCTGTTTTTGTGAAAGCAGTTGACTAAGTTTTGATGCAAGCAATTTTTTTCCTGTCGTGTGAAGCTGAAGTGTGCTGTGCAATGAGTTCCTTCTATAATCTACACATGGATGATTCTGTGTAAATTTCTGCTGAAAGATGATAGTTTCTTTCATGAAAAGACAGTAGCAATATTTTGTATACTGTGCACTGGGTGAAGATAACTGCCCCTGTCCATGTCAGACACAATTTAGTAACTGTCTTATAACTTTGAGAGGTTAGGAAGGGCATTTTTTTAATGTTGAATTATAGTAACTGAATTGGACAGGAATGGAGAGTAAAGGGAGACATGAGTGCACATGACAAGAATAAACGTAATATGGACTGAGGAAAAGAAACTACAGAGGAGACAGGCTTATACAGCTGTAATATATTCTGTGAACATCATCTGAGGAAACTCTACATGTGGGACAGGCCAAGATATATAAAATGGAATCAGACTGACTTCATCACGATCAAAAACAGATTTTAAAATAGTGTCCCAAATTAAAGACATGTCCTGGAGCAGATATTCATTCAGATCATAATTGTGGTGATTAAAGTAATTATAAAGCTGAAACATATTTAAAAAAGTAGGAATAAACAAGGAACCTCACACAGAAATTTCAGCACTGAAGCAGTCGTACACTTTAAAAGTTTAAGTAAAAAATTGAAGCCATAAAACAAATACGAAAAGCTTACTGATAGAAGGCCTGGAACAATATTGAAGGGAAAGCTAAAAAAACAAAGTAAGCACAAAAGGAGACTTTAAGAATATACAAATAATCAGCTAATAAAAATTTGACAAAAAAAAGTTTTTTTTTACAGCACATATTGGCGACATAAGATACCTTGTTGAATAGTAGAAACAGCAAAATACACAGCAAAATACTGAAAATTAGACAAAGAATTCCATTTGATCAGCAGTGTGTTACCAGGGCCCGAAAGGGGAGCAAAGAATAGTAACACTGTACCCTACCATGCATGTCGTAAAAAGAGACTAAGGAGGGTTGGGCATGGGGCTAGTTACCCCATCCCGTAAAAAACTTCAATAAAGCATGGATAACAACAGAAACCATTACCAAGATAGAAGACAGGAAAAACAAGAAATTTACAACAGTATATAGCTATAGACAACAGTATAATGTGGGATATCTAAGAAATCAGGAAATAAGAGAAAAATTTTCAATCACAGTATCCAACAAAATCCAAATACTCCAACAGCTAGAAGATGAAGCAGATACGGAAAACCACTGGCAACAAGTAAAAAATATATGAAACGAGACACGGGAAGAAGTACTGAGAAAAAGATAACATCAGCACAAAGCATGGATAACAACAGAAACCATTACCAAGATAGATGACAGGAAAAACAAGAAAGCAGATTTAAACAGAAGCAAAACCTGAAGCTCCAAAGCCAAGGCTCATGAAGTGTACGTAGAAGCAAACAAAGAAATAAGAAGAAACATCAAAAGAGACAAGATGAAGTATATTGAAGAGTTGGCAAGGGAAGCAGGGGAAGCTGCAGCCAAAGGAAATATGAGGGACCTGTACAACACAACGCAAAGTAGCTAACAGGGAAATATAAGCAAGCAAATGGCCTCATAAAAGATAAGAATGGAAAATTGCTTAGTAATATACAAGAACAAATTAAGAGATGGACAGAACATTTTAAGGAACTACTCAATAGACCAGCTCCAACTAATCCCCCAGACATCCAGCCAGCAGAAGAGGAGCTACTAATCAGGAGTGAACGACCAAGTAGAGAAGAAATAAAGGAAGCCATAAAGCTTCTGAAAGATGGAAAAACAGCTGGTTCAGATGGAATTCCAGCAGAGGCCATCAAAACAGATATTGATTCCTCTACAGAGATATTATACAAACTTCTTGGCAAAGTCTGGCAGAGGGAGGAAATACCAGCAGAATGGAAGAAAGGTTATCTGGTCAAGTTGCCTAAGAAGGGAAATTTACAAGAGTGCACAAATTATAGAGGAATAATGTTACTATCAGTGCCAGGAAAAGTATTAAACAGAATCACCCTTGAGAGATTAAAAGAATCAACAGACAAGCAACTGAGAGATGAACAAGCAGGTTTTTGACAAAACAGATCCTGTATAGACCAGATAGCCACATTGAGAATAATAGTTGAACAAAGTTTGGAATGGAATTCACCACTATACATCGGATTCGTGGACTATGAAAAGGCATTTGACAGTGTAGACAGAGAATCACTTTGGAAATTGATGAGGCATTATGGAGTTCCCATGAAGATCAACTTAATAAGGAAGACCTATGAAGACATGACATGTAGAGTTCTTCATGAAGGACAACTTACAGAACGGTTTAGGATTAGAAAGGGAGTGAGACAGGGATGCCTCTTGTCTCCATTTCTTTTCTTACTAGCAATAGATTGGGTTATGAAAACATCGACATCACACAACAGAAATGGAATTCAGTGGAATCTGACTAAACAGCTTGATGATCTGGATTTTGCAGATGACTTGGCTCTTCTGACCCATAACCATAATCAGAAGCAAGAGAAAATGAAAACTCTCAATGAGAGGTCACAACAAGTGGGCCTGAAAATACACAGGGAAAAGACAAAGATTATGAGAATGAATGCAAGAAATGATAACAAGGTTGAACTTGAAGAAACACCACTAAAGGATGTAGAATCGCACACATATCTTGGCAGTAATATAGACAAGAGTTGGAGGGACAGACAATGATATCAAAATAAGAATGCAAAAAGCAAGAGGAGCTTTCATTACATTGGGAAACATATGGAGAACAAGAGAAATCAAGTCCAACACGAAAATAAGAATCTTCAACTCAAATGTCAAGTCAGTCCTATTGTATGGCTCTGAGACATGGAGAGCAACAAAAACAACAACCAAAAAGCTACAGACTTTTATAAACTGGTGCTTGCATAGAATAGAAGGACTGAAATGGTATGACAAAGTCACAAATGTGGAATTGATGACAAGAACCAGACAAGTGCCAGTGGAACAAGAGCTGAGAAGAAGACGCTGGTGATGGATAGGAAACATTGAGGAGACCTGTTGGTAGCATTACAAGGCAGTCCTTGTTCTGGAATCCACAGGGAAAGAGAGGCAGAGGTAGACCAAATAACACATGAAGAGAACTAGATACAGAGCTGAAAATGATGAGGAAAACATGGAAAGAACTTGAGCTGATGGCACAGGACAGGAAGACTTGGCATGTGTTTGTTAAAGGCTTATGCTCCTCGGGAAGCTAAAGGGTATTGATTGTGTGATATCGGCGACAGAAGATACCTGGTTGAATAGCAGAAACAGCAAAAAACACAGCTAAATACTGAAAAATAGACAAAGAATTCTATTTGATCTGCACAGAAGCAAAAGAACAATGGATAGAAACCAAAGGGAAACAAAACATTAAATAAAATAACCAACATTCTCAAACATTCTTAAATCAGAAATACAGATTCTCAGATTAAAAGAACAGATAGCAATAAATATCATAAGAAAAGGAAAATCAGCAGGCCTGGACATTAAAAAATTTAAAAAAAAAAAGAAATGACATAAAACCTAGAAGACTCTGGCATATACAACATTACTATATAATGACATATACAATGAAGGATACATTATCAAATGACCTGAAGACACAGAAAGTAAAATAGGCAACTAAAGTTTGTGAAGAACAGTTTGGATAATTTGGTTTCCTACAGAACAGTGGAAGAAAAGAAACATTTTGTAGAAGAATACTAGCAGAAAAATGCATAGAAGTTTTAAAAAAAGAATTTACATACGCTTCACAAACTACATGGCGGCTACAAGGGACCATAAATTAACTGAATGCCGGGACCCAAAGATGCAGCAATAGAGAATGCAGTCAGCGACCCATAGCTTGACTGCTTGCGTCAGGGTCAGCGAACCAGAGCTGACCAAAACCCTACTCCACTTCCACATGGTGGTCCTGGAAACAGGCTGCATCACTGCAGTCTGGCTGAGAGAGTAGGGATCGAAGAGGGAAGGCAAACGCGGTCCCAACAAATGCTGTGCTGAAGTCGGATGTGTCGGCCAAAAGGCGCAGATACTCAGCTCCGGTGTAAACAGACACAACGCAACCAACGTCCTTTTCAGGACGAACGAGGAGAAGAAGAACTGAATGCCTTGAAGAAACAGTTCTTTATAAAATTAGGCAATAACCTGTGCTGGAAGTAATCTGCGACAAGATCTGGCAATGGAAAAACAAGCCTTTTAAAGAAAGAACTGAATCCTTTGGAATGTGGGATACATATAGAAGAATGGGGCTCAGCTCATGAAAACAGAAGTGAACAAACAAACAAAATGTCCCAGGAAAGCTAGAAATGAAAAGAGAAAGCGAATTAACAAATAAGATCAAAATTAGGCAAAAATATTCTGGACATGAAAGAGACATAACACCTTGTTCACAAACATAATACATGGAAATGATGAAGGCAAAAGAACAAATGGCAGATAATGTAAGTATTAAATAGCAGAAGTACAAGCTGTCGTTGAAGATGAAACTATGAGCAATTTTAAATCACTCGGAGAAAACAGAAATTTAGCAATAACAATGCCGAAAATTCTAGGCACAACCATAAAAGTTTAGTTGCCCTGGGATTGCCATGTATGAAACTAATATTATTTAGTTAATTCTATGAAACCCAACGGGCTGATCACCCGTTTGCCAGTCACTTTGATTATGGAAACAACAACAAAAGGATTGATTTGTCGTTGCCCTAAAGACGCCATTAGGCGTGATGGGAACAGCGGCAAAGAAAATCTATTCGCTGTTGCCCTTAAGACGCCACTAGGCGTAATGGCCAATGACTGCTTTGCCGGTCGTTGGCTAAGGACGGAAGAAGAAGAAGAATTCTATGAAAACTGATGTTATAACGGCAACAGATTGTGACATGTCAAAATATGTTGTGAAAATGGCCTCCATTATCACGCTTACAGTGCTGCTGCTATGAACATGTGAGGAGCAATTATCTAGCTAAGCTGGTCAAAATCTTTTCTAGCTTACCAATATTATATTATTGGAATATTATAGTTTTGCTTCCTTCCAGCATCCTTTACTGGAATTAATATCAGGTTTAAAGTGGCGGGGGTCTATCTCCTCATAATTAGCTTGTTATGCATGAAAGTCAAATGTTGTTTTGTCAATTTGTATTGCGTTCAACAGATAATAATCATAATTTGTTGACAGCAATACATGTCATCTACGGCGCACAGCACTTTGGTTCAGTCATTAATATGCCCATACATCCCGCATTAACTGTGAATGCATTTTATATATACATATATATGTGTGTGTGTATACACACATATATACACACACCCACACACACATATATATATATACACACACACACACACACACAAACACACACACATGTGCACACCAGCGTGCACACAAGATGCAAATTTCCAGTCACTAGTTATCCACAGGAAGCCAGAAAATAGAGACAGGCAGCCAGAAGCTGAGTCACACATCAAATTATATTGTGAAAGTTTTTAGCATGGCTAGTGCTTTAAGAATAGAAACTTTGTCCTATATTTGTACACAACCAAAATAGCAAAGACAAAACGGAGCAGTTTAGTATGACAAACATAGATGTGACTTTCTCAACAAACTAAACCGAACGTTTTTGTGAAGAAAACTACCTTTATTGACGACACAAACTCAATATTTAGTAATACATATATATGAAATCTAAAAGTAAATGGAACAAAATAGGAAGCTTACTGTCATTACTTCACAATAAAACACCTGTTGAGGAACGTGGGCAGTGAAAAAGGAATCGCACCAAAAATAAAATGATCTATTACTATATTGCTGCTGAAATAAACTGAGAGAATGAATTTCCTTTTTTTTTTAAAAATGTAAGCATGTCCACAACATCTCAGGGTTACAACAATATTTTTATCTAATGCACAATGACAATACAATGAAAATCATTTCACAATTACTTATACAAGTTGGTACAGACTGCAGCAAGTCACCTGGACACGATCAAATACCCCTGACAAACCTCGCTCATTACCAATTTTACTTCAGATTTTTAAATAAAACAATGCAATAAAAAATTATCGCGTTAAAAGAGACAAGTTGGTTACAATATACGTGCGAGATAAATTAGGGGAATTCAGGAAGTGTCAGACCAGCAAAAACTGGAGGGGACATCAACTGGACATTAAATGCAGATGGCAGCATATCCCTTCCCCGACAACATCAACTGTACGAATGTTCGATCAATGATCACGGTCATACTAATTGAAGTACTTAAAAAGAAAAGCCCTGTCACTGTCAGTGTATCTGAGCTCCCAGCTTTAACCCTTGATGCAGGGTGATGTGGCAAACTGAAATTACTGCAATCATGATCGTGCCCGATTAAATGACTGGCTTGTGACCGCAAATTTAGAACAGTATAACTATCAAAACATTAGGCAAAGTATACATGTGAATTTGTTCACATAAAATAATGCGACAAAAATTCTGTATTTTAAACAAAAATTAAAGGATGAAAAATACACAAACTTGGAGCAAGAACTTTGCAGCACTCAAGATCTTAGCCCTGACACAATTAAATCATTTAGACAGCTCAATCTACAGTTAGGAACTGAGAGGAGTTATAAAATCTACTTAACTATTGAAAGTCAAGAAAAATCCACACTGAGCAAATTACACACAATAAAATAACAATTCAATCTGGTCGTCTCTTATTAACAGCTCCAAGTACAACACATAAGGACATCTATATGATTTAGAATACATGAAAATGTGATTCAGTACAATACAGTTACAGTCTGGTATAGTCCTTTACCAACATGCACTTTTAAGTTTCAGATTAGAACCTGCGCATCCTTTTCATATCACCGAGCTCTTCGCGTGCAGCTTCACGTCGACGCTCCATTAACATACGCTCGTTCATGTTACCAGACGGAAACATGCCGGGACCTGCGCCACCGGTTCCCAACCCCTGTGGGCCACCTCTCATTGCACCCCCAGCTAAAGCAGCTGCTGCATTTGCTCCCGGTGGTCCAGCCTGTCCACCAATGCTTCCTTGGGGACCGCCAATATTCCCTTGGCCTCCTACGCCACCTATGCCGCCTGGGGGTGCACCAAGGACACCACGCTGGTTCTGAAAGCTATTGTCAGGACCACCTCCCTGATCAAACCGTGAGCGCCTCTGCTACAATAATATTGATACATTAATGTACAGTCCAATGTCAGGTTGTGCGGTCAGTTCAAAAAAACAGCATGTTCAATATTTGGTTTGGAAACATCCATGAAAGCATGATATCATTGGATTTCCCAGTAGGAATAGGACGACCATCACAGGATCACAGTGACATCATCAGGCAGGCAGGAACAGGAATCATCAAGCCCCACAGACGCATAAAGTTGGAGAAGAAAAGAAAGACAAATGCATTAAACATACTGCCATTCAGGCCAGACTACTCTCAATAAATGTTTCACTGAAGAATTCTCCAGATGAAATAGTGATAATGGTCTGAAATAAGAATTTCAGTAAGAGATGCCACATTAAGCAAGGAAAGTCTTTATACCTGAATCCCCATCTCCCCCCCCCCCCCCCCCCCCCCCCCAAATTTCTGTGAGTCTGGGTGTCCATATTTCCTGAAAAAAGAAACAATGTTATGCAGTGAGGCACATATGGTTACACAGTACACACTCAAGATGGGGCATCAATTAAGTGATTTGCATGCTTACAATGTCTGCAGGCATCAAGGACTGGGCGCTCAACAGCAACTGTCAAAGTAACATACAGCGAAAGTTTTTCACAAGATTACCCAAGCACCCAAAGCATTATTCTACAGGGACTGTTCTCAAACATAATGTAATCACCTTTATTTTTAAATAAAGCCAGCCAGGAAACAAATGATCTATAAAAATAATACTGAATATATTCAATACTGTTATTACGCAAGTCACTTCCGCTCCATTATGTATACATTTATGAAGCTATCAATGTACTCGTGTGTTAAGGAAATCCTAAGCAGGTTTCACAAAATTACACCAGCACCAGTTAAGGAGAAGAAAGATAATGGGCATCTTGTCACTAGTTTTGTAGAAATCAGACATCGCTTCTTGAAAAAACATCAAAACATTCAGACCTGCTGGTTAGTCATATTAATATGACCTCTACTTACAGCCCTATACCAACCATGAGTATGAGGCCACAAACAGATTTACCCAAGGCATCCAAAAGTTTACCAGGCTTTTGCTCCGGGAACAGCAGGAAAATATTTACAGTGGTTCCCACTAATAGAAACTCCTATTAAATGATTTCCTGCCCAAGACATAATTAACCTAACTATTCCGGTCAATGCTATTTTAACACAGTTTCTGACTATTCAACAGGGCCATTTCTTTCTTTCTTTTTATTTGGTTACCCATGGGTAAGACCTGTGGTGAGCTACTATACTTGTTTTGCCACTGGACTCAGCATGTCACAACTTTCATGAAGGAGGGTTTCTGTAGGTTTCACCTTTCAAAAGTATGACATCTAATTCCTACAACATTATAGTATAAACCCGTCTTTTCTTTTCTTCTCGTTATACTTCTGACATCCTCTATTTTCCGCATTGATGTTTTCATGTGCTCGTCTCGTTATGTCAATAAATCATCTGATATCTTCATATTTATCTCTTTTTTTTTTTTAATTTGCTCTTTTCAAGCACTCCACATTTGTTATTTTGGCATATATGAGATTCTTAACATTAATTAGAGAAACAATCATTCTTTCTCCCGATGATTTTCTCACTTGTTTATTCCATTTCCATAAATTTCCAATTTCATTAATAGTGATGTCCGATTTCTACAAAACTTGTGACAAGCTGCCCATTATCTTTCCTCTATTTCTGAAACTCTTTTGTTTTTCACATTAATGCTTTCCAGTGTTCCTCTTCTCATTACATATCAACAAATACCATCTGTGGGTGTCTTTCTTTGTTTTATTAGCTCTTCTCAAGTACTCCTCACTGGTGATTTTGGTTTGCAATTCTCATTTTGCTGAATGCTGGTTTTGTTTTGCATCTGTGAAAGATCTTTGTTCAATAACTGCTCCTAGCCCTCTAGATGATCCGTTTTGTCAAATCTTAAAATCCAGAGCCCAACCCAACAGAATTTGCATAAAAGATCATGCAATATAACGCACCAATATTTAATACTTTTTGGAACTGAACCTTCAGATTTTAGTTCGCTCTTACTTCCAGATTGGCTGTCAACTACAGATCATTATATCCACAACTGAATTCACCATAGTGTAACCATATACCCGGCATAAGACACGGAAATGCGGATGTCAACAACAGAACAAAGTTTGCTCAGAAATACCACTAAGCACATCACTGATGATCACGGCTGTAAAGATATCATCACCGCAAGCTTTGTTCATTTTCATAAAAACATTATCCCACAAACCACCATCCCCAGTACTTCAAACGTTACTTGTGTGTTGTGACAAAAGACCAAGAACATATCAAAGTTTACTCAGATGCAATCCAGTTACAACACCAAAAAAAAAAAAAAAAAGAAGACAATTCAGAGTAAAGTTTGAAAGATGTTTTGAGACAAAAGGAAAGAGTGACAGAAGGAGACAAGGTTACGTTTCTGAGACCTTACGAAAATTAAAAGTTAGTGCACACATGACACAGACCATTAAATTATAGGACAATCAGGAAGATGTTAGCTTCTTATTTCCACCACGAACCTCCTGTAAAACAAATTTGACAGATTTTAAAATGTGTGAGCCATGGCTTGGGTAAAGGAAAAATATTCCCAAATCAACACTTAACGGCCAGTGCAGATAGCGAAAATGTAACGGAAACATGTTGAATGCTTTTGTCGTAATTTACGTCATTACAGTAAATGCTCGCTTCTACATAACAGGTGCCATTGAAAATGCATTAAGGCATAAAACCATACCCATGACACTGGCTCACACATGCGTTCAGCATATATGCCTCAAAACAAACAATTGTTTCTCATGCCACATACAAATAAATATAACAAACCATTATCTGCTTCAGCTGGAAATCAAGTGTCATTGTGTTCATAAAAAATGTGCTGCAATGGAAACAACATGGCACATAACAACAGTTGCAATGATAGTTAACAATATATCTATAGTGACAGGTTAGCAAATATCTATGTTTTCACTAAATTATCTTGACAGATTGGAAAAAAAAACAACACAAGAACAACACAGACCTGTAAGAGTAATAAATAAAAAAAACATGCAGAGACAAGAGGACCACAAAAGGTGCTGAAAAGAGACAATATATTTACAAGACAGGTTTACAGGTAAAATATAACAAGATAAAAGACAACAAAAACTGACATCAACATAGGTAATGAAAATAGGAATACTCAAAAGAATAAAGAGGAAAATATAAGATAGATGACACACTGGATAATCATTACAACTAATGGGGCAAAGTCTTTTACAGACAGGGGGTATGATGTGTTGGTGTTGTGGGTAGTGGGTTTCCCCCCTTGCTTCACCCTAGGCCTAGTGAATTCTTGTTCATGAAAGGAGCGACCATTGCGGTGTCAGTCTCTTGGCCTAGCAAAACCTCTCATACCCCAAGATCGTTGTGCGTGGTGAAGAGCCACACCCTCCTCGAGGTAGTCCTGGTAACTGAGGGTGCGAATCCTCAGGCTAAACACAATGGATCTAGAGGAGCAAACCTCGATAATAAAACCGGTGCACTACACCGTACACGCCCTCAGTGGGTGGGAAGGAGCCAGATGGATACTGAACAAGTCTTGGGAGTGGAAACGAGTGTGGACTGCTCCCTGAAGATCGGAACCCATCATACAGGCACAGAGACTCAGGACGTGACGATCCTATTGCCTTCAACTCTTGGTCACATGCCTAGAGCCTCGGAGAACTCGGCGTAACCAGCAAGCAATTTGGTGGCGGGGAATGAGCACTGTGAGCCCTACCTTGGCTACGTATCACAAGGAGATGCAGAAACACCCCCTTTATCTCCCCCAGAGCTGGCACAGTACACTTCTGGCTTCTACCCGGGGCGGTAGGAAATCCACAGGCACCCCAGCATCACAATGCCATGAAGATTACCAAGTTAAAACTTACTAACTCATACCTGGCAGAGCAAGTCCTCCATCAGATGCGGCCGATGCTGGGCCCACTGGCGCGTGGACACGTCCCGATCCCCATCGAGACTTGCCCAGGGAGCCCACCCCAGCTCAAAAAAGCAGAGAAGGCTACTCTCCAAACCTCCGATGTCTTGCGGGCAGTGTTAGGATGTGCAAGAACATGGACAGGAAGACTCCACAACTTCCCCACTAAAGACACGCCCAGGACGACCGTCGCCTCAATTGGCTGTGTGTGGTGTACCCGGAAACGGGGCCTCCCAGTACTGAGGCACAGTTAAGTCCCCGATGTCACTTATCGGTGCAGAGTTGAGAGAGATGGCTGAGCATCACAATCCCCCCTGTGTTGCAGCATGTTGAGAACCCGGCATTGCACACTAAGCTTGGGGGGATCACTTGGGCACCAGACTTAATACTGGCTCTTGACTGGATGGCCGTATGCAGATCTCTAAAATGGAGAGATGACAGGTGGTGGGTATCTGGAAGTGGCTCTGTGCAGGACGTGAGGATTCCTTGGGAGAGCCCAGAACCAGAGCACAGCATTGTGCAAGCTCTGCATAGTTGGAGAGCCCCCCTGGATGACGGGGAATGCACAGTGTGCCACCCCACCTATCCCCAACTGCTAACTTAGAACCAGAAGTGGGGTCCTCTGTATGCGTGCCAGGCTAGGATAAAATGCCTGGGAAAGAGACTGGAGCTCAGAACTCCCCAGCTCAAAGTTGCAGGATGGCAGAAAAACCACGGGAAAGACAAGTCTTTTTTGAAGATAATGCAACCATATTTTCACCATACGAGCTCGGACGCCGCCTCAGTAAACAAGGTCCGCGCAGAGCAGTGACACCCCCAGGCTGCTTGCGAATAGTCTACTACTGGGAACATAAACAGATTAGGGATGAGCCCACTCTCCCGTTGAAGAGGTGCTAAAGTCGTAGATACTGGGCCAGAAGGCGCACCGGAAACCACAGTATCATGCAACTCGCTTTTTTTGTTATGGATGAGTACACCGTCATTACAACTAATGAGCTCGTTAAATAGCATCAACAAAGTCAAAATCAGTAACACCAAAGAACGATTACCAGCAGATTTGGTAGAAAGAACACTAACTCATGTAAACATCAACACATCGTCAATGGAAATATCACAAGCCTTAGAGCAGATGAGGCAAATGCATAGAGAAATGCACCAAGAACAACGGAAAGAACATGAACAGACTAAAAGCGATGTTCTAGATGGTTCAGTAGAAGAGTCAACATTCCTGGTAGTCAACCTCCCACTCACCACGACTGCTTACTGATCCTCAAGGAACAAAAGATGGCAATCATTGTTTGTCGCAGATTTCTGTTTTGAGCAGTTTTCTTCAGCTTTGCACCAGCTCTCATTTCTATCATTCTTTTCCCTGTTTTCTTTCATCTACTAATTCTTCTCGTCCATTGTGATCTCATCTCTGGTAAAGGGCATGTGTAGTTATACTGGCTAGTTATTTCCTATGGTTATACCTCCCCAATTTCTACAACCCCCCCCCCCCCCCCCCCCAATTTCTATCTCTTGTGGCCTAGTTTTATTCTATAGGTCTGTATTTGTTATTACATCTGGTCATCTTACATGAAGTATATTATTCAGCATCTAGGTCTAAGATTATAAAGTAATATTCTTGATATAATGTCACGTTCCTGAACAAAAGTCGAAAACTATTTTACTTTTGTGCTGAATCATGACAGTCTCCTGGAACAATCATGTTCCATATTGATCAGAGTGAGCAGATTCCAAATCTGGCTTTGCAAATCCTGTCATTCATACCCTGGTATTGTTTTCCCTTTGTCAATTTTAGATAGGTACAATTACAATCTACTGATCTTTATTGGATCTTTCATTCTGTTTTGTACACAATGACTGATCAAGCGTTGCTATCTGGTCTGTATACTATCATCCTTTTCTAAATCCTGCTTGTTCCTCCAAATTTTGAGTCCAATGCTGCACGTAGCACCAGTCTGGCCAGAATTCTAGTGAAACTTCAAATTGGAGAAAACATGTCATAAGTAGTCTGAGCACTACTGTCAATATATTGGTATCATCTGAAAGGATTGTTCTAAGAGCTTTAAAAAAAAAAAAAAAAGAAGAATATGGTACATGTCAGAAAATATGGTTCAGAACAGCGTATCTAATATTTTTTTTTTATAATTGTGTGAAAATTATGACTGTACATGTCACAACAAAACGGTTTTTAGTAAATTATGAAGAACAGTATCTGAGCCCTACTTTACTGTTTCAGATGATTAATTCTGAAGGAGGCTAGTCATCAAATGCCCAATATCAAAGTAATAAAGGACTATGGACAAGACTTTATCATGTATTGACGTAATAATCTAACAAAAACATAAGTTACTGTGAAGAAAGCCCACAGCAAATAACTCATGAGAGTGAAGAAATATGTAATGTCAAGATCAATGATGTAGTAAAGTTGCTATGGAAATGGCTAGTCAGGCCATTTTAAAAGTTATGAGAATCTGTGACTGTCACTGAAACACATCAAATTATTTACCTCACTTGCGAATTTTTTGTGAAACAATTCAAATTTTATTGTCTGCATTATTTAAACTTTTTTGTCTTTCACTTCTGCTTCATACACAGGCTGTGCTTATAATGTGGCTCTTGTATCTCAATAAATAAAATGCTCATCTACAAAACCTTGATTCTTTCGTGCCCTAGTATTTCTCTTTTAAAACAAATGTACAGCAAAGCGAAACAAATCAACGGCATCTCGCAAACTGTGACACAATACTTTGGTTGTCAAAACCCAAGTTATATTCAAAAACCAGTAAAGTTAACTGAAATAATGTTAGGTTACTGCACCAGCACTCGATAGTCCAATACAACCAAGGAACGAAATCTTCATAGTATCAGTGGTTAAAACCATAGCTTATTTTTACAAGTAAAAAATGCAATGAATGAAAGAATATGTTGTAGTAACTTCATATCGGGTAAGCACAAAATGCAAGTACCTTTACTCACTGAACCTTTACAACTGCCTGAAATGTGCATAAATCTTCTGTCAGTCCCACAATATACCCTCTGAGCAAATAGTAGAACACTGCATTTACATTAACTCCGGAAAACACATTTATGATAAAGATGTTCATGTGTGAATAGTTGTGGTAGCACAAAATTAAGTGAGTAATCTGACCGATTACCATGGTGATGATCATAATAAAAGTCCCTTTAGTTCATGGCGGTCTCATTAGATAACATAAATAATAGGATGAATAATCCCTCAGGTACAGCGCACGAAGTGACCAACACGAGGATGTGCAACCTAATCATGTAAAACAAAACTGCCACAGATCTCATGCAGGCCGCATGATGCGACCAATGTGAGGCTGTGCATGGGATCTGGCAACCCCATCATCTAAAACAGACTACTACAGAAACCTTTGCAGCAAGAGCACTATGAATGCTAGCAGCAGTCTTTCTGCAAGAGAACTAGCTGCAGTAGTGACCCCAAGCTCCATAAGGAGTGTAAGTGAAGGAGAACAAAACTGCTGTAGAATCCGTCACCACAAGATTACAGGGGCTATGATGCCGGATTTCTGTAATAAAGGATCCATGCTCAATATGGATGAATAAGGAAAATATGACGAATGATTTCTAATCACATTGTGATGGTGCCAGCCAAACAATTATTTTCTAAGCTTCTTTGGCATAAAAGTGATACAATGCTGTAAATCTGATTTTAAGTATGTACACAAACAATAACAAGATGTCTGTAGCTTAATTTTTTTTTTTTAATCCATGACAGCAGGATTCATTACAATTTGTCACAAAGACTATCCCTATATATCCAAAGCAGCAGCGAATATGCTATAAACTGCAGGGTCAAATTGGCAGACGATGCTTGTTTACATGACCCAATGATTGTCTACATGACCCGGTCTATATAAATACAAAATTTTCAATTGTGTGTAAACCGCTTTTACGAATTAACCTTACAATAGGAACTTGGCATGTTTTGGGAAACTCTTCATCAAATACTATTAGTGAATAACCAAGGATACAAGAGAGACATTTTAAACAATAAAGGATGAAGACGTAAAAATCACTGAAAATAACAACAAAAGAAATATAATGAAACAGCAAATAAGTTTTTTAATAAAATATGGCCTGACAGATGTCTCCAAAGTGTGAATACAAAGGCAAGTATGAAGCAAGGGAGAATGGAAATAAGAAAAGTACAGAAAAAATTTACTGATAATTGAAAAAGTATTGAGAAATGAGACTGGAGGGTAAGAAATGAACTATGAAGAAGACAAGACATTAGAGCATGTAAACATAAATTATCACTATTTTATCCCCCCCCCCTTAGCACTTGTGACTATCTACACGTAATTTTGTTACATAACTAACTAGTAACCAGTCCAGCGGTAAACAGAAATTAGTAATGTCTCAGGAAAAAGGATTTGGGGAAAATAAACTTTTTCCCTTTTATCTTATCTTTTACAAAAATCAGATTCAGAATCATAATCTAGATTTATGCAAATGTATGTGATATAGGTATATCAGATAGCTTGATTCTTTCTACAGCATTTTACCATAATACCATGCCAAAAAACCAAACAAACAAATTTTAAAAAAATAAACAGAAGTGATGGTCGTTTCAACGAAAATGACTTCTCCGGATAGCACTATCAAAGTAAATGGAACAGCTGTGAAACAAGTCAATAGATTCAATTACTTAAGAACGTTAATATCATCAGATGTGGCAGTGTGTTCCATAAAATGAAAAATATTTTATGCAAACCTCTTTGTCAATGGAAGTAAAAACGAGAGCTCTAAAATGTTATACAGAGCCAGTTCTAACATCTGGAAGTACGTCATGGTCAATTAATAATCAAGCAGACATGGCATTGGAGATCACAGAGATATGGTTTTTACAGAAACACGCTAAGAATACTGTGGACAGTTAAAAGGAGTAATGAGGATGTACTGAAAGTAGCCAATGCACAAAGTATAATATTAGAAGGAAGCAATCCACTTTCTATGACTAAACAGCTTGAGGATCTAGATTTTGCAGCTGACCTGTCCCACAAAAGTAATCAGATGCAGGACAAAATGAAAATACTCTATAAGATATCACAGCAAGTGGGCCTGAAAAACACAGGGAAAAACGAGAGCAACATTACACTGAAACACCACTACAAGATGTAGAATCATACATAACACCTTGGATGCAATATAGATACACACCAGTTGGAGGGACAGACAATGATATCAAAATAAGAATACAAAAGGCTAGAGGAACTTTAATTGCATTGGGGAACATATGTAGTACAAAATAAATCGAGTCAAACACACAAAAATCACAATTTTCAATTCAAAAATCGAGTGTTCTATTGTATGGCTCTGAAACATGGAGAACAAAAAAAAAAAACAATCAAAAAGCTACAGATTTTCAGGAATCTGCGTTTGTGTAAAATAGAAGGATTGAAATGTTATGACAAGATAAATAACGTGGAACTGATGACAAGAACCAGACGGACAAAAGATGTAAAGAAGATGCTTGAGATGGATAGGACACACATTGAGGAAACCTGCAAGTAGCATTACACGGCAGTCACTGTTCTGGAATCCACACGGTAAGATAGGTAGAGAAAGACCAAAAACACATAGAAAAGAGAACATGAGATAGACATGAAGGGGTTGAAAAACATTTGGAAAAACTTTGGAAGTGGACAGGGAAGATTTGGCATAAGTTTGTTGAAGGCCAGTGCTTCTTGGGGAGATGAAAGGTGAAATAAGAAGTATAATTCACCTTCTTTGGGCATGTTATAAACAGAAGAAAGCTTGAACATACTGTGATAACAAGAAATACTGAAGAAAACAAGACAGGACAACTTCTTCTTCTTCTTGCGATCGCATCTTTGATGTTTACACCGTCAGACGAGTTCTCATGATGAATTTGACGACAGGACAACAAGAGAAGATATTGGACAGTTCGACATTATGGCAAGAAAGTCAACAAGAGAACTGATAAACAGTACTGGAGACAAGGTAGTTGTGGAGATATCACCTACGCCTCAAAGCAAGAAGACGACCATACAAAATTCGCATTCAGGACATAATGGCCTCCAAATCAAATCGCCTAAATGTTAGGTGAACGTAACGAGATAGACACATTCTGTGTTATAAGGGGTTTTTTATCACATTAACTATGAAATCCAATGAAGGAGATGGATTTTTATCACATAAGCATTTTTAAAAATCAAAACTGGTAATGGATTGCGCATCATAGTGATAAAGATGAGATATAATCAAGGGTATAATGCAAGAAAAAACAAGAAGTTATAGAGAAACAGACTGGGTGAGCATAATTTTATCTCTACTTTGGAGTGAGACAAGGACACAAGATGAGGACTTGCTTCAACTGAGCATTACCATCCGTGATTTTTCTTGTTGGTATCCACCTATTGGGTAATCAAGACCCCAATAAACAAAAGAAAGGATATAAATTATAAGATACTGTTTTCTGACACAAGCAATCATAAATGATAACTGATGTACAGCTGAACGAGAAAATAACTCATTAAAAAGCAAAATCAGAAAAAAACATAAAACATAATTCAACAAGCCACCAATAATGTGACAACACCTTACCCTGATTTTGAGATCTCCAAGATCCGAATGGCAACCCAACAGATAGAACTAAAAAACACACATTTATATTAATTTTACAATATGAAGCTAACAATACCTAACCCGGACATTAATCAAGCAAGGGAAAGACATCAAAGTGTGAAATGAAGCATCTGAGAAAAACAGCTGATGAAATATAAGGGGACCTAACATCCAGGACTTAACTGCAACAGCTAGAACATTAGTTTGGACATATTTTGAGAGATATCTAGAACCTAGAGAGTAGTTAAACCATCATCCCGTTATTACTATGCCATGCCTTCTATTCGCAAGTGCTACAAAACTGTCCTGGCAGACTTACCATGAATTAAAAATTTAAAAAAACCACAACAATGCTTTATGCATACTTTGCCCCAGGAAACTCCTCTCTGTTTAATCACCTCCTTAACTCTTTGGCTCCGTAATTATATTTCCACCCTGTGCCGTAATTATTTTTTGAAGAATTCTAAATGGTGTACTATCTTTTAGTGTAAATTTTATGTTAATCTTTTCTGTGTCTTTCTTCTTCTTTGATTCATAACCACCAACCGTCAAAGCAGTCAGCGGCCATCACGCCTGGTGGCGTCTTGTTGGGCAGCAACAAATTGATTCCACTTTGCTCGGTCGGCGGCCATCCTTCGTACAGTGCCCCAACTGTGGTTCATTCTTTGCATCTCAGCTTCCACAGTTCTCCGCCAAGTTGTTTTTGGTCGGCCTCTCTTTCGCTTTCCCTCGGGGGTCTATAGCATAGCTGTTCTTGTGATGGTATCAGGGTCCCTTCTGAGGACGTGGCCAACCCAACTCCAGCGTCTGCCAGCTATGATGGTGTGCATGTCCTCCTGGTTACTCCGAATAAGTAGTTCTTGGTTGCTGATGGTGTCTGGCCAAAAGATTCGGAGATTGTGTGGAAGGAGGACAGTTTCGACATTTCCTTCTCTGTTACCCTCCAACATTCCGCACCATAGAGAAGCACAGAAAGTACACAGCTCTCATACAGTCTTAATTTGGTGTTTGTGCTGTACTGGGAAGACTTCCAAATGTTGTTGAGAATAGCAAAGGCTGTTCTCGCTTTATTCATTCTGTTGTTAATGTCCTTGCTTGTTCCGCCGTCAGGTGTTACTATGCTTCCTAGGTAAGTAAATGTGTCTGTCTGTTCTAACTTCTGGTTCCTTACTGTTATTGGCTCAGGATTGCCCACATTTAGTGTCATGACCTCTGTCTTCTTCAAATTGATGTTCAGGCCAACCTGCTGGCCGTACTTATTCAGTCTATCGGTTTTGTCTTGAATGTGTTGATGTGAATGCGCGAGTAGTGCAATGTCATCCGCATATTCCAAATCTTCCAGCGTAGAAAACGTTGTCCATCTAATTCCTCTTGGACTGCCCTCTGTTGTCTGGCGCATCACCCAATCTATGACTGTCAAAAATAATGTTGTTGATAAGGGGCATCCCTGTCGTACTCCTGTTTTCACTTCGAAAGTTACATTACTCGATCCAACACTGCACGTAAAGTTAGAATAGAGGCTTTTTATAATGGAAACAATGCGGCTTGGAATTCCATAAGCCCTCAGAATTTTCCATAGGCTGTCCCTGTGTATGCTGTCGAAAGCCTTTTCAAAATCAACAAAGTTAATGTACAGCTGTCTCTGCCATTCTGAGCACTGCTCTATAATGTTACTGAGGGCAAATATATGATCTGCACATCTTCTGTTCTTTCTGAAGCCCGTTTTCTGTGTACATGTGCATATTATATACCAAACTGTAGGGAAATAGATAGAAAATTGTAATGTATAGTGTCTTTGGTAGTATTAACACAAGTATGTTTGGTATATTTAAAACACTTTGCATGTAAAATTGAAAAACACTAATTAGTTAACTGTAGGATACGAGCTTACCAAAGACAATTTACTGTTGCAGACAATAAAACTTTGTTTTAGTCTTCAAACATCACAGTAATCCATTTATGAAGTAAAAAAACATTGATTATGGCCGCAGTTAGTACATTTAGTGTTATTCACATCAATTTTTATTGTGGTCCCTTATAAGAACCAAAAAGAATTATGCAATTTTGCATTACGTAGTTTTCAAACAAATAAATAAGAATAGCATCAAATAAAAAATTGTTTATGCTTGTTTAAGGTTTAAATAGTATTCCTAGCTTCATCTTCTACCTAGGACTAGTGATTTGATGTTACTGTATGTCTAGTTCTATTGCTTTTCAATCAGCCAGGCTAGGACCACGCCCACTCATCAGCTAAATCTAAAGTGTCTAGCCTTTTAGCACCGATTTCGTTATGTGGCAACAAACTGTGACTACCAAACAATCATCGTCAATGTCAACAATATTTCTAAGTACGAGGGGCGTTCAGAAAGTAATGCACCACATCGTTTTTCTCAGCTAATAATGAAGATAGAAGCATGAAATTTTGCACACTTTAAATATGGCATGTGCAAATTGTGTGCACCAAATTGCATCGCAACCGGCCAAATAATACGGCTGCCCTAAATCGTTGAAATGGAGCGTGTTAGCAACTTGCGTTATAAACAGCGAATTGTGATAGAATTTCTCGTCGCAGAGAAGGAAACTGTTGTGAATATTCACAAGCGTCTATGTGATGTGTATGGAAGTTTTGCAATCGACAGGAGTACAGTCAGTCGCTGGGTTCAGAGAATCAAAGAATCAGGAAGTGGAGATACGGAGCTGCTTGATCGGCCACGCTGTGGACGTTCTGCCACAGCCACCAACGCAGAAATGTTGAAATGCGCTGAGGGCATTATTCTTACTGATAGGCGAATCACTACTCAACAATTGGCCTTACAGCTGTCACTCAGCATTGGTAGTGCAAATGCAGTTATAAAAACTCTCTGATTTTCTAAGGTTTGCGCAAGATGGGTTCCTCGAAGTCTCACAAATGACCACCGATTGCAAAGGAAAGCAATTTCTTCTGAATTGTTGGAGCGTTTCAATGCTGATGGAGAGAACTTTTTGGCTAAGATCGTTACAGGTGACGAAACCTGGGCACATCATTTTGAACCTGAGACAAAAAGACAGTCAATGGAGTGGCATCATCCGCAATCACCAAGAAGAAAGAAATTCTAGAAAATTCCTTCAGCTGGAAAGGTCATGATCACTGTCTTTTGGGACATTGAAGGTGTGATTCTTGTAGACGTTATGCCAAGAGGAGAGACAATCAATTCGCAAGCTTACATTAAGACATTGAAAAAAACTCAATCAACGTTTTCGCAGAGTTCGGCCGCACAAGAATCCAGCAGACCTGCTTCTCCTTCACGACAATGCGCACCCTCACACAAGTCTGGCAACACGGGAAGCAATCACCAAATTGGGTTGGACTGTACTACCCCATCCACCCTATAGTCCCGATTTGGCACCCTCTGATTTTCATCTATTTGGTCCACTTAAAGATGCACTCCGTGGGACAAGGTTTGAAGATGATGAAGGAGTGATTCATGCAGCGAAGAAATGGCTACATGATCAAGATAAAATCTGGTACGGGCTAGGAATACATGCACTTGTTTCGCGCTGGCATAAAGCCGTACAAGTTGATGGGGATTATGTTGAATAATACCGATGATTACATGACATATCCATGTATATTGTGTATAAATTTCATGCTTTTTGAATAAACAGCTCCTGAGAAAAACGATGTGGTGCATTACTTTCTGAACGCCCCTCGTAGTTTGTCACAGATATTTGCTTACGATGCTCAGAAATTGTAAATATCATCATCATAACCCTCCACTCCCAAAGGAGCATAGGCCTTCAACAAACACATGCCAAGTCCTCCTGTCACGTGCCATCATCTCAAGTTATTTCCACGTTCTCCTCAACATTTTCACCTCTGTTTCCAGCTCTCTTCTCCATGTTCTTCTTGGTCTACCTCTACCTCTCTTGCCCTGGGGGCAATTGTAAATATAAAGCTCGACATATTTCTGTAACAGTAACAACGAAAAACACAAACACGCGAATCGGCACACAATTAATAATATCATCAAAACACGCACGTGCTGCTTAACAACACTCAAATTAGTTGTTTTAATAGCAGCGGAAGTCATTTTACGCATTTTAAAATGTGAACTGCATTAAACGGATGATTTTTTGGGGTTTATTCATGATAAACTGAAAACAACTCTCAGAGCGTTGTTTTGGCACGGGTGTCAAATCTGACCAACACTCTGAGCGTTGTTTCGGCGTCAAAGAGTTAATGAATTGAGCTTTATTTATAAAAAATATATATAAATATAAAAAAAGAAACTTCCTACCACAACACAAAAAAACCACAATATGACATACATAATATCTGTATATAACTAATTAGTATTAACTTTAAGCTTTCCAATGTCAGTGCAGAGATTATTGTACAAATCATAACAAACTCAACCAATGTTTCCAAAATGTCTATTCTTTTCTTAGCATCTACAGAGACTACATTTTATTGCTAACCGCTCGGGCATGCACGGAGTAGAAGGTCAGGTGATGGTCAAGTGTGACTAGGCATTGCTGCATTAGCAGCACGAAAGAAGTGAAAGAAGAAAGACAATGAGAATGCAAGATTGTTTTACACTTGTTTCAATCATCTGGTCATTATTTTAAATCCAGTTAAAATACAATTAACATGTGCTTAATCCTTGATTTGGCAATATGCACAACCCAAAATTTAAATACATTTTATGACGTCATTAAAATCTTGGATGATAGGCAGACAGAAAAGGCAGTCAGGAGATACTAAACATATTTAGACAGCAGCCTTCAGTGTCTGAATCAAACCGCTGGATTTGTCTTTCAGCAAAGCACCTCAAAGTTAAGAACACCAGTTAATACTGTCTCGTTAAAATCCCCCCAAAAAACAAAATAGTAACATTTTTTTCTGCCACTGACTGAAATTTTCCTCTTTTTTTTTTTTAAAAGACCAGCTAATGAAGACATTCCAATTCGACTCCGATATTTACTCCCAGATTCAGATGTAGCTCCATACTATACACAATTATGCACAACAGAAGAAAATGCCACACTGGTGATGCAAAGGAAGTGGAATATTTGTGCTGTGCTTTCATTTTAGTTGCTTGTGAATCCATGCAACAATTTTAATCTGGAAGTCTACACTGATATGGACTATTTCATAAGCAGGTCCATGGTTGCTCTGAAGATGATTCCATGTCATCTCTCCTTATCTGTTACTGCTCATATTCAGATGATTATCCCTTTCAATATTCATCACTTATGCATGGAATTTCATAGCTAGAATATCCATTTCTACCCATTTCACTTCAATAAGCAATAAAACATATAACTGCAGTGCAAACTATAGTTTGCTTATGCTTATTAGCTGTGACTATCTTAGCTCTGTGGATCTCTGATGAGACAAAGACAGAATAGGACTACAGCCTACTCAGGCACGTTGTAAGACAACTAATTTAAGGTTGTGCATGGGCCTGGCAACCTCACTGTATAAAACAAACTGCTACAGAAAACACTGTTGCAACAACAACGTAGGCATCTTCAAGTCAGTCATCTGCAGGGGTGGGCCCATGCTCCATAAGGAGCTAAAAAAGATAATGATGACTATGCTTACAGCTGTGACAAAGAGTACAGTCATCACTACAAATGCCCTCACAGCCGTCATACTGTATCTGTAGCTGAAAATCAAGTATGTCCCCACTTAATAGCCATTGCAGTCTCTGCTTCAAGTTTTGACTATGAGCGTTTATACATCTAAGTTTAAGCAGATTCATTCACAATTACAGCTCTGCACGCAGTTTGCCATCAATAATGTAAATGACACAGGCAGCTGAATACTAGTAAAATCTCGCCAACAACTTCCAGCTGTGCACTGCACAAAACAGATAAGGCTATGAAAACAGATTTCTTTCTTTATTTGTATATATTTGGCCGGACTACTGAACTAATTTGTGTAGTACTAAATTGTGCTGTCAGTGTCAAACTGGAGAAATAAATGCGAGTAGATTATAGAGGTGGCAGCCCGAACCAGTGAGAGTCAAGGATATCCCACCACTTCAAAGTGTGTGTGTATGTGTTTTATATATATATATATATATATATATATATATATATATATATATATATATATATATATATATATATATATATATCTTTAAATGAAAAAATGCTACGCTAAAACTCTGAATTAAGATAATCTTCAAGAAATCTATCAGCAAATTTAATTACAAATTCACTGACGTGAAAGCACAGTTATCATTATTCTATTTCAAATGTTCTCAAGTATTCAGCATACCAACTGGAATGTAAATCAAAGAGATGTTACCCCCTTTCAAAACAGAAAATGTTAAAGAATAAAGCTAGCAATACTTTTACGTCCCTAGTTTATCTGTATCTGGATGACAAAATATAAATACTAGCATCATAGTTACATCTATATCTGAAAGTAGAGTGAATACACATATATAACTCACCATTGCATTGGCATCAGCGGCAGTAGTAGGAGGATTCTGATTCTGTCCTGCACCAGGTGCACCTCCAGCACCACCAAACCCACTTCCCTGCATTAGTGGCTTGGGACTAGTTGGCTGCAATAAAAATAACAGTTAAGAAAAAACCATATTTATGACAATATAATCTGAAACATAGTTCTACCTACACATTAAAGATTAGGTAGTTCAAGTCTACAAACTGTACCAGAAATATGTCCATGTTATAATGAATTACTTGTCATCATGAGTTCTGAGACTTGTTCTGCAAGGTTCACTTTAACAGCTGATTTTCTCTTTTTGTTTCTAAGATTTATGCTTTTGTCCCTTCATGTTTATGAATAATAAGCTAAGTGAGCAGGGGCTACAAAGTTACAACATGGCAATGCTTGAAGCAAAATGCAGAGAACAGAATTGACATCATTGCACTCCAAGCAAACCCATAGGTGCTCAGTCCCCCTCAGTTTATGTTGAAGAGTTTGAATGCTAACTGTTCCTGTACTACTAAAACGGGACCTCAAGACGCAGCAATAGAGACCGCAGTCAGCGACTCATAGCTTGACTGCCTGCGTCAGGACCAGCGAACCAGAGCTGGTCAAGACCGCACTCCACCTCCACGTGGTGGTCCTGGAAACAGTCTGCAGCTGTGCAGGCTGGCTGAGCGAGTGTGGATCGAAATGGGAAGGCAAACCCGGTCCTAAAAATGCCGTGCAGAAGTCGGATGTGTCGACCGAAAGGTGCAGATATCACAGCTACGTTGTAAACAGACACAACGCAACCACCGTCCTTTTCAGGGCGAACGAAGAAGAAGAAGACTACTAAAATAGTAGTGCCAGTGAAATACTCTGTGCCGCTTGGAACAGAACATTTGAAATTTAAAAAAAAATAAAAATCACAAGACAAAATCAGCCATGTAACAGCCAATATGTTCTACATTTGCAGTTAAAACAGCAAAACACACAATATGACTGAGGACTGTTCCTGAAATTCTTGCTTGAAATTTTATCCTTGTTATCAAATTGTACTGCTGATTCGGTGTGTTTCAGGTTACTGACATCAAAAATAAATGCATGCGAGGGAAGTACCTTTCCACTCTGAGCTGCAGCACCCTCAGCTGCAGCATTAGGCCCTCCTCGCTCATTAGGCCCTCCTCGCTCATTAGGTCCTCCTCGCTCCGCATTCGCAGATGCAGGTGGTACAGGTGGAGGTTGGAGGGGTGGTGCTCCAGACCCTCTACCACGGCCAGGTTCCCCTCTCATGCCAGCCTGTGCAGTAAATAAAAACCATTATCTCCACACAAAATTTGGAAGTTGCAAAATAAAAATCATAAATAATTTAATTCATGATTATACTTACTTAGTCGTTCCTGTAGGTTAGCCAGAGAGAGCACCATGCTATCCTATTAGCTGTCTTCCTTCTGGCCTGGTTCCAGTCCAGTCCGCGGTCCTTCAGGGATTGTCTAATGTTGTCCTCGCTGGGAACTATGGGTTGTTCTGGAGGTCCTGGTTTCTTATATTTGTCATGGTAGCTGATCTTCTTCCTTTCTGCAGACATGGCCAAACCATCGTATTTGGGACTGTTCAGCTTGAGTCTGCAATGCCTGGGTTTTGAGGCCTTGACTTATCGTCTGGTTGCGGAACATATCTCTTCTAGTTACTTCAAACACCTTCTTCGGATACCTCGTTTCTGAGGTTTGGAGCTGGTTTTTGTGTGTTGTAGTCATTGCCCATGACTCGCATCCAGTCAACACTGGAATATAGGTGGAGCGGTGTACAGCCATCTTTGTCTTCTTGCCAATTTCTCTTTTGCTGAAGAATCTCCGATTTATGGCATGAAGAAGTCTCCCAGCTGCTGCCCTTCGGGTAGCTAACTCTTCTTTGATGCCTCCCTTCCAGTCTATTACAGTTCCAAGGTACTTAAGATGGCTGGCCTGCTCCAGGGCCTGTGCTCCTAGCATAATCTGATGCCTTTATTCCTCTTGTGATAGCGCCATGGTTTTTGTTTTAGAGCTACTAATGACCATCCCTCTCTTCTTCAGCTCTTCGTTTCAGAGTTGCAGGTTGAATTGAAGATGTGCCTTTGATTTAGCAATCAGGGTAACATCATTGGCAAACACCAGCTCTGAAATACAGATCTGACTCATCTTCCAGTATTCCACAGAATACTTTTTTGTCCTCTTAGGGCTGTGATGCCAATCGCCCATAAGTATAAAAAGATATGCTCTGAAGCCACACTGGGCCCTATTTATCTGTGGCTCAGCCTGACGTCTGAATTCTAGATAATTCCTATATATATACATTTTCCAGTACAGATAATGAGCAATGTTTAGTTTTTTTTTTTAAAAATGAAAAAACTTTTTTCATATGCAAAATTTTTGTTTAGCGACACTAAATCAGCTAATAATTAATGAAAAATCATTAAAAAATTACTGATAAATCAGAGAACATTGGAACTGGCAGCAAAATGACATTTAAATACAATGAACATCAAGAGTACCAGTGATCATATTGACATGAGACTTTACTTAAACGAAACTTGTAGTATGTGGTCAAAAACTAAATATTTGGCTCCATGAACAGATGACAATATATGTAACCTTTCATTCAAGATGGAATTAGCTAGACCAGATTAAAATAATGAAAAAAATGTGTAATGTTATTTCAGTGAAAACTCCCAAAGTATCATAGGTTACAATAATTCCCAAACCGAAAACCAAGGGCTGCAAAGAAAACCACAATGCATGCATCCAGGGGTAGACAAAATTAACAAAGACACTGAGGCCCCTTTAAGAAACGGCAATTTTCACATGTTCACGTATATAGCCAACACCCAAGGACAGACATGATTCCCACTGCACACAATAGCCTGATGAGATCAAAATGTAACAGCAACCCCTACTTGGTTGGATGTGTACAAAAAGAGCCAACAAAGGACAAATAGTTGATATTGGCAGCTAGGAGACGGTTATGTCCAAAGATTTATAGGAACAGCTCAGAACCAGATCTAATTTTTCAGTTCTGCAACAAAAAAGTGTAGGCCGCCCCACACTCCCACCAATGGTGACCAAAATCCAGCAATCTTAGCCTTGATGATTCATCAATTGCAGGGTCATTTTCTAATAGGTAATCATTAATTGCCCTCTGTATGTCTCCCTTATCCATATCCATTGGAACCTCTATTGTCACTCTTGAAGCTAGTCTGTCAGCTCTTTCATTGCTGCGCACCCCTACATCACCAGGGTAGTAGTAGATCCACACCAGTTGCTGAAGATTTGATGCGTCTATGGAGGTTTTCCATTCATGATGGAGCCATCCACTTTGGACCGTCCAAAGAATTGACAGTTGAGTCTGATATAATAACTGCCCTTGTTTCAGACAGCCACCTTATGGCTGCAGTAGCTTCCTTTACCTCCATTCTCATGCTGGAGGTTGTTATCATGTAAGCCTCGGTATGTTCAGCGGTGATATTGATTTAACGATTAACCACGTATAACAACATAAAATTGTGAATAAAATGAAAACAAAAAACTTTTTCGTGTTTGTCTTTTTTGAATGTATTCTGTGTCTGTGGCATCTGACAATGAGCGTTTGTAAATGTTTGAGTAGTTAAGTACCTCTAGTTGGAGTCTGCGCTGCTTTTTCATTAACTAGGGTTGGAAGTTGTAGCTTGTAGTGCAAGAGTCTTTGTCTTTGGATCTTTGATAATCCTTGACTGTGTGGTATAACTTGAAGCAGGGTATCAGGCATAGAGGCACATTGCACTCTGGGCAGTACATGCAAGTCTGGCTTCTGTTCCCTGCAGCCTTACACACTTTACAGTCTGGTTTGTACCTTGCCCTTTCATATTTATCAATGAAGTGGTGCTCAGTAAGTCGTGTTGTTGTGACCTGTGGTTTTGAAGGTGTCACATTGCGTTGAATAGCAGGTTCAATAAGAGTCATACTGACATCCTGATCTTTGCTTTGATCCTTTTATTGTAGAGTTGGCAGTGTTGTAGGTTATGTGCCCATTGACCAGGGCAGTTTCAATTAAGAAATGATATAAAAATAGGATCTGTGTGGGTAGGGGTAGCTTGCACCTACTAGTTGGCTGAAGTGGTCGACACCTCCCATACTTTTGCAGTATTTTTCTGCAAGCACTGGCTTCTGAATTGTTCTGCCCTAAAGAATTTGTCTTTCTAACTGTCTTGTTTATATTATCATTGGAGTGAACAGTAGATATAAGGTTAAATCTTTTCGTATCATGCCAGGTGACTGTCGGCATGCCTTATCTTCTGTCGCACAAAACACAGGATGATTTGTCTTTTTCAATTTGAGTTGTTTTTTCTTCAGTGCTACAGGAAAATGCTTCATATATTCAGCTACTGTTCCAAATGCACCAATCTGAATTTCAGGTCTTGAAATAAAGCTGAAGGCTGAATAAAAACTACCACAGAAGAGAATATGTCCCTTGTAGCTTATGAAATTTGAATTAAAACTATGGTGACTTTTCACTGAAAAAAGAGTCCAAATAATCTCAGCTGAGAGTTTCTTCCTTGGTCACAAATGATGTCACATCTGTAGGTCTCCTAGTAGTGTTAGACGTTTTTGACGTGTCCAAGGGGTAGTGTTAGATGCTTTTGATGTTTCTGAGGGAAAAACTGCTCCTTGGGGTTGTGTTCTTTTCTGTTTAAAAAAAAAAAAAATGGAACACACAAATAACTTATGAGTAGACCTAAGCTATGTATATTTACCAAGTCAAAGTTCTAAACGCATGAATAATATAGTCAAACAATATTTAACTAGAACAAAAGTTAATATATAGTAATTGGGAGGGTGAAGGTATGATGATATCCTTATAACACTTATGATAAGTGAAAATCTATTAAATATCTAACTGGAAACATCAGGCCTTTACACACATACCCCCTACCCATCTTTACTATTTTTGTTTGATTTTTTTGTTGGGGTTTGTTTTGTTTTTTCGTTTCTGTTTGTTTCGATTTAAAAAAAAAAAAATTTTTTTAATTATTTTTAAAAATTTTAAATAACATAGGCGATTGCACAAAATTGATAATTTTCATTTATCTTAATTACAGCGATTTGACAGATGTGATGACACTTTCATGTAGGCGTATCGGCAGTTATTCATGTTATCTGGAATTGAAAACATGTAGGCCTAGGCCTATCCTAATTATAACCCTGCAGAGGAGAACGGGATATGTCTCTTCATCATAAATGTAATAAAAAAGCATTCAAAATATATTTATTTCCAAAAAATGTGGTGAAATGAACAGTGGGACATGGTCTGATAACAGGGTAGGCTATAGGATATGGAATCGCCATCAATTTCTATTCCTGACCATCTTAAACTGTGTCAAACTTATTCCCGTAAGCAGTTTGTAAACCAAGAAATTTCATTCAAACACTAATTTTGGCCATGGTTAAAAATAAAACTAAATAGGCCTACATTGTAAATTACAGATGCAAGTACAGTAGGTCTATCTATAAACTGCACTTATTTAAATATGTTTTATAAATGAGATAAATGAATTTATTAGCCTACTTACCTCAGTTGAAATGAACAATTTAACACAACTTGAATGCATAGAGACAAGTTCTTGGAGTGTTTTTTTTTAAATGTTTTGGCGAGGCGCGACCCGTTCAACCTAGTCGGTTATATTAGGGCGCATGTCCAAATATAAAAGACCCTTAGGTCTGAGGTTATAAATCAATTTTTTCCCAGTAGCTTTCAAGTAACTACAGAGGCGAGCGCTAACATTTTTAGTAAAAATAAATCTGCGTTCACATCAAATCGCCGAAAACGCAAACCGCCAAAAACACAAACTGCCGAAAGCGTCTGGAAATGGATTTAGTGTGCAAAGGGAGGTAAAAATTATACGGTAACTGAAGTTTAACGAAAAATACCATCAATAACCGAAAATGGACAACTTTCGATATTTTTTCCAGGTCCGATGCAGGAAATTCAAGGCTTTTAGCCATTTTTCCAGGCTTTGAAAGGCCTGGAATTTTTTTTTCTGTTTTTCAAGGTTTTTCCAGGTCGTTACGAACCCTGGGTTTGATTATACAGGGCTTAAAAGGGGGACATAGTCTGAACAACCCTAATCCACCACTCCTCCCTAACTTCGCTTATCTCAGTTTCTCATACACCCTATAGCAAAGGTTCCCAACCTGGTGGGCACGAGAAACTCGTCATGGGATGCGAGGAATATTTGGTAATTAACTGTATTATGCTATTCAAATATTGTGTAGCACTGTTGGTGAAAACAATAAAGGTTGTGGAACTGAGAGACAACATCAATGAGGTGGGGATGATATAGGAAAGATAGGTAGAAGAGGCTTTTATCTTATACTCTTAATTTAAAATTTAATGCAGGAAAATGGAGAAGGCGCTAGGGCTGTGCTTTGGGAGCCAAGGGGGCAGTGACCCAAAAAAGTTTGGGAATACTGTCCTAGAACAAAACTAGATATATAATGTACACTGTCAGATATTGGACACGTGCACATTCTTCATTCGAGCAATGGCTACAAAACAAACAAAAAATTACAAGTGACAAGTTCTGCAGAGCAACAAGCAGACAATATGTTAACATATGCTAACATTAGTCAAGAGCATCTCTTGAGTATGTGTTGAAATATTTATAGTTTATTTTATTTAAAATCATTGCTACACTTTTGATATACAGGTGTAACTTACCTCTCCTCTCTGCTTTTCATCCCACATGAAGCCTTGTTGGCCAGGACCCATACGATCAGGACCCATGCGATCAGGGCCCATGCGATCAGGGCCCATGCGATCAGGACCCATGCGATCAGGACCCATGCGATCAGGACCCATACGATCACCCATTCTATCTGGCATTCTGTCTCCTAAGCGATCTGGCATACGGTCTGGCATGCGATCTTGCATGCGGTCCTGCATGCGGTCCTGCATGCGGTCTGGCATACGGTCCTGCATGCGGTCTGGCATACGGTCCTGCATGCGGTCTTGCATGCGATCTGGCATACGGTCGTTGTAACGATCACCCATCTGTAAAAGAGGTAAGAGCATTTATTCGATTAATTCATACCTTCAATGCCCTTCAGCTTCCTGTGGAACACAAGACTTCAATGAAGTTCACGCCAAGCTGTTCTGTGCCATCTATTCTATATCTTTTCATGTATTCTTTATCCCATTCATGTTTGTCTCCAGTTCTTCAAACAGCTTTTTTTTTTTTTCCACTTTCTCTCTATTTCTTACTCTAGGGATTCTAGAACAATAACTGTCTTGTAATGCTATATACTAGTTTCTTTAATGTGTTTTCTTATCGGGCACTAGCATCTCCATATTGTTCCATACTGGTGGTATCTTGTACCATTTCAGTCCTTCTGTGTAAGCGATGTATCTTTTCATTATCTAGAATGTCCTTTTTTGCTCAAGTTATTAGATCTTTGCCCCAGAATTTGTTATTACTAATACACATGACAAATGGCAGTGTTCAATACTCCAATAAAACTGCACAACTAAAGAACGAGAAACTTGTCCACAAGGCTATTTTACTCCTAAGGAAGCTTAAAAGTAAGATAAAACAAATAATATGAACAACAAAAATTATAACAGCTAAATACCTATTACAAGACTTTTCTTTGTGTTTTGTTATGCACAGTGAGTTTACATGACATCCATTTAAAAAAATGTATCTAATATTTAACAAGTACAGTAACAAACATACAGCACGGAGAAGGAAAACCTCAATTTAAAAATTAAAAAAGGTGAAAAAGACAAAACTTCAGGACATCTCAGCCCGCACAGCAACAATTACACAACAAATATTTATAGAGCAATAAGATAAGGCAGTGACACATTAAACCCATGATAATGATAGGACATATTGAATCCAGCACCATTAGTAGGACATTTCAAGGAACATTAACATGCAATCTCAATCCATTAACAATTAAAGAATGTCAACCCAGCATCAATTAGCAGACATTTCAATATATACTGTTGCTACATTTCAGTTACAAACAATAAAGACATCTCAAACCAACAGATATCAAAGGACACTTCCAATCTGTCAACAATTACAAGACATCACCAAGCAGTAACATTTATAAAACACACACAAAGAATGTCTCCATACCATCATCTCTTCACGTCCCCGCATTCCCGGAATGTCCATTGGCCCCGGCACTCGTCCTCTTGCCAATTCATGCTGCCTCATCATCATCATGGTATCTGCTCTGAGACGTTCCTCTCGCTGTGCTCTTTCACGATCTTCCTGCTGGCGCCTGTTGTTAAAATTTAGTAACAATGGATCACTCACAGAATTTACATTACAATGTTTACTACAATCTGTAATTTAATTTTAACTTTAAACTGCTGAATTGTACTCTAAAAATTACAGCCTAAAATGAATGTTCAAATACATCCTTGATATCACTGCTGACCAAAATAATTAACACGAGATAAGACTAAAATCAATTATAATTCTATAACAAAAACAATGCAAACCCACTGCAATATACTAATTTATAACCATTACAATATTCTTTTATCTCTTCTTCACTACCTCCACATTTCAGTTCCTACTGATACTACTAATTTTTTTTCATTATGAGCATCAGAAATAGAAGATATTACCTTATTTCATGTTCTTGTTGCCTTCTTAATCTGTCCTGAGTCCTCAGTTCTTCTAGCCTCATCAATTCTTCTTGCTGGCGACGTAGATCTAAAATATTATGAAAAAAAGATGACAGCTTTTCAAAACAAGATTTAAAACCTAAAATACTATCTTCCTTCAAGCAATGGAGGAAGGCATATCCAGCAGCAAATAACCTGCAGCATACAGTTCATCTGTGGTAGGTCAGGTTGGTTAATGGTCCTTGACAGACAGACTGCACTATACATTTCTAATCTCACACATGGTTCCAATTAGGGCAGTGTTTCTTAACAGTTTATAGGTTCTGCACCTCTTTACAGCATCTAAAGAAGCTTTGCACCCCTTTACTGCATCTTAGGAAATCTTGCACGTCATTATCTTCTAGCTCAAAAAATGAGAAAAAGAGATACAAGTATGTTTTAGGAAAATGTTATTTACAAAATGTGACTGATTCAGTATTGAATTAACATTGTCAATGTTCTATTTTGTACAAATACATCTGAGTTCTGTTTATTATATTGTTAATAATGAATTGCCTTATAAAATGATGGAAGGTCTCGCACCCCCAGGAGGTGCATGCACTCCTGGTTAAGAAGCACTGCACTAGGGTTTCTGGTTCAGGAATTCCCAGGAATTTTGGGATGTTGTGAGTGTGTCGAGTCCCGGGAGAAAATTAACAGGACCCAGGAAATTGTGACAATAACTTTTATTAATAAAGATCGTTTAATTGAATTGATTTATGAAAACATCTTTTCTCACTTATTTACACCTGGATTTTGTTTGGCACGTGGATGAATCATGTTAAAACAAGAAACAATTCGCTATTAGGCACTAAGACCCCATCAGAATTACAAAAGTTAATAAAACACTAGGAGCAAACTTTGGGACTGTTTGGCAAGGAAGAACATTCCAGCACCTCTGATTCATGCTACACAGAGCTTCTACAAGTCTTGCAGAAATTATGTGAGGACAGCAAACCATAAGTCAGAAGAGTTCAGGACCACCACTGGTGTAAGACAAGGTGATATCCTGTCACCTTACCTCTTCATACTCCTTATGGACGATGTCATCAAGGCATGTAAGGAGAGAACAAGAAAGTATTCAGTGGGGTACTGGAAGATGAGACAGGTCTATATTTCGGAGCTGGCATTTGCTGATGATGTTGCCTCTGATTGCTAAATCAGAGGCACATCTCCAATCCAACCTGCAAGCCTGAAAGAAAGAGCTGGAAAAGAGAGGGATGGTCATTAGCAGCTCTAAAACAAAATCCATGATGATATCACGAGAAGAAAGAAGACCACGAGAAAAAAGAAGACATCAGATTAAGCTGGGAGAACAGGTCCTGGAGCAGGTCGACCACTTTAAATACCTTGGAGCTATTATAGACAGAAAGGGAGGCATCAAAGAAGAGTTAGCCACTCGAAAAGCAGCAGCTGGGAGACTTTTTCAGGCCATAAATCGAGGATTCCTCAGCAAGAGAGAGGTTGGTAAGAAAACGAAGATGGCTGTATACTGCTCCACCTATGTCCCAGTCTTGACATATGAATGCGAGTCATGGGCACTGACTACAACCCACAAAAGCCAGATCCAAACCTCAGAAATGAGGTATCTGAGAAAGGTGGTTGAAGTAACAAGAAGAGACATGGTCCGCAACCAGACGATACGTCAAGGCCTAAAATTCCACCCCCTGCAGACCCAAGTAGAACAGTCCCAACTAAGATGGTTTGGCCATGTCTGCAGAATGGGAGAAGAAAGGCTACCACGACAAGCATGGGAAACAAAGAACCAGGGATCCAGACCCCCAGGACGACCCAGTCAGCTGGGAGGACAACATTAGACAATCTTTGAAGGACTGAGGTCTAGAATGGAACCAGGCCAGGAGGAAGACAGCCGATAGGATAGTCTGGCGCTCTCTTCCAAACCTCTACACCTCACGGTAGAAGGGGAACGACTAAGTAAGTAATAAAACACTATATTTTAAAAACAAAAGCTAACAAATACAAAATAAATAAATAAGGATGTGAGCCAGTAGTCTACACTGGTGAAAGACTCCCCCCCCCCCCTTCCCCATCCCCCAGATAAATACAGATTGACCAAATAACGCTCCAGTGAAAATGTAAAACATACCAGTTTAGACAATATCATATTTTGGATAATAAAAATAATAAAACCATACTGAACTATAACTACAAAAGGAAAAATACCTCCGAAGATGGCGAGTATCTGCCTGAATGGCGAGAAGACACCTGTCAGCGTACAGGGAAAAGGGATACTCACGTAAAATCAGTCTCAGGTTAGACATACTAACCGGAGATTTCGCCTCGAGTAAATAAAAAAAATAAAAAAAGGAAAAATACCTACTAGAGATGATATAGTATAAAATAAATACAAACAAAAACTTATAACAATAAATGAAACACGTCCTGATATAACCAACAGCAGCATGTATATGGTAGAATGGGCATGCTACAAAGAAAAGCAGCAAACACCGTTAATTTAAAAAAATAGTTCAAGACAGTTCGGGTACAAAAGTAATGCTTAATATATTCCAATCTTTCTGTTTTCTAATTATAGTCTGGCAACAATAGCTCTGAATTGCCGTTAAGCCAAAGAAATGTATGAACCCCTACTTATGTACTTCCACAATCAACAGAGCATTAAAAAAGAGAAGACAATTTTAACTTCTACTCAAATCTACTTTAAATTCTTTCGCAGAAGAATTAATGAACATACTCTTTGGTGACATCTCGTCATTGACAGTGATAACACAGGAATATGTAGAAAGGGAAGAAAATGAAATGAAAATTTGTCAATGGGAATGGCCACAGAAGATGAACTAAGCACAATGAACCAACGTACAGCATATACGAGTATAAGTCGATCCAGCTATAAGTCGACCCCTAGACTTTAGGACTTAAAAACCACCCAAAATTAAAGAGTCAAATGAGTTTTTTGTCTATTCAGAATTCCCGCATTGCACTGGAATTTCCTTGGCTTTCTGCAAATTTTTTTCACTTTCAGCTTAACTTTCTCCTGTTTAAAACACTTGAAATAGCCCCATTAATATGTAAAATGCACGCAAGAATAAATTAAATCAGTATAAAAGATGAGAGAAAGAAAGGGCAGAAAGTGCCTAATTCTCAACCCTTTGAAAATAAAATTTGTTCGTTTGCCTGGAAAGTTTGATTCTTGATATCGCTCGTTGCTAAGTATCAACTAGATCTCGGTACTTAGCAAGACTTGAGTTATAAATAGATTTCTGTTCCTTTAAAATGCTTTAGTTTTTCTCAATTTTTTTTTTATTAAGCGGTGATTGATATTATGATTTTTTTAAGGCTTTCCTGTTGCTCAATTTATTTTTTGGGGAGATCTTCTTCTTCTTCTTCTTGCGATCGCATCTTTGATGATTACACCGTCAGACGAGTTCTCATGATGAATTCGACTGTTGTTTGAAGTTCCTCTTTAACTCCATATAGCTTTGAGTTTAGTGTTGAGTCATTGGGCCAGTATATCTTTCTTAACTGGTCATACAGAGGACAGTCCTGTAGAACATGCTCAGCAGTTTGTTCGTTTAATCCACATGTGCACAGTGGTGAAGCAGACAATCGTAACTTGTGTATGTGTTTATTCAGTTTGTTATGCCCTGTCCTGAGTCGAAAAATAGTTATCTGTCCCTGCCGGTCAAGAGTGTGATAGTCGTCTTTGGGTTGGTTCTGTTCTCTTCTTATAGTCTGGATAGCTCTCTTTTTCTCAAAGTATGTGACTTCATTATCTTCTTGTTCACATTCTCCTCCCTTTTTTGCAAGTTTATCTGCCTTTTCATTTCCGGGTACACCACAATGAGATGGTACCCACTGAAGTATGGTTCTCTTTTTGGCAGCTACCTTGTTTAGTTCATTTCTCAGATGCGGGAGTTTACCACCCTTGAGAGCTTGCAGGACAGACAGTGCATCTGTGAGGATGACTACCTGGTGGCAGTCAGAGTTGGTGTTATAAATCATATTTGCAGCTTGCTCTAGAGCTTGAACCTCAGCTGTATAGTTGGAACAGAATTTACCAGTGGGAATGTGCCTAGTCTCATAGTGGTTGTCAGGATATGAGATAAAGATACCGGCACCTCCATTCCTAACAGCATTAGTTGCTGATCCATCTGTATAGGCATGTATCCATGATTGATCGGGATAGCTTTCTTGGATCATACTCAATGTAGCAGTTCGTTTTTGCAGATCATTATACTCACATCCACTTGTGAGACCACTGACCGACGTATTAATTTGGAGGGCACTGCTAGCCTGCTCCCATGGTACAGGGTATAGGGTGGGCTTCAGTGGTGTTGTCTTCATAGATAGGTCTTCTTGATGCTGTCTTATAAGTCTTTTTTCCCCGATGCACAAAGCTGCTACGCTTTAGACGTCCCAATGCCAGATCATCTAGTCTTGCCTTCATTGGGTGCGTTGGCATACTGTTGTACTTTTCCATCTGGATCATGGTCTTTGTGTTTCTTCTATGGGACAATGTCTGTAATCCAGCAACCTTCTGCATCTCTGTTATTGGTGTAGTTTTCATGGCTCCTGTAATGAGCCTGAGAGCTTGATTTTGCACCTTGTCCAAGGACTGCAGATGTGAGTTAGCAGCTGATGACCATGCTGCTGAGCTAAACTCTAAGTGTGGTCTTATTACTCCACTATAAATCTTCTTTAGATTTCGTTCATTTGCTCCCCAGTTGGTACCTGCCAATTTTCTGAGTATGCCTAGTCGTCTTCGGTGGGGAGATCTGAGAAGTGACATTACTTGATCTGGATGCTAAGTAGCAACGAGAGATCTCAGTATCTAGTGAGACCCGAGTTATTAAAATGCTTCAGTTTTTCCTAATTATTTTTTATATGCGATCAGTATTATAATTTTTTGAAGCCAAAGCTTTCCGGGCAGTTTGAATATTTGCTTTGAACTCTGAGAAGTGACTTGTTATTTGATCAGGATGCTAACTGTGTCAAATCAGATGTGGATATTAAATAAGGGCTCCATTTAGACTCTGGCAGTGACACTGATGAAACTGAATCTAGTGAAATAAGTAATGGTATTGCTGACAGATTATCTAACATTTGGAAATTACGATCATTGAATATACATACCAAGCTTCGTCTGTTTAATTCAAATGTTATCTCAGTGTTAACATACGGCTGTGAGAGTTGGAAAATAACAAAATCATTGGAGAACAAGCTGAATACATTCGAGAACAAATGTCTTAGAAAACTCATGAACATCAGTTGGAAAGAATTCAAGACTAATCGACAAATAAGAGAAGACTCTAGGCAGAAATATGTCTCCGACTATATAAGGAAAAGACGATGGTCATATATCGGTCATGTCCTACGAATGCAAAACAACAGAATACCACTACAGGCGCTCACTTGGGTTCCTGAGGGTAAGCGGAAAAAAGGAAGACCAAAAGAAACACTCAGAAGAACAATAATAAGAGAAGGAAGAACGTTGGGCCTAAATAATGTGCAAGAGCGAAGAGGAGTGGCGTCACAACGAACAACCTGGAGAGCACTGGTTTCTGCCTTATGCGCCGTGTTTGGCGCTTAAAGAATTTATTATTATTATTATTGCTGACAGGTCAAACGAAGGAGACAGGTCAACAAGGCGTATATCAGTCGAAATTTGAGACTTAATAGGAGTTTAAACATGTATTACTTAAGATATTTTGATTCTTCTTCTTCTTCTTCTTGCGATCGCATCTATGATGATTACACCGTCAGACGAGTTCTCATGATGAATTCGACTGTTGTTTGAAGTTCCTCTTTAACTCCATATAGCTTTGAGTTTAGTGTTGAGTCATTGGGCCAGTATATCTTTCTTAACTGGTCATACAGAGGACAGTCCTGTAGAACATGCTCAGCAGTTTGTTCGTTTAATCCACATGTGCACAGTGGTGAAGCAGACAATCGTAGCTTGTGCATGTGTTTATTCAGTTTGTTATGCCCTGTCCTGAGTCGAAAAATAGTTGTCTGTCCCTGCCGGTCGAGAGTGTGATAGTCGTCTTTGGGTTGGTTCTGTTCTCTTCTGATAGTCTGGATAGCTCTCTTTTTCTCAAAGTATGTGACTTCATTATCTTCTTGTTCACATTCTCCTCCCTTTTTTGCAAGTTTATCTGCCTTTTCATTTCCGGGTACACCACAATGAGATGGTACCCACTGAAGTATGGTTCTCTTTTTGGCAGCTACCTTGTTTAGTTCATTTCTCAGATGCGGGAGTTTACCACCCTTGAGAGCTTGCAGGACAGACAGTGCATCTGTGAGGATGACTACCTGGTGGCAGTCAGAGTTGGTGTTATAAATCATATTTGCAGCTTGCTCTAGAGCTTGAACCTCAGCTGTATAGTTGGAACAGAATTTACCAGTGGGAATGTGCCTAGTCTCATAGTGGTTGTCAGGATATGAGATAAAGATACCGGCACCTCCATTCCTAACAGCATTAGTTGCTGATCCATCTGTATAGGCATGTATCCATGATTGATCGGGATAGCTTTCTTGGATCATACTCAATGTAGCAGTTCGTTTTTGCAGATCATTATACTCACATCCACTTGTGAGACCACTGACCGACGTATTAATTTGGAGGGCACTGCTAGCCTGCTCCCATGGTACAGGGTATAGGGTGGGCTTCAGTGGTGTTGTCTTCATAGATAGGTCTTCTTGATGCTGTCTTATAAGTCTTTTTCCCCGATGCACAAAGCTGCTACGCTTTAGACGTCCCAATGCCAGATCATCTAGTCTTGCCTTCATTGGGTGCGTTGGCATACTGTTGTACTTTTCCATCTGGATCATGGTCTTTGTGTTTCTTCTATGGGACAATGTCTGTAATCCAGCAACCTTCTGCATCTCTGTTATTGGTGGTTTTCATGGCTCCTGTAATGAGCCTGAGAGCTTGATTTTGCACCTTGTCCAAGGACTGCAGATGTGAGTTAGCAGCTGATGACCATGCTGCTGAGCTAAACTCTAAGTGTGGTCTTATTACTCCACTATAAATCTTCTTTAGATTTCGTTCATTTGCTCCCCAGTTGGTACCTGCCAATTTTCTGAGTATGCCTAGTCGTCTTCGGTGGGGAGATCTGAGAAGTGACATTACTTGATCTGGATGCTAAGTAGCAACGAGAGATCTCAGTATCTAGTGAGACCCGAGTTATTAAAATGCTTCAGTTTTTCCTAATTATTTTTTATATGCGATCAGTATTATAATTTTTTGAAGCCAAAGCTTTCCGGGCAGTTTGAATATTTGCTTTGAACTCTGAGAAGTGACTTGTTATTTGATCAGGATGCTAACTGTGTCAAATCAGATGTGGATATTAAATAAGGGCTCCATTTAGACTCTGGCAGTGACACTGATGAAACTGAATCTAGTGAAATAAGTAATGGTATTGCTGACAGATTATCTAACATTTGGAAATTACGATCATTGAATATACATACCAAGCTTCGTCTGTTTAATTCAAATGTTATCTCAGTGTTAACATACGGCTGTGAGAGTTGGAAAATAACAAAATCATTGGAGAACAAGCTGAATCCATTCGAGAACAAATGTCTTAGAAAACTCATGAACATCAGTTGGAAAGAATTCAAGACTAATCGACAAATAAGAGAAGACTCTAGGCAGAAATATGTCTCCGACTATATAAGGAAAAGACGATGGTCATATATCGGTCATGTCCTACGAATGCAAAACAACAGAATACCACTACAGGCGCTCACTTGGGTTCCTGAGGGTAAGCGGAAAAAAGGAAGACCAAACGAAACACTCAGAAGAACAATAATAAGAGAAGGAAGAACGTTGGGCCTAAATAATGTGCAAGAGCTAAGAGGAGTGGCGTCACAACGAACAACCTGGAGAGCACTGGTTTCTGCCTTATGCGCCGTGTTTGGCGCTTAAAGAATTTATTATTATTATTATTGCTGACAGGTCAAACGAAGGAGACAGGTCAACAAGGCGTATATCAGTCGAAATTTGAGACTTAATAGGAGTTTAAACATGTATTACTTAAGATATTTTGATAACATTTAATGAAGCAGAGTTTATATCTGAAGGATACCAGTGTGCTGCGGTAAGTTGTGGGGGGACGGGGGGTGGGGAGTGGGGGCGGGGGGGGGGGGGGTCGGGGCATTGACCTGTTTCATAATTATTTTTTTAACTCCATTATAAGTCGAGAATTTATTTTTTTTTAAACATCGCCACATTAATGAAATTGTCATCGCACAATACTAACATTTACAGTTATTAAGAATACTGCAGATGATACATGATTCAATTCTGTGTATTTAACTCTTTAAGTCCCAATCGACTTTATAAAGGCTCAGGGTTTGACCCGGGAGCCATTTAAGTGGCTTCCGTATCTTTTGCTCCTATCCATTTTACCTTGGATAAAACAACAAATTTGTTTATGCATATGAACATTTTAAAAAATTATTTCCAAACAACAACAAAAACGTTTGTTTGGGCCAAACCCACTTTTCTGCTTGGGACTGAGAGTTAAAACTAGTAAACATAATTTTAACTGTTAGGTTTTTTTTAATGAATTTTTTTAGACACTCCCTGTGTTAGAAAATGGAGTTGCTTGGACATTAAGATAAAGATATGGTAAACTGGACAGGACGGCAAAGGGTTATGGTCCAAAAATGGAAAAAATTCATTGACTTACACTCAAGTGCATACGGTAATCAGAAAATAAGGCAATTACAAAAAGTCCTGACAAAAGAATTTCAACTGGTTGAAGCAACCGAGACACAAACTGCTAATATGTATGTCCTTTTCGAAGCAATATTAACTATACTTCGACAGACAATGCAAGGATTTCTTTCAATAACTGGGAATTTTGTAAAACTTTCAGATAAAGCTATCAATTTCTTAGTGTTCCTGAAAAGTTTTTTTCATAAAAAATAAAACTAATGATAAAATAAATTTTCAAGAATAGAAAGTTATCAAAAAGTAAAAAATATACATAAATTATTTTATTTTGTACATTTTGGAATAAAACATACAGCAATCCCCTGGTCTTTGCCCATTATACGCTTGAAAAATTTGATCTTACACTATGCACTAAATTCCGTGAGAGGCAGGAATATAACTCTGAAGTTCATTCAAAGTAGTGGGATGGCAAAGAAGCATTGTCATTGCTAGAATAATGAACCATGGCTCCCAAATGGAATGCAGTTCTAGGGTAATCCGAAAAAATTAAGACCTCAATTGCTAAATAGTGCTTCTTGAAGAGACAAATGTGGCAAAGCAAAGAAAGCTCAATTCATATTTTTTAAAAGTCTTCTCCAATATTTTCTGCCCTAATTGACCAAGTAGACGTGGCTTTTATATCTGAAGCCAGAAATAACTTTTTCAAGACCAACAAAACTTTCTGCTAACCAGTCGTCTGATGATAAAGACATCTCTGTTATGACTACTGTACACACAAGAGACGGAAGTAGTAGCGATTTTTATATATTTTTTAAATTTTATTTGTAAGTACAGTACATACATAATATCGTTTGTGTGTTCAATGTGTTTGATAATTATATTTAGTAACAATTGTTAACTACAAGGGGATTGACATAAGTCTTGGGCCTGACCATGAAGGAGTCACAGGAGGAAGATGAATCTGGGCACATTTTAAGTTCATCATATTTGCACTGAATGTGTGAAGTACGCGTTTGTTTCTTCAATGAGTTTTCCCGCTACGGTGCACGGTGCAATGTACCCTATTGATCGGATGTGCTGCTCCAAAGATTTGACAAAACAATGGAAAAGAAGGAGGCCAGAGCTGTGATAAAATTTCTAATGTTTCAGGAAAAAACACCTACAGAAATACACAGGGAGATGAAACCAGTGTTTCGTGATTCTTGTCCTTCATATACTTCGGTAAAAAACTGGTGTCAACAGTTTAAGTGCGGCCGCTCAAATGTTGCTGATCTGCCAAGATCTGGTAGACCAGCCTCAGAGTGCAACAATCAAAATGCAACAAGAATGAAGAAAATCATTAACCAGGATCGAAAAATGACAATTGTGGAGATAGCTAGTAGAGTAAAACTAAATGAAAGAACAGTTTATAGAATTTTACACAACAGACTGAACATGAGAAAAGTGTGTGCACGCTGGGTTCCGCGACTGTTGACACGTGAACAGAAGCAAACGAGGGTAAATTGCTGTCAACAGTTGCTCAAAAAGTGTCAGTCAAAAATTTTTTTGGAGAATATGGTGACAGTAGATGAGACACCATTATGACCCCGAATCCAAAATTGCCAGCATTTAATGGAAAACCCCGGGCTCCCCAACACCTGTCAAGCCGAGAGCGCAGAAATCTGCAGGAAAAGTGATGCTGACTGTTTTTTGGGACGGCAAAGGTGTCCTTTTGAAAGATTATCTGCCTCGTGGCAACACAGTTAATGGACAGTACTGTGCAGATCTTCTCACCAAACTAAGAAAGGTTGTGACCAGGAAACGAGGGATAACGCGCACTCAAAATCTTCCTTTGCTTCAAGACAACGCGCCCTCTCACAAAGCACGGCTTGTGCAGCTAGCAGCCAACGATTTAAATATTGAAATTCTTCCACACCCACCATATTCTCCAGATTTGGCTCCATCAGACTTTTTTCTATTCCCAAATCTTAAAACACAGCTAAAAGGAAATCATTTTGACAGCGATGAAGAAGTTATACTGGCATGTGATGACTAGTTTAGTTTGAAAAATAGGGTGTTCTACTCCCAAGGTCTTTTCAAGGTCAAGCAGAGATGGCAGAAGTGTGTCAATTCAGACAGTGGCTATATTGAAAAGGAATAAACACTATACAAAATTTCAGCTCTCTGTGACATGTCCTTCATGGTCAGGCCCAAGACTTATGTCAATCCCCTTGTATTTAGTTCTTGTTTTGTATCACTTTTTACTTAACTTTTATACAGCCTTCTGGACCTTGGGAAAGATTTAATTTGGTTTCTCCTTATTCTTAAAAAAAAATTGTGTTCAGCGCTCGATTATTCAAAAGCGAATTAACAGCGATAAGCTATAATTACATGAAACATGTTTCTTTTAATCCCAAGATTTATAACTTTCTTCACCTTAAATTTTTACAATTACGGTATTTGTATTAATAAAAATAGTACAGGGTGTTTATAAAGTCGCTGTGCAGTGAAATTTACACCCGGGCGAGACTATGTCACCAGAAATGTAGTTTTCAATTGGGGCTTGTTGTGTAATGCTGCACACGGGATTGTGGAACACAGCATTGGAACACAGAATATCATGACGTAAATTTGCATCATTCGTGACGTAATTTCTAAAATATTTTTCATATTCACTGCACAGCGACTTTATAAACACCCTGTATAATTAGATTTAGGAAACATTTCTTTTCTCACTTATTTGCGCGTGGATTTTGTCTGGCACGTGTATGAATCACTGCCATCACCGGTGTCAATACCTTGTCGAGGTATGGCGGCTCGCGTACCCTGATTACCACCTGAGTTATGCCGGCTGGAGTTTTACTCCTGGAAGGTTCTACTAAGCTGGACAGGTTTGTGTGGGCAGGGGTCAGACTAAAGCAGACACCCTGGTCCTCCAGGTTGGGGGTTTTAGCATAGGGCTGACACCCCTGTCTATGTAAAAAGAAAAGAAGTTATGGAAACGACAACAAACAAACAAACGTTGCTGTGGGATGGACATCCGGAGTCTGAGGCTCGTATGACTGTCAGTGGTGAAAGCCGAAAGGAAGCCACCGACACGAAAATGGACGTCCTGACCGCAAAACGTGAAACAAGAATAGGATTTTGGAATGTCAGGACAACGAACGAGATGGGTAAACTAAAACAGGTCACAGCAGAAATGAGAAACTACAGATTACACATTCTACGGATAAGTGAGAGCAGATGGACAGGGGCAGGAAAAGTTAAAACAGCAACAGGAGAAACAGTACTTTACTCTGGAAGAGAGGATGGACAGCACAATGAAGGTGTAGCCATTATTCTACAGAAAGGAATAGAAAGGACATTACTGGAATGGAAACCCATCAACAACAGACTGATAAGAATAAGATGGGACCCAAAGACGCAGCAACAGAAAATGCAGTCAGCAACCCATAGCTTGACTGCTTGCGTCAGGGTCAGCGAACCAGAGCTGACCAAGACCCTACTCCACCTCCAAGTGGTGGTCCTGGAAACAGGCTGCATCACTGCAGTCTGGCTGAGAGAGTAGGAATCGAAGAGGGAAGGTAAACCCGGTCCCAAGAAATGCCGTGCTGAAGTCGGATGTGTCGGCCGAAAGGCGCAGATATCGCAGCTTCACTGTAAACAGACACAACGCAACCAACGTCCTTTTCAGGACGAACGAGGAAGAAGAAGATAAGAATAAGATTGAGAGGGAGATTCACCAACACTACAATAATACAAAGCTACGCACCAACAAATGACAGCGATGATGAGGTCAAGGATGAATTCTATCAACAACTGCAGAAGGAAATGGAACGAACGAAAGAACAAACTTTATTTTCAATGGGTTAAGAATTGGGCACGCAGGACCGTCTGACATTCTGCCCTTCCTCTCTCTCTCATCATGTATACTATATCCTTTCATCCTCACATTTACTTTAAGCATAATTAAGGCATTTATCATTATAAAAGTAATATTACATTTGCAATAATCATCATAATTAAAGTACGTTTTTAAAATAATAAAAAAATAAAAATAAATTTAAAAAAAAAAAACTATAAAATTATGGAAGACAAACCTAGATATGGTCTTATCGTAGTAATGGGAGACCTCAACGCGAAAGTTGGAACACACAATACATATAATGAAAGAGTAATGGGGAAATGCGGCAGCGGAACAGCAAACGAAAATGGGGATAAATTAATAAGTTTCTGTAGCATTAACAACTTGGTCATTGGAGGAACACTTTTCTCACACAAAGAAATTCACAAACTAACATGGGAATCACCAAATGGTCGGGACAGAAACCAGATAGACCACATTATGGTTAACGGTAGATGGAGACATGCATTACAAGATATGAAGGTAAGAAGAGGTGCGGATGTGGGAAGTGATCACCATTTAGTAGTAGCAAAACTGAAAGTTAAACTCAGAACGGCTGGATTAACTGTAACTACACAGAAAAGGTTTGACATCAGCAAATTGAAGGACCCCCTTACCAGAAAAGCTTTTGCGGCTGATATAAAGAAGTGATATCAATTGGCCAAGTCAGGAAAAGACATTGACATGATATAGACCAGAAATTAAACACCATTTCAACAATATATAAGGAAAGCAGCAAATCATGCTTGGGATTCCAGGAAAGGAAGAAGCAAGACTGGATAACACCAGAAACATTAAACACCATAACAATGAGACAGGAAATGAAAAGAAAGAAAAACAGAAGCGAAGTCCCCCAGGTTAAAGCAACTATATAATGAACAGTACACAGTCAGCTGGACAAGGAAGTTAAACGCCAAACCCGAGCTAAAAAAAGGAATTTCCTAGACAATCTTGCAAGACAGGCAGAAGAGGCAGCCCTGAGAAATGAACAAAGCACAGTATACAAAATAACTAAAATCACCAGTGGAAAATGAGGTGCAAACAACATTACATTAGTAAGAGATAAGCAAGGAAATCTCATCACGACAGCAGAGGGACAGGAAACAAGATGGGCGGAGCATTTCAGAGAAACTCTGAACAAGGAACCACCAGAGACACAATTGAAATCCTGAGAGCTGAAAATAAGTGGTTCAGGATTTAGCAAATTTCTTCAAGCAACCGCTTTTTCCAGGTAGTTTTTCAGGTCCAGCACGTGATTTTGGATGGGAAACTCTAAATATTTTAACCCCTCATTTTCTCAGATATAAATTATCACTTTCTGATCAGCAATCCGGAGCAACCGTCTCACCATTACCAAGGGTGTTTGCAGATTAAGAACTTTTTTTTTTTTTAATTCATAAAAGATGCAGAAAAACAGACATCTTGCATTTGTTCAAATCATCGCTGGATAAAAGGGACGTTTTGGATGGAATAAAAAATAATAAAATAAGCTTGATTGACATTGATTTAAGGACTCTTAACCACGTATATCAACATAAAATAATAAAATTGAAATAAAATGTTTTAAAAACTGTATTTTTCGTGTTTGTCTTTTTTGAATGTATTCTGTGTCTGTGGCATGACAATGAGCGTTTGTAAATGTTTGAGTAAAGTTGGAGAAGCTGCCAGTTAACTGGGGTTGAAGTTTAGGAAAACTGCAAGATACTGTGTATAATGAAGCAGGGTATCAGGCAAGCCATGGGCAAGTACATGCAAGCTTCTGTTAAGAATACACACTTTACAGTTTGGTTTGTACCTTGCACCTTAAACTTTTTTATCAATGAAGTAAAGAATGCCAAACAAGTCAAAAGGTGGGCACTGTTCATTTTAATCAAGGTGAAATCAGGTTTTATTAATGTTTCAGACATAAAGAACGTTTCCCTTTTTTCTTGTACAGAGACAGGTGTCCCTCGCCATTCAGGCAGATACTCGCCGATTTCGGAGGTACCCATTAGAGCTGGGTCGGCTCAGGAGCCGCCAATCCCTGGTCGACGACACACCTTCAAATGTTTGCACAGGTCTGGAGTTAATCCAGTCCAAAATCCCTATCAATGAGAGGGGAAATCCTCAAATGAAACAGGGATCATCACCAACGGTGTGGTAACACTTTACGCTAACCAGGTTCAATAAGAATAGACATCCATTCGCTTTGCCAATTTTTTTGCTCAGTGTTGAAATAGGTTATGATGCATTGACCTGGGCAGACAGTCTAAAGAAAATTGGGAGAAAAAAAGGATCACTTGCAGTTGGATGAAGTTTCCCACTGGCTACCATACTTTTGCTGTATAGAAAATTTGCTAACTGTCAAAAAAAACAAGCATATTCTAAATATAGACTTCCAGTGAACAGTGGATATAACGTATCATGCCAGGTGACTGTCGGCATGCCTTATCTTCTGTCACAAAAACACAGAGGAGATTTGCTTTTTAAGTGCTACAGGCAAATGACTATTTTCTGCTCAAGGTTTAAATGCACCAATCCCTGAATTTCAGGTTTGAAAAAAGGCTGAAGCCACTAACAGAAGTCCCTTGTTTATGAAATTTGAAAAAAACTATGGTGCTTTTCACTGAAAAAAAAAAAAAATCCAACGCTCAAGTTTACCCAATCACAAATAATGTCACATCTGTTCCTAGTAGCCAAGTTTGCGAACAAAAAAAAAAACACACTTGCACATGAGTACAGCTATGATTTACAAACCACATTCAAAATTCTAAAGAAATACCAACAATTAGAACAAAAATATCTTAAGGGTAATACTATATAAGACCTTTTCTCTGAAAATCTATTAAATCCTGGTAGAGGAAAAAAACAAAACGCATTATCTCTATGGAGAACCCCCCCCCCCCCCCTTTACTATTTTTGTTGGGTTTTGTTTCGTTTGTTTGTTTAGATTTTTATTTAACTCTTTCAGTCCCAAGCAAAAAAGTGGGTTTGGCCCAAGCAAAAATGGCCACCCCAGTGCGTTTTTAAAAATAAAATGTTCAATGCATAAATAACTTGGTTGATTGTATATGAAACTGAAGTAATGTGGAACTTTACTCTTGTGCAATTTAAAACATCTGAAAAATTAGCAGTAAAAACATGTTTAATACCTATGCAAAATAGCCATTTCATTAAGTTATTAGAAGGTAAAATGAACTTAAAAAAAGAAGTTTTTATAAAATTAAAATAAATTTAAAAGCGAAACAACCGTTACTCTTAAAAAAATGCAAACTTGCAGTCAGGAATGACTTGTGGGTGGTTTGTGTTTGAAAAAGTCTCAAACAACATTTAAAGGTTAAATTTTTTAAAGTCGATTTTTGGGCCAAGCGCTAGGTCTCAAAGAGCCTTTATTACAGTATACAACCAAAATTGGGACTTAAAGAGTTAAAATTTAATTAAATCTTTTTTTTAAATTTTTAAATACATAGGCCTATCCATTTTCATTTTCTAAACCGCAAATGTGATGCCACTTTGTTATCGGCGATTATTCATGTTATCTGAAACTTGAACAAATGTGGGCCAAGGCCTATCCTAATTACAAGACCCTTCAGAGGAACAGAAGGCTTTTCATCATAAATTCTAAGAAACTGGACTTATTTAAATGAACACGAGTTTTAATGTTTAAACACAGTAATAGGCGCCGAAAATCTGGAAACTGGAAAAGGGGAAGTGGCCATTTTATGGTTTGCGCAAAGGGAAGTAAAAATTGTACGGTAACCTTTAAAACTTCCCTATTGAGCATTTCAGAAAGCTGATTTTATTTTTCCAAACTACCATCAATAAACCAAAAAATGGAAACAAAGTAACGAAAACTTTCATTTCGTAGATTTTTCAAGGTTCCAGATGCGGAAAATTCAAGGTAAAGGCTTTTTCATAGGCCTGGACATTCTTTTCTTTTTTTTTTTCGTTTTCCAGTCCTACGAACCCTGAACAACCGCTCTGGCGACCGGGTGATACAGGAAGAACACAACGGCATTTGAACAAACTGGCTTACCTTAACTCTAAGGAGAAACCCAACTGGCTAGGCTCCACAAGCTGCAATACCTTTGCGAAATCGGTGAGTATTTGCCTGAATGAGGGGTCTCTGAGAAATAAAGGGATATCACAAGATGTTGAGATTTTACTATACGGGGCAGCTAATTGAGTGTTTCCCTGAAATATTTTAGAAGGCTAACTTATCTTTATAGGCAGCTAGTTTTTACGCGCTAGTTTAGCTATCGTTACCGTCGCGCGCCACTTAAACTGGCGAGCCGTAAAATTGGTACTAAACCCGCGCCACTTCACGGGGCTTGCCGGATTCTAAGAGTTAATGCAGACATTCCACAAAAAGAAGAAATCATCACAGCAATCAAAGGGTTAAAGAATGGAAAAGCTCCTGGCCATGATAACTTAAATGCAGAGCTATTTAAGACAGACCCTGAGCTAGCAGCAGAACTATTAGAACCACTATTTGCACAAGTCTGGAAAACAGGGACAACACCAACGGAGTGGAACAAAGGAATAATTGTCAAATTGCCCAAGAAGGGAGATCTTGCAGACTGCAATATTTGGAGAGGAATCACTCTTCCCTCAGTTCCCAGCAAAATACTAGGCAGGATAATTATACACAGAATTTCAAAAGCAGTAGACCACAAACTGACGAAAGAACAAGCAGGATTTAGAAAGAACAGAAGATGTGTAGATCATATATTTACCCCCAGGAACATTATAGAGCAGTGCTTAGAATGGCAAAGACAGCTGTACATTAATTTTGTTGATTTTGAAAAGGCTTTTGACAGTATACATAGGGACAGTTTATGGAAAATACTGAGGGCTTATGGAATTCCAAGCTGCATAGTGTCAATCATAAAAAGCCTCTATGCCAACTTTACCAATAATGTCTACTTTAAAATCACAAGAGTAGTTTTTTTTTAAAATAAATTCACAGTAAAATTATTTACCAAAAATAAATGACCAAAACATAAAAATTATTTGATAACACTGTAACAATGTTCTACTGTATTTCATCAATGTTTGTAACAGTTTTACTGCAGTTACATTCATTTATATTCTGAAAGTAAAGCAACTCAAATCCACCAACCTTGTCTAATTTGTTCAGCCTGGTATTCATAAAGAGCATTCTGCATTTCATCTTCCAGCTTGAGACGAGCATCCTCTGTGTCCTTTTTAATTTGCTCAATGCGCTGTTTCTCCAGTTCTTCAATTTGCTTCCATCTCATTCCGAACTCATATTCAAATGTTCCAGGTGGAGCAAATCTTGGTTCCTTTTCTCTTTCCCTATCAATGTAGGAGGGGAAAAAGTGAAGATTTAACATCAGTTCCTTTTTTTAAAACTTTAATTAGCATCCCCCTACCCACCAAAAGTAAAAAAAAAAAATACCAATCCATAAACTAAATAACATTCTTTGCAATAAATTCCTGTCGCTCAATACAAGAAAATAGGGTTATGAAGAGTTACATGAGCCCAACAGTCTAATAGAAGAGTTCTGGATCATGAACAACACGATGTAAATGCCCTACGGTAAAGTGTTTTCTCAATGAAAACATGTAGTTCTCTGAGGATAGTAGGATAGATCTACTGCTCCCTCTGGCATACCATAAGAGGCAACTGATATCAGGTTGTGCATGGTGCTGGAAACATCATGTAACTTAGATGGATTTCAAAAACTAATGTACTGAGGCTATATTCCCTAAATATAGACTAGGAAGATTGTTACATTTTGTTAATACATGAACCTATGTTTTAGCTTATGCATGCATCATATGCTAAAACTACAATGATATACAGACACACTCATATGAAGATTAGAGAGGAAAGAAATAAGGACATGCTTACTTTTTATACTGGTCTGTCTTCGTAAGGAACTTCTCTGGCAGACCATCTTCTTCATCTTTCTGTTCAAGTGGCTCAACAGCAATTGGCCTCGGATCCCTGGATGAACAGAATTTAACAAAACATGAAGCAATTATGAACACAGATAAATTCATACTTTGATTTATATTCCTGCCTTCATTTATGCTCAGTTATTGCTTTGTACAGTGAGATCAACGCTAATATAAACAGTACTTACGCTCCCATCAGAAAAACTCCTTCTGTAATGCGTCTGAGTGCTGAATTCGCTCCAGGTTTGCGAACAAACTCCACAATGCCTTCACTAGTGGGTTTGCCTCTGTCATCCACTATTACAACACATCGCTCAAGGTCTCCGAACTGTGAAAATGACTCTTCCAAAAGTTCATTTGACACATAAGGGTGGAGATTCTTCACTTTCAAGGCTGCACCATGACTGGCAAAACGTATTCTGAGTACACGACCTTTTCTCTGAAGACCATCTAATGCTGCTTTGGCAGCTTCTGCATTATGTCGATAATCCTGGTAGGGAAAACAAAACGCATTATTACTGACACTGCTTCAATGGAAAACACAACACTGATGTCACGACTTAAAATGATGAACCGTCAACTGATAAAATGGTTATGTTCACATTGCTACTGCAAGTTTGTGTGACTTTCAAATTTCACATGCACATGGGTTACTGCACATTAAATTCAAATATCCTGAGAAATTAGTAACACATAATTGTATCAAAGAATGTTTAATTATGCAAAAGTAGCCATTTCATTAATTTTCCATTCATCGGAAGGTAGGCCTACACAATTAGCCTACTTTTCTTTTTTTTTTCTAATACCACACAATGCGGGCAGTTTCATATAATATTCAACATTTCACAGCATTTTAAGTAGGGCCTACAACAACCAGATAACCCTTGAAAAATGCAATTCAACATTAGGCCTAAGTCAGTAATGTCTATGTCAATTTTGAAAAACAAATTATGAATGTTAGGCCTACTTATATTTTTCAGTGGCTTCTATAGCCTAATGGTTAATTCTCTTTAAACTGTGGTCATCAATTTTTGTTAGCCAGGAATCTGACCTAGCTTTTCAAACTTGTGTTCAGCTGTAATTTAGGCCCTATCCAACTGCTTACACATGAGCACAAAGTGTCACGTTTTTTTTAAACCAAAATGCATGAAACTGTTACATACGTGTTATGCAAGAATAGACTGAAATTAAATAGTGGGCCATGATTGTCTGATACGACAATAAAACAAGAATTCAGAGACACAGTAAACAAGGGTACGGAATCCTAAACCTAACTCTAAAACTTAGGCCTAATCCTATTTGGTGAGATGTTTGGATGACATATCCCACAGTTCTTCATGTTAACAGCAAGTAGGGCCTACATCATATAGCCTAATCGCTAAAATGTGGCCAGCTTTGCAGTTTTGAATTAAAGAACTGCCTGCCTGACCCACTTCATATAACTAATATAAGCAGGCCTATCTAGTATTGGTTGAAATGGACAGAGGGACATATGTTCGAAGGGTTAGGAATCCTAAACCTAACTCTTAAGATTTACGATCATCGAAGAACACGTCCCACTGATTTTCATTCCAACCCGTTTTAGGCCTATCTGTCACTTAGGCTAACTGGTTGAAATGAAGCACAGCAAGCCATGTTCAATGCGGCCTTATAAAAAAAAAATCAGAGACACAATAGGCCTAATAAGGAACAGCCTAAGTGTTAGGCCTAGGTTTAGGAATCTTAAACTTATCCACAAACCTTAATTCTAACAACGTCTGTGACATCAAAGAACACAACCCACTGTTCTTCATTTCAACCCAATTAGGCCTAGGCTACCTTTGCATTTCTAAGGCAGAGCTTTTCAAATTTGCAATTTTAATTTTTTTTCCTAGACCTAGCCTACATGTCCATTTTGCTGACTTTGATTAAAAAAATGAATTTTACGTCACTTAGGCTAGGTCTAATAATTAGGCTACATAGGCCTAATTAATTCAGACATCACCGTGAAACCGTTGAAATGCATTTTTTCAAGGACTAGGCCTATAGGCCTATATAACATAGGCCCTACTTTATATTTTGAAAGACATCTTTTTCTAGTTAGGCTAACTTATCCAATTTGCATAGGCTAATGGATTTCAAATAGCCTAGCTGGTTTTAACTTACCAATCTGATGAATCCAAAGCCCCTGGAAGTATTAACATAGAGTTCGGACACTTCTCCATATGGTTCAAACATTTTTCTAAAGTCATCTTCTGTTATGTCGGGGGTTAGATTGCCAACAAACAGTCTGCATCTGCCTGTGAATTTTTTCTCTGGTACGGGTCCTGCTGATGGGTCTTGTGAACTTTTATCATCTTTGTCATTGGTCTTCGCTTCTGGTGGTGCACTTTTATTATACTGGTTACTGTCGCTTCGATGTTCCTGTCTATCTCTGTTCTGGCCCTGGTGTTGCTGATGGCCCTGGTGTTGCTGATGGCCCTGGTTTTGTTGATTTCCATGCTGGCCGTGGCCGCGACCACCCTGGTTTGTAAAGCTGCCCGATGACTGCCTTTTATCGTCTTTTTGAGCATTAGTGTTTGGACCTCTGTTTTCCTTCTTAAACTGACTACTGTCCTGTTTCACTGGGGTACTGTTTTCCTGCTTAGGTTGGGTGCTGCTTACCCCAGCCTTCGACATTTTCTTACGTGCGTATTGCTTTGAATCACTTTTCTAAGCTTCACACGTTATTGTACGTAAAACCGTAAAATGGCGTCCGTCGGCCTCGAGCTTTGTGAATTTCAAACGAGGCTATTATGCCATCCGAGGTCGTAAATTCACAGTTTCGCCATTTTAATAATTCTGTTACAGACACAATTCAATTTGGACAACGTTATCATGCATTTGTTGATAATTTCACAGTCCGCGGTACATATCTATTTCGTATAATATACTGCTTTTAAAAAGTGTAAGAGCAGCCTAACTTTTGAGGTGAAAACAGGAGTGCGGCAAGGATGCCCTTATCAACCACTGTCATAGACTGGGTGATGCTCCAGACAACAGATGCCCCTAGAGGAATAAGATGGACATAATTCTCTACACTGGAGGATCTAGAATATACAGATGATATCGCACTGTTCGCACACTCACATCAACATATCCAAGAAAAAACAGACAGACTGAATAAACATAGCTAACAGGTGGGACTAAACATTAATATCAATAAGACAGAAGTCATGACACTAAATGTAAGAAATACTTCAACCATAAAAATAAGGGACACAGAGCTGGAAAATGCAAACACATTTACATACTTAGGAAGCATAGTAACACCAGATTGTGGAACAAGCAACGACATCAGTACAAACACCAATTCAAATATATATGAAAGCTGCATAATGTCTGTACTTCTGTATGGTGCAGAATGCTGGAGATTAACAGAAAAGAAAATGTCCAAATTGTTCTCTTTCCACACAACCTGCTTAAGAGAATTCTTCGAATTTTCTGGCCGAACACCATCACCAACTAAAAACTGCGAACTCGGAACCACCAAGAAGACATGCGCACCATCATAGCGGTTATGCGCTGAAATTGGGTTGACCACATCCTCAGAAACAGAACCAGGCTCGACAGTGAACATGACAGTGAACATGACTCATTCTAATATCTTGGGGGCTAAGGAGATTTTTAAAATTGGATACTGGAATGTAAGAACTATGTATCAAGACGGAAAAATGGAAGAAATAATTAAAGAAATGGATAATTATAAGTTGGACATATTGGGTGTCAGCGAGTGTAGATGGACGGGAAAGGGCATAAAATATATTTCAGAAGAAAAAAAGCAAATTGTATACTCTGGTAGTAATGATAATCGTCACACAGAGGGAGTAGCCATCTTAATGACACAGAAAGCAGCAGCATCGCTCATCAGCTGGGTACCTATTAATGAGAGGCTAATATTAGCTAGATTTCAGACAAGATTTTTCAAGCTCTCAACTGTACAATGCTATGCACCAACTAACGACGCTCTTGATACCACAAAAGATGACTTCTATGAAGCACTTCTAAGTACCATCAACACAATACCCAAGCATGACATAATAGTAGTCATGGGCGATTTTAACGCCAAAGTAGGTGACAACAACGATGGAGTACAAAGATATCTCGGTACTCATGGCATAGGCTGTATGAATCAAAATGGTGAAAGACTTCCAGAACTTTGTGAAATATCAAACCTCGTTGTGGCGGACACCATCTTTCCACATAAGAATATCCACAAGATAACATGGAATTCACCTGATGGCAGAACTAAGAACCAGATAGATCACTTCTGCATAAGCGCAAAATTTCGCTCATCAGTTCAAGACGTCAGAGCATACAGAGGTGCAGAGATCGGAAGCGATCATAACCTCTGCATAGCTAAACTGAGAATTAAACTGAAGAAGTTATACCAACCGAATAAAAATAGAAGAATAGATGTACACAGACTGCAATAAACGATGTAAAAGAGGAATATAATGTCAAAATGAACAACTATTTCGATGCTTTAGGCAAAATTGACAATGATGTCACCACCAAGACAATCGATACTAAATGGGAACAACTGAGAACAACAATGACAGAAGCAGCTGTAGCGACCACCGGATACCTAGTACATAAAAAGAAAAAATGGATGAGAGAAGATACTTGGGATAAAATACAAGAAAGGAAAACAGCAAAACTTAAACTACTAGCAGCAAGTACACATAATGCAATCGAATCTTGCAAACTAACTTATAACTTGTTAAATAAAGAAATGAAGACAAAAACTCGAAGAGATAAAAGACATTTCATCAATGAACTGGCCGTAGAAGCTGAAAATGCTGCAAGAACTGGTAATAGTAGGTGCCTTTATCAAATTACAAAACAACTATGTCACCAGCCTACTGATATGGAAACACCTGTTAAAGATAAATTAGGGAATTCAATACCAACAGAAAAAGAACAAATGAAGAGATGGGCTGAGCACTTCATGGAGGTGCTAAGCAGACCACCACCAACAGTAACACCTGATTTTAATAATGAAACACCCACAACCACCTTGCCAATAACTTGCGATGAATTCACGCTGGACGAAATCAAACAAGCCGTTAAAAGATTAAAAAATTTTTAAGCTGCTGGAGTTGACGAAATTTCAGGCGAAATGATTAAAGCAGTTAATGACAACCTCTTGAGAATTTTAGATATTATAAATGAAGTATGGAGAGAAGAACAACCACCACAACAATGGAAAGACAGTATTATTGTAAAGTTACCGAAGAAAGGTGATCTATCAGACTGTAATAACTGGCGTGGTATATCTCTATTATCAGTACCTGGAAAATTATTATGTTGCATGATGTTAGAAAGACTTAAATTGCATGCTGACGAAAAGATCAGAGAAGAACAAGCGGGTTTCAGGCCGAAACGATCATGTATTGATCAAATATTCACACTAAGAACAATTATAGAAGAATCAGTGGAAATGCAATCGTCACTTATTATCACCTTCGTCGATTTTCAAAAAACCTTTGATAGTCTACACCGCCCATCATTGTGGAAGATACTTACAATCTATGGTTTTCCAACAAAATATGTGAATATAATCAAAGCGCTATATGACAATGCAAGATGTTGTGTTAGAACAAATAAAGGGAATACAGAATGGTTTACAGTAGAAACAGGGGTGAAACAAGGCTGTATTATGTCACCACTACTTTTTGGAATAGCTATTGATTGGGTTATGAGAAACTATACCCACAATGAACAATTAGGTATAAAATGGACAAATGGAAAATTCCTGGGGGACCTGGATTTCGCAGATGATTTAGCATTCTTAAGTTCAACACCCAGACAATCCCAAGAAGCAGTAAATAATTTGTGTCATCTTTCGGTTAAAATAGGTCTCCAAATAAATGCCTCTAAAACTAAAGTTATGAACTTTTCTAACGAGACCTTTAATATCATCCTGAACGGGAAAAAACTACAGAAAGTTGAAAGTTTCAATTATTTAGGCAGTAAAATGACTCAGGATGGTGACACAACAAGAGAAATTCATACTAGAATTGCTTTGGCAGCTAGCGCCTTCAATAGATTATCTAACATTTGGAAATTACGATCATTGAATATACATACGGGACCCCAAGATGCAGCAATAGTGAATGCAGTCAGCGACCCATAGCTGTACTGCTTGCATCAGAACCAGCCAACCAGAGCTGGTCAAGACCGCACTCCACCTCCACGTGGTGGTCCTGGAAACAGTCTGCAGCTGTGCAGGCTGGCTGAGCGAGTGCGGATCGCAATGGGAAGGCAAACCCGGTCCATAAAAAAATGCCATGCTGAAGTCGGATGTGTCGACCGAAAGGTGCAGATATCATAGCTTAGGCGTAAACAGACACAACGCAACCACCGTCCTTTTCAGGGCGAACGAGGAAGAAGAAGAAGAAGAATATACATACCAAGCTTCGTCTGTTTAATTCAAATGTTATCTCAGTGTTAACATACGGCTGTGAGAGTTGGAAAATAACAAAATCATTGGAGAACAAGCTGAATACATTCGAGAACAAATGTCTTAGAAAACTCATGAACATCAGTTGGAAAGAATTCAAGACTAATCGACAAATAAGAGAAGACTTTAGGCAGAAATATGTCTCCAACTATATAAGGAAAAGACGATGGTCATATATCGGTCATGTCCTACGAATGCAAAACAACAGAATACCATTGCAGGCACTCACTTGGGTTCCTGAGGGTAAGAGGAAAAAAGGAAGACCAAAAGAAACACTAAGAAGAACAATAATGTCGTAAATTTATTTTGAGAGAAAAGAGTCTTAGAAATAGTGGTCCGGTTTAGAGTGGAAAATGATGATGGAAAGCTCAGTGATAGAAAATGTATATATTAAATAGTTGCTCCACAGCGTGCTGGAGGAGAGTAAAGACAGACTTATTTACGACAAATCGCTTCTCTCAATCTTCTCTTCCGCTCTCCTGGTCAAACAATTATTTGCCAGTTTTCCAGACTCGCTTCTGCGCGCACACCGATTTGGTGTTTTTCACACACACAGACGATGTAGATACAAACTATATTAAACGAATAGGGGAAAAGTTGGGCTGTGGGTATATCCAACACACAGAACTAAATGAGTTTATGTGATTTTATTCACTTTAAACATCAATCACTAACAAATATCAGGTATTACATAAATTATCATAAGTACACAAATGCAAATAACAAATTTGGGAGGGGTGAAGAAGATTGGTATCGACTAAGCCCTTCCCGCTTATTAGACAAAGACAAACCCAGTCCAGAGATAGATAATATCAGGAACACGGGTACGTTAACCTAACAGTGAAGTTAATTACTCTGAAAGAGGGGTTACAACGTTAGGTATAGGTGATAGAAAAAAAACCTGTTCTTCCCAGCTGTTCTTCCCTTTACTAAGCAAATGGAAAGGAGGGGGTTTTTAAACAGAGTTAACCAATTAGCAACTCCCCCTTAAAGGAACAATGCAGGGAATACAGAAAAATTATATTACAAGAAAGTTAGGCAAGAAAAGTTAACAACAGGTTTACAAAAGAAAACGATTAAATTTCCTGTCATTCATACACACGCGTGAGGATCCACACTCATATACTCACACACTTACCGAATGCAGCCTCAGACGATCCATAAAAAGTATATAAAAACAGCAAGTACTCTTTCGACATATGAACTGTCTAGTCCTTCGATGTCCCGCCCCAGATGTTTGCGAGGGTTTGTTGGTAACAAATATTCTCACTTATCGCAAGACTTGAAGACTAAGAGTTCTCGTGTTTTTTATATATATATATATATAAGGAGTCTATGGGATGGCACTAACACAGTTCGGCACAGGGGTGAAAATGAAGTGGTCTCTTTTAATCCTCCGCTATGGTAAAATTCCTTCAATGCGTGATGATAGTTTTATTAAATCCAATTGAGGAAAAAAAAACTAGGCTGTCACAGTCAGGAGAATATGTACTCTCTCACAGTAAACAGTAAATATGATATCGCTACTGGCGATGAGTACCTTCCAGTTTATCTTACAGGTTTGTAAGGGTAATTTGATGATTATTCTTTAAAAGGTTCTTGGGTGGGCTTTATTTCATTTAATTCTGACAGCTAGGTCGCAAGGACCGCCACAAGATGATATTTTAAAAGAAATGTTTCTTCAATATGACTGGAAGTTTATAGGATGATTTCTTTATTTCTTTCTTTATTTAGCTGGGACCGCAGGTACGATCACTCGCTTTGCACAGAATAGAAAACACTGCAAATTTATATATAAAATCCAGGGGAAAATCTATAACAAGATTTCAATAAAGCTAGTGCTTCTGTAAAGGTCTGGCCAGCGAGTGATAACGTGTCTAGTCTTCATGGTCTATTTAGCTAAAATGGAATGTAAGTTGAGTGGGACATGATAAACTTGACAGCTTATTTGATCTCACGAACTTTTGGGGATCTGACCGCCAAATCAAGAGAAGAAGCCGCCCCCTGGTCTTCGTATCTCCATTCGCTGCTGCCCGTTTCGGCTTTCCCCCGTTCGCTCGGTTGCGATTGACACCGAGACGCGAAATTAGCGGCAAGCAACTGCGTCTCGTATCAGGGACCACTACTGTCTTTGATAACGCCGATAGTCTCCCCTGAAATCCCTCAGTCTGTCTCTTTGATCTCGTGCCGCCTACTAAATGAGTCCCGGTGGAATGAGTTCTGGCAAACGAAAAGTTACAACAAATGTTCAGGGGTTCTAATGTTATGAAAAGCTAAAGGTCCCTTTAAATCATCCATCATATCAGGGAAAATTCACTTGTCAAACTAGACGTACGTCACAATCGTCCCCACTTTTAGACATGAAACCATTTTTCATGTTTCATTTTTTGACAATGGAGGTGACCTGATTGGTGATTTTAGGATGAGTGGTATCTTCAGTTTGCTCTTCTTCCTCTGTAGACCAGTTTCTACTCAGGAAATCAGCCCCGACATTCTGTCTTCCCGGAATATATTCCACTTTGAAAGAATAAACGCTTAAAAGAAGCGCCCAACGCATGGTCCTTGCGTTAAATTCTTTATTGGCACCAAGAAATGCTAACGGAGCGTGGTCTGTTTGCACCGTGAAAGATGTACCATAAAGAAACTCATGATGGCGTCTGATACCGTCAATCAGAGCAAGACATTCCCTTTCAACTACGCTGTAGTTCCGTTCCGCTTTATTTAATTTCCGACTGCCATAGGCAACTGGAAATAGCATGTTCAGGTCACTGTCATCGGCTTGAAGCAGTGTTGACCCGATGCCCTGACCTGACGCGTCGACTCTCAGTACAAAAGGTTTCTTGAGGTCAGGCAACCTCAAAATGGGGTATGCAGACAACTGTCCTTTCAAAGTGCTATACGCGTGTTCGCACTTTTGATCCCATATGACCTTATCAGGACAACCTTTCTTTGTGAGGTCAGTCAGAGGTGCCGTCAGTCCGTTGAAGTTCTGGATGTACTTCTGATAGTATGCACATAGCGATATGAAGGAACGTACGTCTTTCTTCGTTCGGGGTCTTTTTGCTGCCATTATTTTCTTCACGTTCTTCTTAATAAGCCAACTGCATCCGTGAGAAATAGTGTGCCCCAGGAAGTCTAACTGTTCAAACCCGATGAGACATTTGCTAGGTCTGGCTGTGAGACCCGTTTCCTGTAGTCTCCTGAGGAGCATAGCAACCGTAGCAATATGTTCTTCATAGGTTTCCGATGCAATTAAGATGTCATCCATGAAATTATGGATATGGGGACTTTGCAAAGGTTGTAGAAGCTTCCTCATCATCCTGGTGAACACTCCTGGTGCGTTATGCAAACCGAACGGCATCACGTTAAATGTGTAATGTCCTTTCCTAGTGCTGAAAGCTAACAAAGGTTTAATTTCCTCCTTGACTGGTATTTGATAATAACCTTTGCTGAGGTCAATCTTGGAGAAGATCTTTGCTTTGCTGAGCTTGGTGAACAACTCAGAAACAGTTTGGAGAGGTTCGGGCTGGAATTCCGTTACCGCGTTTAGCAACCTGTAATCAATGCACAGCCGAACTTCCTTATTGGGCTTCTGCAACAGCACTACACTCGAGCTGTAAGGAGATGTAGACTCACTGATAATTCCTGCCTGACGCAGCTTGTCTATTTCTCCGCGAAGTGCATCAGCTTTAGCGTACGGGATGGGGTAAACTCTGGTTTGAACAGGGGTCTCGTTTGTTAATTTCATATCAAATTCAATGAGATTTGTTCGACCAGGTACATCCGTTAAGACTGCACTGTACTGTTTTAGTAGAGCCCTGGTTTCTGTTTGTTGTTCTGGTGAGAGATTGTCGCCGAACTTGACATCTTTAAAGGATTCTGTGGGTTGCAATGGATACTCCATGCAACCATCATCATCTTCCTCGTCTTCCGTTGCTATGGCGACAGCCAGGAGATGCTCGGAGGATGGCACCGGTCTTTCCAAATATTTCTTTAGCAGATTTATGTGGAAGACCTTCTCCTTTCCTTTGATGGAGATCTTGTAGTTGGTACGTGAGATCTTTTTAAGGACGGTAAACGGTCCTTGCCATCCGATGCGAAGTTTATTGCTTCCGGTTGGAAGTAGCAATAGGACTTTCTCCCCTGGTTGTAGTTCTCTCTCTTTTGCAGCTTTGTTGTATCTTTTAGTAATTTTAGCGCGGGCTTTCTTAAGGTTGGTAGTAGCTAGATCCCATCCTAGCTTTAGCCTTTCCTTAAGCTCAGATACGTACTTGCTTGCAGAGACGACTGTCTCGTCAGCCTTCTGGTCTGTCAGGGACCGAAGTAAGGCTTCTTCTTCTTCTTCCGTCCTTAGCCAAAGACCGACCAAGCAGTCAGAGGCCATCACGCCTTGTGGCGTCTTAAGGGCAACAGCAGATTGATTTTCTCTGTTGTAGTTTCCCATCACGCCTAGCGGCGTCTTTAGGGCAACAACAAATAGATCCATCTGCCGTTGTTTCCGTAATCGGTGTGACAAGCCAACGGGTGATCAGCCCATTGGGCAAGTAAGGCTTCTAGTGGCCCCTTAATAGGTCTGCCAAATAAAAGTGTAGCTGGCGCAAAACCCGTAGACGCTTGGCGTACCTCTCGGTAGGCGAATAAGGCAGCCGATATATATTGGTCCCAATCTTCCGGTTTCTCCTGACCCAGCTTACGTAACATCATGGTGAGGGTACCGTTAAAACGTTCCACGAGCCCATTTCCGGCCGGATGGTAGGGACTTGTGTGGATATGTTTGGCCCTCAAGATCTTAAAGATCTCCTCCATTAACAGGCTACGGAATTGGGATCCATTGTCCGTCAAAACTTGTTGAGGGAATCCCAACCGTGTAAAAATTTGCACAAGGGCTTCTGCGACATGCTTGGAATTAGTGCATGGTAGCGGTACGGCTTCGGCCCACATAGTGCAAGTGTCAACTAAGGTCAGGATGAACCTGTTCCTTCTTTTGGTCTTTTCCAGAGGACCAATAATGTCGACAGCAACCCGTTCAAATGGAGTCCCTACTATTGGCATTTGCCCCATAGGTACTGGGGGTGTCAAGTGCTTGGGTGCTACCCGTTGGCACTGGGCGCAGGATTTCACATACCTGACAATGTCAGAGTTCATTCCTGGCCACCAATAGTGGTTTTTTTTATTCGCTGAATAGTGGCGTTTTGTCCCATATGTCCGCTAAAGGGAAGAGAGTGCCCCATTTCTAAGATCTGGTTTCTGTACTGCGTCGGTACTAGGAGCTGGTTATTCCCCGTGTCCGGGTTGCCCGTTCTACGATACAATACACCATCCTTAGAAAAGATGTCTCCGTTGTGTCTGGGGTCCTTAGCCATGGGCAGTTTTTTTTAAAGCAGGGCGCCAGAGTAGGGTCCTTTTGTTGCGCCTCCTTCAGTTCATTCGGCAACAAGTTTGGCGCAGGCTCCCTCTCCTTCTTGGCTTGCCCTCTTGTGGTTACCGCTGCCACAATCGGCTCCTTAGGTCTCCCAATGAACACATATCTACATCCCAGGATAACTGGGTAGATCGGATCATCCATTATGGCCGCTTTAATAACTCCTCTGACAAAGTCAGAGTGTATTTCTACCAGTGCGATAGGAAGCGTCCTGGGTGCGTCACTCCTGAAAACTCCACTAAGTTTGACGGTTTCCTCTGTCTCCTGACCTGGTTTGACTAGATGTCTAGCAACAATACAACTAAAACTTAATCCAGTGTCAAAGAGACAAGTAGTTGAGGTACCATTCAAAATTACAGTTCCTCGAGTTGAGGGTCGGTCCCCCTCAGGTTGAGAATCACTGACGTTGACTCTACCTTTCGAGGCTGTATGCAAACATCCAACGCGGTTTGAACCGGTTTGTTTGCCCTGATCAGACGTTCCTGGTGTAGGGGTCTTCCCTTTTCCTTGACCTTGGTGGCCGCGCTGCCACGTAGGCTTGGTGGGTTGATCAGAATTGTTGTTTGGGGGGTATCGGGTTTTGTAGAATTTCGATTTTTCCTGGGGAGGTTTCTGGGTATTGTTATCTCGTTGGTTATAATGTTGGGAGGAAGTGGAAGAATAGGATGCCTGCTCTAGATTCTGTTTTCGAGATGGCTCATCGGTGGGTTTACGTTTAGTGCTGGGAAGTTCGGCCATTGCATTGCTATAGCGTTCGGCTTTATTGAGTATGTCTTCAAGCCTGACTGCCCCCTGTTCAGCCAAAAATCTACGAGTTTCATTCGACAAAGTGGATTTTATCTGCTCCACAAGAACAAGTTCGAGGAGTCCCTCATATGAAAGAGGTAGGTCAGATAATTCAATGCACTTTGTCAGATAACCCGTGAGATGTGAAGAGAACTGGGGAAATGTTTCTGAACAACTGCAGAAACTTTCGGGCAGTCATCTCAAACTGCTGTAGTAAGGCCTTCTTCAACAGGTCATAATCATGTTGATTCGGTCCCAGCTTTGTGTACACGTCATAAGCATTGCCTTTCAGTGACGTTGAAAGTTTGAGCGCCCAGCGGGTACTCTCTAACCCATAAAGATTCGCGAGTCTCTCGAATTTTTCTAGGTAGCTGTCAATTTTTTCGTTAGGGCTAGGAAAAGATTCTAAAGAAAACGACATAGCAGTTAATTGGGCAGACTGAGTGCTGGAGAGATCCATTGTTTGAGACTGGGGCGAAGACGGCTCTCCATTATTTGAAGTAGAGGCATTCCGACTCTCTAAAGCCTTGAGTGCTAATTCATGCTGTCTTTCCTTGTCTCTCTCTCTTTCCATGCGGGCGTCCATCTCTGCCTCAATTTTCTTCTGCTCCAATTGACGATCGTCCGCTTCTTTCTTCCTAGCTTCTGCCCTCTCTTCCTCCGCGTCATACCTTTGAAGTTCCTGGTTGATAAACAGATTCGCAGCTTCTGTGTCTAGTCCTGAGTCCTTGGCCTCTTGCCTCAAAATGGATCTTATCCTAATTCTCTCAGCCATTGTCAAAGAACTGGATGCTTCTAAGACTAGAGAATAGTAAGATGGAACAAGAAGGGGAAAACTCAAAGCCGCTACGAAAAAACCCAAAGTAAAAAAAAAATTTACTAGAGTTACCTCCTACCTGTACTGTGCAAACTTATCGCTGCTATTATCTGGCAATTAAGGCTCTAAACGCAAGCGACTATGCCACTAAATGGTAAGTTACACTGGAAAAGAAATCTACTTTTACTAACAGTAGAGAAAAATTTAAATTTAAACAATTTAAAAGGAAAAAAAAATTTTTTTTTCCCCCCTAAATTTTAAATCTCTGACAACAAACTCCGTCCCTAAAGTCAATTATTGAGATGAGACGTTGTTAACTTAATTTTTAAAAATCAGAACAATCCGTCTTTAGCTAAGCTCAACTCTTTTTAACTTCAAAAACCTTAGTGACTGTAAAACAATCACGCAATCCCAGCAACTCTTATAAAGAAAGAAATTGAATTATCTCCGCCAGAGGATAATTAAAATAGCAAATATTTTTGTTAATCTGTACATTCTACTGCTGTGGAGAGAAAACAACCTGTAAATATGCTGTGTGGACAACCCAAATACTTAAAGAACGTTTGTCTAGGGGTGTAATTATTTATTTATTTCCCTAATTCACAAGACAAATCATTCACACTCTACCTAGTTAGACCCAGACTAAATCAGACTCAAAATATCTTTAACCCGGCTATACGATTGCCTCAAATGTAGCTCAAGATCCCAGAACCAGCCCACAAATATGTGTGCATCAAATGTATCTCAAAATAATCCTGGACGAGCCAGCCAAATATTGTCGTAAATTTATTTTGAGAGAAAAGAGTCTTAGAAATAGTGGTCCGGTTTAGAGTGGAAAATGATGATGGAAAGCTCAGTGATAGAAAATGTATATATTAAATAGTTGCTTCACAGCGTGCTGGAGGAGAGTAAAGACAGACTTATTTACGACAAATCGCTTCTCTCAATCTTCTCTTCCGCTCTCCTGGTCAAACAATTATTTGCCAGTTTTCCAGACTCGCTTCTGCGCGCACACCGATTTGGTGTTTTTTCACACACACAGACGATGTAGATACAAACTATATTAAACGAATAGGGGAAAAGTTGGGCTGTGGGTATATCCAACACACAGAACTAAATGAGTTTATGTGATTTTATTCACTTTAAACATCAATCACTAAAAAATATCAGGTATTACATAAATTATCATAAGTACACAAATGCAAATAACAAATTTGGGAGGGGTGAAGAAGATTGGTATCGACTAAGCCCTTCCCGCTTATTAGACAAAGACAAACCCAGTCCAGAGATAGATAATATCAGGAACACGGGTACGTTAACCTAACAGTGAAGTTAATTACTCTGAAAGAGGGGTTACAACGTTAGGTATAGGTGATAGAAAAAACCTGTTCTTCCCAGCTGTTCTTCCCTTTACTAAGCAAATGGAAAGGAGGGGGTTTTTAAACAGAGTTAACCAATTAGCAACTCCCCCTTAAAGGAACAATGCAGGGAATACAGAAAAATTATATTACTAGGCAAGAAAGTTAACAACAGGTTTACAAAAGAAAACGATTAAATTTCCTGTCATTCATACACACGCGTGAGGATCCACACTCATATACTCACACACTTACCGAATGCAGCCTCAGACGATCCATAAAAAGTATATAAAAACAGCAAGTACTCTTTCGACATATGAACTGTCTAGTCCTTCGATGTCCCGCCCCAGATGTTTGCGAGGGTTTGTTGGTAACAAATATTCTCACTTATCGCAAGACTTGAAGACTAAGAGTTCTCGTGTTTTTATTATATATATATATAAGGAGTCTATGGGATGGCACTAACACAGTTCGGCACAGGGGTGAAAATGAAGTGGTCTCTTTTAATCCTCCGCTATGGTAAAATTCCTTCAATGCGTGATGATAGTTTTATTAAATCCAATTGAGGAAAAAAAAACTAGGCTGTCACAGTCAGGAGAATATGTACTCTCTCACAGTAAACAGTAAATATGATATCGCTACTGGCGATGAGTACCTTCCAGTTTATCTTACAGGTTTGTAAGGGTAATTTGATGATTATTCTTTAAAAGGTTCTTGGGTGGGCTTTATTTCATTTAATTCTGACAGCTAGGTCGCAAGGACCGCCACAAGATGATATTTTAAAAGAAATGTTTCTTCAATATGACTGGAAGTTTATAGGATGATTTCTTTATTTCTTTCTTTATTTAGCTGGGACCGCAGGTACGATCACTCGCTTTGCAAAGAATAGAAAACACTGCAAATTTATATATAAAATCCATGGAAAAATCTATAACAAGATTTCAATAAAGCTAGTGCTTCTGTAAAGGTCTGGCCAGCGAGTGATAACGTGTCTAGTCTTCATGGTCTATTTAGCTAAAATGGGGCTTTGGAAGGATCCAAGGGGGCGATACGGAAAAAAGGGCCAGAGGGGGCGTTCAGTAGTAAACAGTGGGCGTTTAGTAGTAAGGGGGGTTCAGGATTTGACAAGCTAAATTCAGTACGTGCGGGAGAGAAAGGAATTGTGGATTTGAGAGACGTCAGTGAAGCGGAGACGATGTGGATGGTTGTATTACTAGGATCATTAAGCAGGGCATAGCTTCGTCTATGTGTGTCGTTCTGAGCTCAGGTAACCATCGCTGACCATAAACGGTAATCGGGAACTGTTAGTAAAGTGGTTAACCAAACACCTATTGTCCATTCGTTCACTCCTGAAGGAAGAGAAATGACCCGTGCCGATGGCGTGGACAGAATTAGATACCTGCCGGTGATTCAGAAAGTACCAACTTTGCTTTGTTGCGGAATTTATTGTCTCGGTATTTGCGGGGGTTAGTGGAAACTAGATATTCCCAAATTGGTAATAAATAAGAGAAAAGGTTCAAGGGAGAAAGATTTTAACGGTACTTGGCATTATAAATCAGTCTTTGATCCTCTGAACCGGCTTTCCTACCTTACATTCAGACTTTCATCAATCGACTACGCGATGTACGTTTCCTGTCTATTTCAACTTTGCGCTGGCTATGAGCAAAACCAACAAACTTTCTCAGCTTTTCTTGTGAACAGTGGTTTTAAATAAGCGTGTACCGGGTATCAAACAATTTCAACCTGTCGATAAGGTACGTTTTCTTATATTTTTTTTTTTTGTTTGCATAGAGCTAGCATCGGTTTTACTAACATTAATTATTAATTAAGCAGATAAATTTTGATACTGATTTGCCGTATATTGAATATTTCTATTCAATCTATTATATTACATCATTTTAATTTGTTACCGGGAACTCCCCTCTTTGTAGTTAGGCTACTGTCTCTCAATTTTTAAATCTGAAGACCTATCAATATAGTGCGTTATTTTATATTTTCTTCATATTAAATAACTATTATTATACTTTATGAAATGATTATTGCGTTACTTCAGTGTTGGTGTGGCTGTTGCTAATTGTGTTTTTTTCCCCCTTCTGATTGTTGTATTTTTGCTAATTTATTTATGGCTGTGAAACTTTATAAAATTGAAGAGTAAACTGGTAAGAACATCTGTGTCAACATTTTTGTAAAGCCACTTTTAAATCAGCTTGTGTTGTTTACTCGACGAATATTTTTCTATCTGCAAAATTGTAAAATCAATTCTTTGTTCCAGAATTCAGAACAAATATAGCAAAAGCAGAACAAACCAAAAAGAAGTGCAGACAATACAGCGTGGAATATCTGAAATATGGATTTATTCCAGCACTAAATAACTAACAACTGCCAATGTGTCTATTATGTGAGAGGGCCTTTTCAAATGAGGCGATGAAACCTTCCAGACTACTTGAACATTTGAAAAAAATTCACCCAGATAAAACAGATAAAAGTTTGACATATTTTCAGTCACTTCGTGAAAACTTTCAGAAACGTAAAACAGTCCGTGACATGTTTGTCAACACTTCACAGCAAAGCTGTGATGGTTTGCGAGCTTCATACAAAATTTCACTGCTGATAGCTAAATCTGGAAAGTCTCATACAATCGCAGAACATTTGATTTTGCCAGCTATAAGGGAGTTTGTGAGTACAGTTATGCATAAGTCACCTGAACAAATAATTAAAGCAATTCCGCTCAGCAATACCTCTGTTCAAAGAAGAATAGATGAAATGGCAGAGAATGTTGAAAATACATTGTGCAACATACTTAGGACAACAGAATTTGCATTGCAGTTGGATGAGTCAACTTTGCCTAGCAACGAATCTTTGCTTCTTGCCTATGTTCGCTTCGTAATAGATGGAAGCTTGGTTCAAGAGTTGTTATTTGCTAAGCTACTAGTAACTGATACAAAAGGAGAGTCAACATTTCGTGTAGTAGAGAAATTTTTCAAAGAGAAGGACATTCCGCTTACTAATATTCTTGCTTGTGCAACAGATGGGGCACCATCAATGATAGGTTGTTACCGCGGGTTTATCGCTTTCTTAAAAGAAGCTGTACCTGGTATATTTACAATACACTGTGTAATTCACAGACAACATCTTGTCGCAAAAAATCTAAGTGATCGGCTTCACAAATCATTAAGTACTGGTATCACAGCGATTAACAAAATTAAGTCCCATGCTCTCAATTCTCGACTATTTCGAGAGCTTTGTACTGAGAATGATGAACAGTTTGAACGTTTGCTGATGCACACAGAAGTTAGGTGGCTCTCAAAAGGAAATTGTCTGAGATGCTTTTATGCTCTTTTTGAAACTGTGGTAGAATTCTTCAAAGACTCGCATGCTTCGCTCAGTACAGAACTAATGAATATCAGGCATGACATTGCATATTTGTCAGATTTATTCACAAAGTTTAACGAAATAAATCTACAACTGCAAGGAAATGATATTAATCTTATTAAAGTCAAATCTGTCGTCTCCACGTTTCTGGCCAAATTAACGCTATTCAAACGTAATATTGGCCGTCGCGAGTTAATCCAATTTCCCAGCCTCTTAGAGTTGGAAGAGAAAGACAAAATACCAGAGGATAATCTTCAAGTATATTGTGCACATCTAGATATGCTGCAGAAAGACATGTCTCAGAGGTTTCAGGATCTTCTTTTGATCACGATTCCAGACTGGATAATAAATCCATTCCTAGACGCGTGCAGTGATGAACTAGGAAGGGTGGAAGAGGAACTGATATCGTTACAAAATGACGCTGAGCTTAAGCCAATGTTCAAGAAATCATATCAAGACTTTTGGTTGCAGAAAGAAATCTCTGAACGCTACCCTGCAGTGTGGGGAAAGGTTAAGATGTTCTGTATTGCCTTTCCAACATCGTATTTAGTAGAGCGTGGTTTCAGCGCGGTTGTCCAACTTCTTTCGAAGCAGAGAAACAGACTGCAGATTACTGAACGTGGGGATCTGAGACTCCTTCTAAGTAACTTTCAGCCTGATATTGAGAAGCTGATATCACTACACCAGGCACATCCATCTCGCTGAAGTTAAAAATGAAGTAAGTTTGTTACTAATTTACTTTCGCATACTGCTGTTTGTTTTACAGCATTAAGTAATTAAGTTTTTCTTTTAATATTAAATTAATAAATAAGCGTATCTGTAGCTTTATATTAGAATGTGATAAATTGAGCAATTAGTTGTTACTGTATTAACAGTTGCTCTTGTTTTTCACTCTTTACATTTTTTTATGTAGTGTGGGGAAATGCAGGGGGGCGCTGGGGATATGCCGTGGGAGCCAAGGGGGCGGTGACCCAAAAAAGTTTGGGAAACACTGCTTTAAATCATCCATCATATCAGGGAAAATTCACTTGTCAAACTAGACGTACGTCACAAATAATAAGAGAAGGAAGAACGTTGGGATTAAACAATGTGCAAGAGCTAAGAGGAGTTGCGTCACAACGTACAACCTGGAGAGCACTGGTCTCTGCCTTATGCGCCGTGTTTGGTGCTTAAAGAATTTATTATTTATTATTACATTTTCAGAAGAGACACTGACACCATCACCAGAACTGCCATGCTATGGACTCCAGAATGAAATCGAAAGCAAGGACGGCCAAAAGCCGCCAGACGTGTGTCGTGGAATATTCTAATCCACATATATAAATTATCAAGTAAATATAAAGCCTAATAAATACATATAATAAATAAAGGAAGAAGAATGGTAAAGAACAGTGCTGTCACAATGACAGTACTCGAAATCCCCCTTGTTTTATGCTTCGTCTGCAAATTGTAACGCTTTCACGTTGATAGTAAAAGCTTACTATATTATTACCCGCTTTCTTCAATGAAACGTGTGCTGTATTTCTTGGAAAAACATTGAGATACCAAGCTGAACAATGACCTAATTTTAATATTTCATTCATTCCATTTTATACACGGCGGAACGAACGAACAGATGGACTAAAGGATAAAAAGAGAAGGGAGGGCTGAAAATCAGGAACGCATGCAACACGCGTCGCGCGATACACAAATGCTGCCATCACGCGTGTAAGACTACATGCACTAATTTTTTTTCAGACGGACAGTGATAAAATACACTACCCTTCCCAGACAGCACATCTTCGAAACAGGAGGTAGAAAATACATATTTTGAACGCAGCCACGTAGCTCTTTTAAATTTGGATATTTGGGTTCCTTAGGGCTTGCTGACAAAGAATATGTAAAACGTTACGCAAATAGTCCAGGAATTAATAAATTATAACCAAAATAAAATAGTGGGGATGCCTGACAGCATGGAATCATTTCTGCTCATAAAATTTTTTTATAACGTGTTTGAAAAAAACCTTACGTTACATAAATAGCCTACCCTGTAAACTCCAAATTGATTGGAGCGCAACAAATGAAAGACTAACCACGATTGGTCGGACTATAAATACTATCTTGGTTGTTAGGGAGACGTAGGAAGGTAACATTTTTTTCAAACACTTGTCGAAACGTGGCCTCATTGGCTAGACTCGCTGATATACTCACTTAGGAGCGTTAGTTCGAGACCACTAGTGCAAATAAGCTTGATAAAGCGACAGTGCGTTGAAGCCAGCTCACATTTTTGCTAAAATAAAAGCCTGGAACATAAGCAGATGGGAATTTGTGCCAGTAAATGTGCCAGAATTCATTGCTAATCAACGTATCTGTGTTTATTTCCATGAAATTGTGGTAAGCTTGAACCATTCAGTATCTTTTAATGAAAATTGAATGTAAATTGTTAATTTATGCCTGTATATATATGTGTAGTTCAGTGGCAAACAGGAGATAAAGCCTATAATGCTCCAGCCTGAACAGAGGGTGTCGGAGGGAAGTAAAACGGCATGGAATGGCCAAATAGTACACTGACACCTGGATGATTGATTAGACAGAAATAATGCTGGAAGTGCAGAGGCGTGGTAACCATTAAGGAGGTAAATACTGGTATAAAGTATTTCAGATGAAGCTGACAGTTGGCCTAACGCTCTGAACTCAATGTTTATGTTGTATTGTGCTCAGTGTAGAACTAGAGTATCAATTAGTTATGAAGTAGAAGGTACATCCTTCTTGTTTACAGGGACCGTGGTCTTGATGGTACTGAGCAGCACCTGGTCAGAGCTTTGCTGAATCCAGAGTCGGACAGCATACTCCTTGGTTCATTTAGCTATCAGTGAGGTGTCTCCAGAGCCCAGAGGAGAATTCGAGCAGAGGAGTCCTTTCCTGCCGCCATCACGCAAGATAAGCTGATTTGGCCAGCTGAGCTCAACATTATGTCCCCTCATCTTGAAATGACTTTATAAAAATAACATTCAGAGGGGAATTTAATTGTCTTAATATCAGGAACTGAGAACATCTCCAATACTAGTTTCCTTAAGACAAACTATTGAAGTCATGATGACAAATACCAACAGAGCTTGAACAAAACAAAACCAGTATTACCTCATTTTACTACTACACAACTGACACACATAGGATATTTTTAATAATATATGTCACTACAATATTCATATTAATCCATTCTGTACATAACTTGTAATTAAAATTGATTGTGATTCCTGGTTCCTTTGTATTTGAATCAGGACACATATACCTTTATGATACCCATGAATACATATTGTTATTTGAAAAGTTATCAGTGACTCCTTAAGATATTCTCATAGAGTGTTATATGTATGTGAGTGTCACAGTGTTGTCAAGAGTAGTGGATTAAATTAAATTGTTTATCTGTCTGTTGTTGTGACTTACCCTTCATCATACACATACCCTAGACACATAACGTAGTCATCACACTATTCCAGAATAATTCTGACTGAGATATATAGATATGTGGTAGCAAGTAAGGTTATCTATAATACACTACTCTTAATAGATATAGATACCTTCACAGCTGATCTCAGTCAGTACACTAAGTCCCCTATACATATTTATAACATCCCACTTCACCACATATATTGGGGTCTCGCTCTTGGGATTTTGAATCTTTACCTATTAAAAATATTGGGGGTAATTCACTTCAGGGAATATAAGAATTAAAAGGTATCCTTGGGTGGAATTAAATAAGGTTGAGCTCACGGTGCCTGTGTTGTCCATTAGATATATTTAGAGATTAAATTGTTGGTTAGACATTGTAGAAATTTACCTGATAGACAATGGCGGACCTGGCCAAGTTTCGATCTGCTGCTGTACAGACTGCAAAAGAGTTAGGATTAGATGGGCAAGTTATGGTTGCCTATGTCACTACGGAATGTGACAAATTTATTGAACGCGAAGAAAGAAGATTAGAAAAAGAGGCCGAAAGAAGGTTAGAGGCTGAAAGGGAAATTAAGAGGTTGCAGATTGAGGCTGACAAAGAGGCTAAAGCATTGGAAGCCGAGGAAAGAAGACAGGCTGCAGAAAGGGAAGAGAGGAAATTAGCTGCAGAAAGGGAAGAGAAGAAATTAGCTGCAGAAAGGGAAGCAGAAGAAAGAAGATTAGCTGCAGAAAGGGAAGAGAAGAAATTAGCTGCAGAAAGGGAAGACAAGAAATTAGCTGCAGAAAGGGAAGCAGAAGATAAAAGATTACAAAGGGAACATGAGTTACGACTAAGGGAGTTTGAGTTTCAAGGCCATGCTCCTGAAAATGGTGCCAGCCCCTTTGCCTCTGATGCTACGGTTACTCAGGGAGCCTCAACCTCAGCTATGAATTTTCATTTAGATCATTTTGTTGAGAAAGACGATGATATAGAGAGCTACCTAAATAGGTATGAACTATTAGCTACCACGTATGGGTTAGAGAGAGAAAGGTGGAGCTTAAAGTTATCTCAGGGACTTCGTGGGGCAGCTTATGAAGTTTTTGCAAAAATGAGCAGAGGTGATCAGGAAAATTATGACATGCTAAAGCAGGCTCTTTTGTTAAGGTATGAAAAGAATGCAGAATTTTATAGGAAAAAATTTAGGAATGCTAAACTACTGTCAGGTGAAACCTATCACCAGTTCTCTGCACGAATAGAGACATACTTGGAGAAATGGACTTCTCTGGGGAAAACCCAAGATCTTAAGGAAATGGTCCTTATAGAGCAACTAAGAGAGTCCATGGCTCCAGACCTGAGAAAGTTTCTCATGGAACAAGGTGCAGAGAGGCTGGGTGAGTTGCTAAATGTTGCTGAAAGGTATCAAGCAGCTCAAGCAGAGGTAACAGGTAGTAAAAAGAAACAAGTGGATAACTTTAGGGCACCACAGAACTTTAATAAATTTGATCCTAGGGATCAAAATAAAGGTAAGCACCAATTTGATAGGCCACGGTATGACAATAAAAATAAATTCCCACAATTCGATGAAAGGAAATATGATGAAAGAAAATCTTTCAACCAAGGAAAAAGGTGGTGTAAAAATTGTAAGATGGACAATCATGACACTGACCGTTGCAGAAGGAAACCTGTGTATATGGCAACCCTTCAGGTCAGGTCGACCTCAAGACAGGAGAAGGATATTATGTTAGATACCACTCCAGAAGAGATGAGGAAGGCACAGGCTGGGGATAAAACACTCAAGCCTTGTTTCAGAAAATTGTCAACTTGTCATACAACTCCAGGCAAGGGAGATTTTTACATGAAAAACAAGTTGATGTATAGGAAGACTGGAGCTAGATCCAAAGGTCACGGACAGCTGGTACTTCCTAAGAGATATAGGACAGACTTAATAAGGAGCCTACATGTGAAACCAGATGGGGACCATGAAAAAATAGGTACCATCATTCAAAAGGTGGCTCACAATTATTATTGGCCCAAAGCAAGATGGGACATTGAGAATTTTGTAGAAAGGTGTAGCATAGCACATGAGGGAACACCCACAAGTGGGAACATGGATCAGGACCTGGACATGCCACGGGGCAAAATTAGGCCTGATAATAAAAAGAAAAATAGATTTGATAAAGTGGACCAAATGGAATGGGAAGCCCCTTTTCACGGACAAGCTTCACTTAACTGTTTTACAATGGCCACTATGCGGAGAGTGCAAACAGATGTCTTACCCCAGGATAAGCCGAAAATCCCTCAATCGGACTTAAACAAACTGGAGGAAGAAGATGTAGAGAGGAAATCTCTCATCAAGAATTTTAAGAGGGGAGACAGCCCCAAGAAAAAAATTGGTAGCGGTCGTTTTGTGAATGATAATTCTGGGAGGAAAAATCATCACTATAAAGCTTCGAGTGGAAGAGACCATACCGGTGCATGGACAAATAGGTCCACACAATTAAAGGTCCACATGTAGCTTTGCTAAGAACGTGGACTGATGAAAAGGCAGAGGAAAACATTACATCTTCATACCAATATGTGAATGAGCTGACCACTCGTTTAAAAACTGGTTGGAAACTTGCCAATGAAAATTTGAAACAAGCCAGGAAGAAACATGCTGCCTATTATAACAGGAAGGCGAAAGACAGAAATTTGGCTGTGGGAGAGAAAGTACTGCTTCTTTTGCCTGGGAGTCAGAATAAGTTACAAATTGGATGGCAGGGTCCATATACAGTTTTAGAGAAGGTGTCTAGAACAAATTATAAGATAGATAAGAAGGGGAAAGAAAAAATCTATCATGTGAATCTCCTGAAGAAATATTTGGAAAGAGAACATCAGGAAGAGACACACTTGTTGACCTTGTCCATCGCCATGGAGATGAAAAAGGAACCACTTTCATCATTTGAATATCCATTACACCCCTGTGAGACAGCAGCACAGGTGAAAATCAGTACACATTTAACGAAAACTCAGAAAGAGAGAGTGCAACAGGTTCTAAATAATCATGCAGAGGTGTTAACAGACCGACCAGGGCATACAAACCTATTGGAATATGATATGAAACTAATAGACTCCACACCTGTCTGTATGAAACCATATTCGATTCCGTTTGCTAAGGAGAAAGCTTTGAAGGAAGAGATAGACTATCTATTGAAGAAAGGAATTATTTCGCACAGTGAGTCTTCGTATAGTTCCGGTGTTGTACTCTTAAGGAAGCCCTCTGGAGAACATAGACTCTGTATAGATTACAGGAGACTGAATGCTATTACAGAAGGACAGGTGGATCCATTGCCGGATACAAATCAGCTGTTTGCCAGACTAAATAAAGCGAAATATTTCTCAAAAGTGGATCTGAGTAAAGGATACTATCAGATTCCAGTAAAGCCTGAGGTTAGACCATACCTAGCTTTTAGTACCTCAGAAGGACACTATGAGTTTAAAAGATTGCCATTTGGATTGAAGAATGCGCCTAGTGTCTTCTCTAGAATGATGAGAAAATTATTGGATCCTCTGAATAATCCCTGTATAACAAATTTTATGGATGATATCCTTATAGCAACAGAAACATTTGAGGAACACATTGACTCTCTGAACATGCTGTTTGATCGACTTAGGGAGGCAAATTTAACAGCCCGACCAACCAAATGTTGCGTTGGATGTAAAGAATTGGAATTTTTGGGACACACAGTTTATCAGGGAAACATGACCCCTGACCCAAAGAATTTAGAGAAACTACAGAAAGCCCCGAGACCACAAACCAAGAAGGACGTGAGATCCTTTGTCTCATTATGTGGTTTCTACCAGAAGTATATCAAAAACTTTAATTCCATATGTGCACCTTTAACGGAATTGACACGTAAAGGACATCCAGATCGCATTACATGGACACCACAATGTGAAATGACTTACCAAGAATTGAAGGAAAAGCTCACAAGTAAACCCATTTTGAAATTACCTGACTTAAGTCAAGAATTCATAGTAAGGACGGATGCAAGTAATATTGGGTTAGGTGCAACTCTACTACAGAGATCTGATGCATTGGATGGGGAATTAAGCCCAGTGGCATATGCTAGCAGAAAGTTGAATAAAGCTGAAATCAACTACTCAACTAGCGAAAAAGAATGTCTTGCAGTAATATGGGCGATAAAGAAATTCAATATTTATCTATATGGGAAGGCATTTAAGTTGCAAACAGACCACAAACCGTTATCGTTTCTAGCACAGGCTAGGCATGAGAACTCCAGGTTACTCCGATGGTCTTTACTTTTGGCTCCATATAATTTTAGCATTGAGTATATATCTGGAAAAACCAATTTGGGAGCGGATTTTCTAAGCCGCCATCCGTGTGATGAGAATCACCGTAAACCCCAGAAATAATAATAAATTTCTCTATGTGAATATAGAATAAAGGACTGACATATAATGTCTGTTTTAAGAGGGGAGGTGTCGTGGAATATTCTAATCCACATATATAAATTATCAAGTAAATATAAAGCCTAATAAATACATATAATAAATAAAGGAAGAAGAATGGTAAAGAACAGTGCTGTCACAATGACAGTACTCGAAATCCCCCTTGTTTTATGCTTCGTCTGCAAATTGTAACGCTTTCACGTTGATAGTAAAAGCTTACTATATTATTACCCGCTTTCTTCAATGAAACGTGTGCTGTATTTCTTGGAAAAACATTGAGATACCAAGCTGAACAATGACCTAATTTTAATATTTCATTCATTCCATTTTATACACGGCGGAACGAACGAACAGACCTCCCTAGTCCAACTACCAGATGAGACTCCTGCTCCAAAACATTACGCTCGCTCGCGCGAACCACAACTTCCCCCTTACACTGACTACCATCCACCCCCCCCATCTAAACTCTCTCAAACAAAAAACATATCCCACCTCATCTATCACACCCAAAAACTTCACCTACATCCCAACAACAAAAAATAAAAACCCTCCCCCTAAATCCCTTACCCCAACTAATTTAAAAACTAAATCCCACCCCAACCCTCATTCCCTCCCCACAACTCCACCCTTCTACTCCTCCAATCCACAAAATCCCTCCTCCCCTACTCACAAAACCCAAATTCACAAATTTAACCAAATTTAAATCATCCCCCAGTCACATACCCCTAACTATCCCCACTACACTTCCCAACCACCCAAACACCCCCCCCACCCCATATTTTATACCATCCCTCCTTCCCACCAACATCACCACCCCCAAAAAAACACCCTATAAATCCCCCCCCCAACCTAACCCTTCTCCACTTCCCCCCATACCCCACCCCCAATAAATTCTCTCCACCCCCCATCCCTTTCCACCCCCCTCAATACTTTCCACAACCCACCAACACAATTAATAACTTTTCTCCTATCTTCTTACCCAAAAAACCCCCCCCCCAAT